>CM023953.1:12405002-12458385 GCA_013407115.1 Glycine latifolia | reverse complement strand
CTTATATATTTATTAAACAGAAATAGAAAAAACTAATAAAATAAGAGATTGCTTACTTATATGGAAATAACCATAATGATAATTATAATAATATTATATAATTTTAATTATCCTAAATGAGAGAGTTCAATTTATGATGCGACGAAAATTCAAATTTTCAATAATATCACAAAATTAAAATTAACATCTTTAAAATAATTAACAACTATATCTATTTAATAAAATTTCAGTATTTCAAAAAATTTTAAATAAATTTTCTTTTTGCATTTAAAATTATACATATTAACAATAAACAAATAAACAGTCAAAGTTAATAATTATATAGTATTTTATATTGATATTTATTATTTTAGATTCTTTTTGAATTTATACTTTAAAAATGGGAAAATAGAATTGAAAATAAAAAATATGTTTGATCATGTTTTTTTCTTCCTTACTTCATATAGATTATATGAGTGAGAAATTATATAAGTATCATTTTACTCACACTATTGTTGTGATATTTTTCAAAACCATTATTATGATTATGTGCTATATATAAAACTAGACTCTTATCTTTAATGATTTAGAGTTAGGTTAATTATTTATAATTTTCCCTTTTTTATTATTTAAATTTAATAAGCATAAAATATAGATCATTATGAAATATCTATTAAATTACTTTTATAAACTATAATATTTGATATATTTTATTTTATAATGATAATCTCATGAGATAATTGAAAATTAATATGTTTAATGGTAGAAAATTCACATAACACTTAAAAAATCCATTTACAATGAATTATTTCTAATAAATTATAATCTGATAACAAATTTATTTTTTAAATATTTATATATTTAAATTATATTCTTATATTTAACTAAATCCATGCAAGGCACAAGTTTAATAAAATTTATTGTAAAAAATTGTAAATATAAATTTACTATTTTTATTTTGAATTTATACCTTTAATATAAATATTTCATTACTATTTTTAAGATAATATTTGTTCAATTAAGAATAAAATTATTATTTTTACTCAATTATAATATAATTATATTTAATATGAAACTAAATATTTTAAAATTGATAAATTTATTTATTTATATATTTTTCAGATATTACTAAATAAAATTAATACTAAATATAAATATTAAAATTAATTTAATAAAGTACTAGTATAAAATCTAGTTATAAGTAATGTATTTGATATTTTATTTAATAACTAATTTAATTTATAAAAAAATTATCATTTTGAACCATCAAAATGATAACAATGAAAGTGTGTGAGATATTCTCTATTTTTATTTAATAAAATATATAAGATAATAATAATAATAAATAATAATAAATTAGAAGACATTGGATCATACCAATGTTTTAATTCAAGTCAAGATGTGGAATGATTTTATGCATTATACTAAAAAATGTATAATTTTACGTTATTAGGTGAATTAACAATATTTTTAAATTTTTATTAATTAATATAACTAATATTTAATAAAGTGATATGAAATTTTTGTGTCACAATAACCCAATTCTCTTATGTATAAGATTAAAAAATTAAAAAAATTTAGAAAATATAAATGGTAACTCTAAATAACTTGCATGAATTTAATTTGCATGACCTAACATTTCTGAGTAAAAAACTATCAACAATATCATTTATCAAAATAAAAATCTAACAGTATCATAAAAATAGGAATATTAACATATCTAATAAAAGAACTAATTAGGACTAACATTAAATAAATTATTAGATTATTTAAAATCATCATAAAGCCAATCAACGATAAATGAAGATCAAACTTCATATGACACTACATTGGGGTGAAGATTTGAGCAATGACAAATGAAGATCTTGTTAACAGCAACATTAATACTTTGACAAGTCGATCTCACTTTAAGTGATAAAATCTCACTTGCACCAACGATCCTAGAGGACCTCAAGACCATGGAGGAAAAGCTAATTAGCATTAAAAGTTGTTATTAGCTTCCAAGAGAAGAGAGTTATATAACTAATTACAATAATAACTAACTTGTAATAAACTAAACTAACTACTTTATTATTACTGATGTTAATTTATATTATTTTAGTTATGAACTCTATCTCTCTTGCTCTTACTCTTTTCTCTATCCATTTTATCGATTATTCATTTTTTACTTTTTATTTGAAATTGAACTAATCTCATTATCATCACTGTTACCTTTAACCTCACTTCTAGCTCTCTAGTTGCATGCTATGTTTTCTCTTTATCTTTAAAACTCTCACTTGCTCTTCACAAATCCGGAATCACCTCAAATTGGAGATAAACATTTGTTTAATTAACATTCTATATATTCTTATTTTTAACGATCATAACAATATCAGGTTTTGCAGTTGAGTATTTTAACCGTCTCATACCCATTTAATTCCTCTGATTAAATTTTGTAAAGTGAAAAAAAAAAAATAGACAAATAGTGTAAAGAGCTCTCATGTATTGTATTAATATTAATATTAATATTCATCTAGCAATAGTTATAACATTTTTGAAAATCATTCACCACCTTGTGATTATCAATACGCGACTTCTTCTCAACTCCCCCGAACAATAACAGTTGTACGTACTGGGTTGAGTTCATTGGAGCGATGATGCAAAAAGACCATGGTATGGTAGAACACCTCCTTAATTAACTTGAAAATGATAGAGCACTTCATCTTAGTAATGCCATTTTATTAGTATGATTTTCATTTTTTTCCCTATAATTGTAACATTGGATTTGATTATTGTTTAGTTTGTTAATTTGTTACGAAGTCATTATTTTATAATTCTATAATTATCCATTTCCCTATTGCTACCTTTTTTCCTACTCAGTGTTGTTTAATTTTGTCTTGGGATGAGATAAATTATCCGCTTGACTGAAGTTGATTCATATGTTTCATTTTCATGGCTGTCCCTGATCCTTATTCCACGTTAATCTAGACTTCAAACTCGTGTAGTTAATATTAAATTCTCTTCCACCCGCATCTTTTTATTTTCGAAAATGTGCCATTCTGTAAATGGTCGATTTTTTTTAAGCGTAGATGGTTCGATTGAATGCAAACTATCTAAACGATTATCACTAAGCGACCTCTAGTGGGTTATCATTAATTTAAATTTTAAATTGAAAGAAATAAACTTTAAGAATATGAAAAATAAGACGTGACACAAACTATCGAGTCATAACAATTTTATTACTTTAAATTGCATAATTGTATACATATTACAAATGAAAAAAGATTAGACTTATTCTCATACTTGAATGTCATTTTTATGAAAAGAATTAGTATTTTAGTTTGTCCATTACATATCATAAATGTTTATTTTATATAATTAAAATTTATAATAAATAAAAATTTCGAAATATATAAATTATATTATAATAATCTATAAAAATAAATATTTTTAACTTATAAATTATAAATTATATTTATAACTTATATTAAATAATTTATATTGTTACTTTTAGTTATTGATAATTTTTAAAAAAATATTGAAATTTAAGTTAGAATTAAAATTACTCATGATAGATTGAAAGAAGAATTTAACTAAAAGGTTGAAATAGGAATGTAGTGAGAGTATTTGTATTTGATTTACCTTGTGTATAAATTTTTTTTGGTCATCGACAATCATGAATTGTAAATGAAATTAATTTCTAATCAAGTGGATTGGGAAACACTCATGATCTATTACTCCAAAAAAAAAAAAGAAGTTAAGCTAACTAATTAAAGTTGATATTAAAATAATATATATATCGGGACGTATTTAAATTTTGTAAATAAATTTTACATTTGAAATTGATTTTGATAATTAGTTAAAAAAAACCATTAAATTGATATTAAAAGTGTATATCCTTGAAGATTCAGCTAGCACAAATTTACTAAGGCCTTGAAATGTGTCAAGGCAGATAAAGATTCTTAAATTTCAATTATGTTGATAATTATTATGTAAGTACGTATTTATAATCATTAGATATTTATTTATTTTAGTTATATAATGTAATTAATTTTAAAAATATTGGTTCTCAATATATAAAATGGGTTCAATCATCCGTTCAGTTTTTAAAATATTATTTTTAAATATATAAATTATATTATAATTAAAATTCATAACATCAATATTTTTTAATATATATATATATATTATTTTATATTTATTATAAATAATTTATATTATGATGTGTAACAACATTCACTAAAAGAGAGAGTAGACAGTAGCATTACATTACTATGTAGAATATGTAATTGGCGTCCTATCTTATAGTATTTGAGTATTTCCTTATTTTACCACTTTTGTTTACCCCCAAAATAACCATTACTATGCAGATTGTAGAGAACATCTGGGCAATGAGTAGACCACAGCACATGACATTATTATACGATATTATGATATCCAAGAATAAGACAGCAAAACCAGACAAAACAGGATTACCTAAATACTATACATACTATTGAAATTTGTCACTTGATTGAGTAGCATGTGACCTATAATTGGAGGAAAAACAATAACAAAACGCCTGGTTCCTACTGATTAATTAGGTGTTTGTCACGTGCACCTCAGTTGCAACTTGGAAAATAATGGCACTTGATCAAAACCATGTGCCACCACCTAAATTGATTGCATGCAAACCTGACATATTAGATGGAAGCAAAAGAAATCTTACATTTTCATCTGAACGAGGGTTCCAGCTATATACGCGAAGAGAAAGCTTGAAATGCAAAAAGGCTCTTAAAAAGTTCAATCATGGGCCTCTAATTGGAAAAGTTAAAAAAGGATCATTTAACATAATGTAAAAATAAACCAACCAAACAAATAAAAAAGAACTAACCTCAACAATTACTACCGATAAATCGACAGTAGAATCATGAAAAAGAGAATTGAATCAATTTTTTTTAACAGCAAATAAATGAATCAATTGATACTGTTGGGAAAATTATTCTCAAACCAACCATGAAAGAAAGATGGATTCTTATTATTATATTATTATCATATACTACAAGGTAAGAATGAAAAATTGGCATACAATAAAAGAGAATCTAGCCTATAATAATTGGAATCTGCCACATCCCAAATAAAAAAGATCACTCATACTCTCATACAGTGCAAACACCAGCATACTGCTAAACCAGCAAAAAAAGCAGTGGCTATGCTACCAACTAGACTTGTTGTAGGGGCATTGGAAGAAAGTGGCGATCCAAATGGTGAGAAAGCAGAAAGAGGTCCTGGAGCAATAATGTCATCTGGGTTTGGAGGGCTTGGATTGGAAGGAATGGTGGGAATGTCAGAGCCAGCAGCAGGAGTTGGCAGCACACCACCAGGAGAAGGCAACAGTGGAGCAATGTCTGGGGACAACTCTTGGAAAGGAGAGAGTGAAGATGGATATGGAGATGGAGAAGGGTCTGTTAATGTTGCTGGTGAAGATGAGAGTGTGGCAACTTTGGGAATAGGTTGTTGTGAATATGATGAAAGAAGAGGTGAGGGCATGAAAGCGATGATGATGATCATCATCATGAGTGTTAGATGAGCATTGTATGAGGCCATTCTGATGGTGAAGAAAATAGAAAATCCAACTTACACTGCCTGAAAGTGGATATAGTTGTGTAAGGATTTTTCTGAGGGAGATAGAGAATGTGCGGGCATTTTAGTGGAAATAATGACGGCAAAGGCTTTAAATCTTCAGGGGATGAAGCTCTGCAGGTTCCCATCATCTCTCTCTCACATCCTACCTAAGACTAGGTGGGGTCAAATGGGGTAACACGTGGCAAGATTCCATTGGATGTGATAAGGGAACATAGTTTTTTTTTACTAGACAAAGATTTGGAAAGGTTTCCATGTGATGCGTTTGGTGAGAGAGAATCCTTTTCGGCCTGTGATATTTGGTGCCCTACAGCTCTTTATTTTCTGTTGATCCCTAAAAGCTAATTTGTTAATTATTAGCAAACGGGAAAACTTACTGTAGTCTTAGCTTTACAAAAATTCACAATCATACTGCTTCATCTTTCAAGGGTGATTTAAATATACCCGGAGAACAAGAATGATTCAAAATTTGTTATATTCTAACTCTTACGAAAGGAGTGAATGCTCATCTGTCTTCATGTTACTATTTTGCATGGTAAATGTTAATTTTTTAATGCGAGGTTGTCTCGTGACGAACATTCCTATGAGCATAAAGGTGGCTAGGTTGGAAATTTTTGTTGCTTGAGCAGCATTTATTGAAATAAGCCTTCTTACATAGCTGACAATCTTTCTGTCTTTGGAAGTATATGTGTAATTGTGTACCATGGTACTTATCAAATAGGAATCTCAATCATATTCATATGCATGCAGTTTCATTTCATTTAAGGGTTTTTCCTGGGTAATTTTATACTTTTACAATACGTTAGTGTTTAAATTAATGAAGGGAGACAGACTATTACATGGACAAGAATCAATTTATAGAAAAATATAGGAGGAAAAAAATCGTTGACTTATATTTTAATGTTCACGAAGATACAGAGTACACATGCTTTACATAGAAATACAGTGAAGCCTGAGTGGAATTCACCAAATTGCTCAACCTTTATCTGGAATTTAACAATACCTTGATATATTAAACGGTGAACTAGAAAAGTTAACAGATTCTAATGAGAGGAACAGAACAGAACATGATACCTACAATTATTCAAATGCAGCGAGGCAACCGCTGCAATTCCAAGGCTGCCAGCCCAGCTGTTTTGGCTAAAGCTGGTACACCTGAACTTTTGAGTTCAGAAACTATGACTTCAGTTCTTGAAATCTCAGGTTTGGATATTGATAATATCATTGCATGCAGTAAGTATTGCTTGCAAGCATAGCCTAAAGCGTGAAGCATTCGCTGGACGATCAAGTGAGGAATGCCTCTATTCCAGCTCTCTAGGATCACAGTCACCTTGGGGAGATTGGTTAGTATACCAGTGGTGGCTTCTCTAGGAGCTGCCTTGAGCAGTAAGACAACACATTCAGAAGCTATATCAGCAATACTGGTTTCTGCAGAGGCACTCAACTCTAGCAAGACACTGATGTTGCTTCCAAAGTCCGCTATATCTTTTATGCATTGCTGGGGATCGACAGCGCCACCACTCAACTCGGGAGGACAGTCACCTAAGAGAATTGGTTCTGTTGTGTAGCTGAAGCCTTTTGTGCAGCTAACTGAACGTGCTAGAAAAACCTTACACAGCCCAAGAGTTGGTTCCAGCAAATCCTCCATACCCTTTGCATATACAAACTCAAGAAAGTTGCCAATCCTCCTAACCACCTTTAACTGAGAGAGTAATTTGGACTCCATCTCAGGAGCAGAAGCCAGAGCAAGACACAGCTTAACATTGTTCACATTTGCATTTGAGAGATCGCCAAGCAAGAACTCGAAGCATTGGGAAATTGTCTTCAGATGTAGAATGTCTGGAATTGTAATAAAACTGAACTCCATTAGCATAACAAGAAGCTTCTGTGCATAGATAGGAATAGGATCTTCATCTTCAATCAAGGTTGGGTAAAGAGGAAGAAAACGGGTATTGGATACAAATTTCAGATCCTTCAATCTTTGCTCTTCTTCAATTGGTTCACTCAAAAGAATGATCATCACATCAAAAACAATTTTAAGGCACAAAAATCTGGCATCACCGTCCTTGTTACCCTTGTAGAGAACTGTCAAACTAGGGAGGATTTCACGTATGAAAATGTCAGGATTGCCAAGAATCACAGGAGATTCCTCTGTGAGAGACTCGAAAATTCGAAGAAGGGTTATTTGGAAGTCATCTCTTCCCTGAAAAACAATCAATTAAGACAATGATATCAAATACCAATTGTTACCTAAAGGTCAACCTTGTTCTACTAAAAATGCCATTCGCCATCCAACTAACAGTATGATCCAATCAACGGTAAAATCAGGGAAATAATTGTCATCAATTCAAGAAAAATTAAGTAGCCAAACAATATGTGAAAATTAGGCAGGCAATAAATCAAATATCATTGTTCATTTGAATTAAGTTAAAAAACTTTATGAGAGCTATTGAAAAATAAAATAAAATCCTAAATTTAAGCCAAATAAAGCATACACTTTAAATCAAGGGAAAACTAATGTCAAGACCATTAAGAAGAAATATTTAATCTTAAGGATGTAAAAAAAAGATTAACTTGATAATAAGAGCCACATAATTTATTTAAAGACAAATTGTGGAGCAAAACTAGCTTTGATGAAAGTAATATATAAATATTCATTCGCAACTTTCTTCATAACTCCAAAGAAGTGCAAAATGAGTTGTAAGAGCATCTTTAATGCAAGATCTTGAGCTTAAGATCTGATCTTCACTAGATCTCTCAATAAAAGAGGTGGAGAGATCTCTAACATGAAGAATGAGTTCTTGTATAAGAACCTTTAAGATCTACACATTGTATAAAAAAAGAATAAATTTTCTCCTCTTTCTCTCTCCCTAAGATCTCAAAATAAGATCTACCAGTAAAGAAAAAAATGTAAGAGATCTTGAGTGATATTTAATCTTACGTGACACTATGGGGTCTACCAAAAAGTGATTTATGATCCTAATTTGGGATCTACCACTAAATATATTCATACTCAATGCAAACTCTTTAAGATTCAATAATAAGTAATATTTGTAAACAAAAATAATAATTTAAGTAATTATTCACAAATTTCTTCTTTAATTTTTGCACATTTTAAATAGGCACAATTGATATCTGAAGAAATATTGCAGCTCTACTACTTTAAATTCATGAAAGCATACAATTAAGTCATATTTTTCTATTAACACGTTTTAAATTGAGTCAAATTTAGGTAGAATTTACTAAATAAAAATAAGACACGAAATAGGGAGTAGTACTCGTTTAGTTACGTGAAGTCCACCCTAGTAAAAAACACTAGTCAGAAAAAGTGTAGAAAAGGTGCGCTAGCATTTCTTTTAAAAGGAAAGAAGATACAACGGCTCAGTCACTAACCTGAAACGATGTCTCCACGAGTTTAATTAGATTCGCCAACTGCCGTAACACTTGTGATGTAACTACTTTGTGCTTAAAAGTTGAAGTTCCAAGAAGATGAAGGACAACAGGAAACAAATGAATGTTGGGTTTTGGGGCAGATCTGCTGGTAAGGGCAGAGATGTGTCCATGGCGCCTTCCTCCCATCATTTGCTGGACATCCCCTGTTATTATATCAAGTAAACCTGGAATACTGGATGCCACAATATGCACAAATGCATCCAAACACTGCCTCACATAAGCATCCTTCTCTTTTCCCAGCCTATCCACTACAGAGAGTAACTTTTGGCTACAAAAGAAGTGTGGAAGCCACCTCCTGCCATGCTTACATAGGAGAGCCACAAGGACTAGTGTCTTTCCTCTTAAAACTTCACTACCTTGCTCAACAAGACCCAAAAGACTTGGGATCAGATTTTTATCCTCAGCAAGTGAGACAAGGTATCTTCCAATATTTGTGAACATGTGGCTTCCAAGCATTGCCATGTTAAGAAGATTTAAGCTGATTTGCTGCTCTCGTGGACTGCCCTTGACAAGAGCAGAAGCTAGGTCCTTGAATGAGAGTTTCTCTATCACCGACTGAATGCTAGGAGGATTAAAACGAACTAAGCGCACCAAGCATGATCCTGCAGTGAGCCTCATACTCTCTTGTTTCCCTGAGGCCCTATAGATATAGCAGAGATTACTAATTACATCTTGACTGGACAAACGCCCCACCCATGAACCTCCTTGACTGCAAATATTCTCAATTGTTCTCAATGCATATAATTGAGTTATATCATCCTCTCCCTTCCGCAATATTGATGACACAAGAGATATTAATGAATTTGGAACCTGCAGCCAGGCAGAAATAATTGAACATGAAAAATGTACACTTAGAAAGCTGGCAGATGAAGTTAAAACAGCTAACAGGAAGACATGAATTTGACTTAAAATATATTACAATACTGCAAGCAACACATCTAGAAAATTGTAAATTATTATATACCAGTATTAGAGATTGAAGCTTCAAATGACCTAGGCAGATAGACAACAAACATAATATGCAACAAGCTTGGAAGCTAACCTGCCAGCCATGCGCATTCCTATTGTCCTTTGATGGAGATTCAAGTTGATTGTTATCCCTGCAGTCTGCATTTTGAGTGGATATATAAAATAGTAACTCACCCAAAGCAGCCATGGAGAACCTCCTTACTTTTTCCTGTCTGTCTCTAAGGCCATCAGTCAGTGCACCTAAAATTCCAGAACTAGCCAAACTGTCATCAACAAATGTGGAGTGCCTAATCAACAAACCGATCAGTGAAGCAAGTTGAACACGCAAAGCTGATGCCTTGGATTGACGCTGCAATTTTACAAGCATGAGCATTATTGGCCCATTGGTCAAGATATTAGCTGCATCAGCATTACTGCTCAACATCTCAAGGTACCTAATCACATTCTGTTTCTCTCCAATGCTGGTATTTCCATTCAAAATAGATAATATTCGGTTGTGGACTGCCTCCAATTGCTCTTTCGGCATCTTGACAAAATCAGATGCTTGCAATGCCTCAAAAGGGAGTGAAGGAATGACTTCTGTGACTTTATCAACTTTTCTGCTAGGCATTACAGGTCTGACTGAGAGATCAGATGCATGCCAAAGAACCTGGGAAAGGTTGTTAGACAACCTTGCAGAATCAGAGTCAAGGCCAGATCCTGAGTCTTCTTTAGTTCTATGTTTTTTCACCTGAGGGCTCACACTGGGAGAAATAGCAGATATGTCAGGATGGTCAGGAGTTGATTCATGATCAAATGACCTTGGATCATCCGAGACTGGAGGGTGAACAACAGATGGGGTGTCCAACTGGTGTGGATTATTTTCAACCTCCTCTGCTTTTTCCTGGTTCAGAAAATGATTGACCATTTTCTCATCAGGCACAGGAGTTGTTTGTTCGACGCCATCAGTTTCTTCATGTGCATCATCTTCAGCATTCTCATTAAAATCAAGTTCCATGTCAGTGTTCTCAATTTTAACTTCAGAATCATTCTCAGAGTTATTAGGCAAGGGGCGTCGATAGTTTTCCTTCTCATTTTCTCTCTGTAGATTTGTTTTTGCTATTCTTGACAGTCTCAAAAGATTCACACCCTTGCTAATATTGGAATTATCTTTTTGCTTTACCTCATGTATTCTGCCAGAACCCTTTGTCTGAGTTCTGTGGCCAATTGGTGTTGCCCTTGTTGGTGTCTCAATGCCTCTAGATCCTAAAACAGAGTTCTCATCCTTTCTCAACAAACCTTTGACATCTTTTTCACGATATTTGGTAGGGGTCCTGTTATGTGAAGATTTATCTCCATTACGTTCTGATAAGCATGGCTTAGCATGTAGCCCTATCATATCATCAAAGGCAGGTTGAGCAGGCAGAGACACCAGAGTAAATTTGGTTCTCCAAAAGGCATGTCCACAAAGCTCAGGCCACTGTATTCTTTCAGCTGGATCTTTTACCAACAGGGAATTAATTAAATTGACAAAAGGCCGACTTGGATTACCAGGGAGAGGTGGAGTCGGATCCGAAATGATGGATTTTACAAGCTGGGTGAATTCTCTTCCCACAAAGGGTGGCCTCCCAGCATAGCATTCATATAGTACACAGCCTAGTGCCCAGAAATCAGAAGCATAAGAATGGACTCCACTGTCCTCAAAAAGCTCCGGAGCCATGTAAGAGGGTGTTCCACGTTTTGCTCGCGGTAACTAAAAGGTATTCAAGCTTAGTAGATATTAACAGATTTAATTCATGGAGAAAAGGGACAAATATATTTGAGTAATGATTCATCTGTTTATGCATAAAGATGTCAGAAAAGAGGTAGTCAAGCATACCAAGGAAGAAGGAGCTTTTGATATATCTTTCAACTTCCTAGCCAATCCAAAATCACATAGCTGCACCAATCATGTAAAAAGTACACACTTCATTTCAAACTATTAGATTAAAAAAATCTATAACGACTCAACCAACCAATCAGGTACCTTTGCACATCCATTTTCATCTAGTAGGATATTGGATGGCTTCAGGTCACAATAGATTATTCCATTTGAATGTAAAAACCTGTATATCATATCAGTTTTAGTGTATATATATAAGAATAATACTACCAAACAGTTCGAAAAACAAAGACAAAATTAAGACTCGTGAACCTACTGCAAAGCTTTGACTAGATCAAAAGCAAAATCATAAACCGAGTCTTCAGGAAGTTGACTATCCTGCAATTCATCCACATAATCAACACCAAATTAATATTGCATAACAAAGCCCAAAAGTTCTCAACACCTACAGATTACAATTTACAAAAGCAAATTTAGAAATGAAGAGTTTAGAATAAGATTGGGGGAAATCCAGAACATGGAAAATTACTTGAGATTGTTACAGAGCTATGTGTAACAGTAAATGTGATTGCCCACTTCATGAATGAAGCTACAGTAAACACAGGCTCAAAACCAACAAGAAAAGCAACGCTGTGTACCTGTCGTAATATGGAAAGCAGATCCCCTCCAACACAGTACTCCAAAACCAACCATAAGTGAGCAGAAGTTTCATACCTAAAAAGCATTATTGAACCACACTTTAGAAAACCGCTAACCTAAATAAGTAAGAAGCATTTGTTTGAGACAATTCCCCAAAATGGAAGTCTTACACAATACATTATTTATGCTAAATAATTAATAGTTAATTAATAATCACTTCACTTCAGTATTCATAATTCAGAGTATAAAACTTATTAGTAGGATTTCCTCTTTTTACAGTCTTCAAAAATTCAATGGAAAATACTTTTTTTCCTTTCAGAGCAAACATTTTTAATAGGATTTCCTAATTTTCGGATTCTCCCTAATCGTTTCAGTAAAATAATACCCATACTCCTTACCAATCGTAAAATTTCAGCACATTTACATGGTCCAATGTGTGAAGAATCCTGACCTGCAAAAGGAGAAAGCGGTTAATTCAACACGCACGATACAGCTTAGGATCTGCTAGAAAAATGCGAAAAACACATCACCAATGCAGAAAATAGTAATTAATAATTAATTAAAGGAGTAACAAAGTTAGAGCATGTTAGATGAATTAAATGAACGACACTACAAAAGTAACAAAACCTGCAAAAGTTTTCTGAAATTGAATGACTTACTTCTTCAAGGACCTTGGTTTTCTGTGATTTATCGACGCTTTTGATGGCGAAATACTCGATTGTCTTCTTCTTCCTGCCTTTGTAAACGGTCTGCGTATGAATAAAAATAGATAAAGAGCAGTCGCATGTTACGATTCCGATTAGAACTTAAAAATGAAAGCGGAAAACGGAAGGAGGAGAGAGGTTATTGCGTTACGGAGTATCTGCCGCGACCGATGGCTTCGTAGATGTGGTACTGGTTCATCTTTCTAGGGTTTTGCGTCGCAGATTTTCAAATGTTGAGGATGAACATGAGAGAGAGAGAGATACGAATTTGGACACGACTGAGAGGAGAGGAGAGAAAGAGAGACAATGCCAACGGGCGGGGTATTTCAAAATCAAAATTCGGGGGATTATGCTATTTAAGCATCCAAACAGGGACTAAGGATACGACGAGTGCAAATTTGAAATTGGAAAGAGAAAATACTTTTTGACTTGAGTAACGTAAACTGTCTAATAAAGTTCTCAAAGCTTGAGGAATTTTATTTATAAAATTTATGGGACGTTTGTTTTCATGTATAATTCTTTTAGTCCTAAAAATATAATATGGAAATATTATTTTGGATATTATTAAAAATTTATTTGGTTAACTATTAAAATTAATTAGGTTATTTTTTATCTTTCCAGTAATGATTAAAACATGTTTTGGTTGAGTTATTTTTTCTAAGAATATGTATTATAATTACTAAATTATTTTTATTAGAAAAATTCTCATTACACCTCTCGTCTCCTTTCCATATGTTTGATGATTACATTGAAAGAATTACCTATTAAAAAAGGAAGGTTGAAGGGAAAAGAAAAATTATTATAAGATGTAGGAACAAAATTGAGAGCAAATCAAATTATAGGAACATTACTTACAATAACAAAATTTAACAGGTTGGAAAAAATTGAAGTATGTATCATGAACGAACAAATAGAGACTAGTGGAATAGAGGTTAATAATAATAAATTATATATGGATTTTTATTCGTAAGGAGGTATTTATGTTTTATGAAAATAATTTTTTCCCAACTCTTATGTCAGAACTAAATAATGGTTAGATGTAAAATTATCTTTTTCTCAAAAATAAAAAGTATCTAAAATTATTTTTTTATGACCTTATAATAAATGTAAGACAATTTTTTCCAATCAAATATTTCTAGAAATAACAAAATAATCAGTGAAACAAATGTTTCCTTAAGGTTTTAAACAGGTTTTTGTCCATATGAAATATGATGCATTTTTATTTTAGTCAGATTTTTGTTTTGATTTTGATTTTTTAAAGATATTTTTTCTTTTAATCCCAAGTAACAGTGTTGAAATGATAACATAATAACTAGGATCGTTAAAACACTATATTTAATTGAATGTGCTAAAAAAACTAGGCAATTTTGAATAAAAAATGAAATGAATTGTTACATCATGGTTTAGTTTTTAAAAATTAAATTGCTCCCAGATTGAATTGTTTGAACGGAACTAAGATGTAACTTATGAGATTAAAAATGTAAAACATTTGCTTCAAAATAAGATGTATATTGAGAACAATTCAAAGCAATTTGGGGCAGTTAGTAATTCAAAGCAGTTTAATTCGCCTAACGTGTTCTTCAGTTCACCCAAATTACTACGCAGTCTAGTTCAATTCGCCTAAATTATTTTTAAATTAATTTAATCTATTTTGCACTCCCTTAAATTAATAATGTCATTGATAATCTAATAATTTGTCATGTTATCAAATATCTTAAATTCATTTTATGAAGTTTTCGTATAACCAACTATATGATAAGAAACTATTTTCTCATACTATATTTTAATTTGTGTTTTCTTTAACATTTAATATTTTACGATTTTTTACCAAATAGCCTGCCAATTTGCTAACCTTCCCATAAATAGGATGAGTTGTACTTTTTTACTTGCATTTTTTGGGTGCTCTTACCCTTTCGGCCTGATTATTAATTAAGTATTAAAAATTATATATTTAAATAATTAGAAAGAAGAATAAAAAATCCAACCTTCCTTTAAGAGAGATTTAGATTCTTCTGTGCTCTTGTTTTTGCAAGTTTAGGTGACTTATTTATGAAAGAAGTAAAACTTTCTCTTTAATTGATTACTGGTTAGGATAATCAATTACAAGAGGCTTGCATCCTTGCATAAAGAAGAAACACTAACATGCAATCGATTACATGATTTTTGTAATAGATTTCATGAAGTTAATAAACTGACTTGAAAAGCACTGCAAGAACACAATAATTGGTTACACTCTTCTTAAGGCAAAATTGAAACTTCTAATGAACATTTTAATCAATTTCATTTCAATTTAATCAATTAAAGTTGTTATGTTAATGAAATTTTACAAGTAGCTTGGCCTTATCACGAGTCTCCAAGCTTAAAAAATATTTCAAATCTTTAAGACTCTTAAAAAAGGAAGCTGGTAAAGGGTTTTGATCAAAGAGCGATAACGTTCAACATGGTTCAAATATTTGCTTAGAAGATCGAAGTCTTTGCTATCTCATGAGGGCAACCTTGTGTTGTAAGGGTTTTGGCCAATTAATGTGATCTTCCGACAAGTTTTCACTTGATTGGTTGTACTCTGAGGCAAGATTATTAAACTCAAGATTTACATAAACTCGTGGAAATTTCATAGACTCGACTTGTAGACTCCTAAGAGTTTATTTCATATAAACATAATAACAAAATATCTATAAATAATATCCCAATTAAATTTCAACAACATAATGAAGCAAAATAATAAAACATTAATTCCACAATTCTTAAATAACCAAATTTACTAATACATCATTGTTAGATAATAACTTGTAGAGGTGATAATAGTTATAGAGCATTTCCATTGAGAGTTCGATGTTGTTGGAGAACATGTGTTTGATGTTGTTAGAGATGATAGTTATTTAAATCAGGAATAACACATTAAATGAAGGATTATAAATAACTCAATTACCAAATACTAACTTGCTCTTAGAAAAATAATATCCAAACAAAAATCACTTTAATTCAAAATCAATTTAGATTTAAATGATTTGTGCAAATACTCACTAAAACACACACTAAGAAAAAAAAGAGAAGAAATTGAACAGACCATAATAGAGAAAAAAATTAAATTAAAATGATTTGATATGGAAAAAAATAAAGACTTGAAACTTACATTAAAAAATTCAAATTATTTCACACAACCAAACATATATATATATATTACACTTTTACAAAATTTATTTATTTTTTATCTTTTACATGATAACAAAACAAGGTAAATAAAAAAGTTGTTATCATTGGATCAATCAAAACTCATTGACCAAGGAAGGATAAAATGGTAAAATTCTATCATGACCAAAATGCCCCTAAATAAAAAATGTGAATAATTAGATTTGTAATATCTTTGGTCAAACATCAATTTATAATAAAACCTTTTTAGTGTCAAATCTTAAGTCCAATATATGTTATTTATTATATCACCAAATAAAAATAAGTTATTATAGAAGAATCTTAAAATTTGCATAATGTTGAAAAGAAAAGAATATTTTTTTTTCTTCCCTCTTTCCCTAATATATTAAAATGAGATCTATTATTAAAAAAAAATTATAAATTATAAATTATATTAAAAGATATTACATCTCACCTAACATTATAAAATCAATTAAAAAATAATCTAAAATATCAATTTGATATCTAACACTATTTTACATTTATTAAATTACAATGAAAACAACATTGCAACCCAGAAAATGAAGGGGCAGTATGGGAGCCTAATAATAAATGGTAATATTGATTTGGGGTTTCACTAGCAGCAGGTTTGCACTTTGCTCACTGCATTTTTTGCGGCATATGTTTCTCAACCCCTCAATTACTCTACCAGGTCTGTACACACTGCTTTTGTGTTTCTTAAACCCTTTTTCTCTATTTTTTGAATTTCACGGTTACTTAGTTTCAGGGATTTAACCATTCTCGCCCCTTATTGCATGTTCAGAATTGTTGAGTGCATCCACTTATGCCCATTCACTTCAAGAGAAATGGGAGCCTCCTTTTATTGTAAAGGTATTTTTTTTTTTCTTCCGGTGGAACTTTTTATTCAAGCCATTTCACTGACTTTTTTTCATCATTTATTTGCTGTTGATTTTTTTCCCAATTGTGTGTTTTCGATTGTTGAATCAAAACAGATTAGGGTTTTGTCCGTTACTTTCATTTGTTGTTTGAATGTTGCCTCTGGTGCTGTGATGATTTTGCGAGAAAAAAAGTGCAAGTGGATAGTTATCTGTTTAACATCAGGGTTTTAATTTATTTTCTGATTGTGATGGTGCAGGATTGTAAGTGGTCAGCATTTGTAGGGCTGGTTTTTGACGTTGTAGTTGTTGGGAAGATTTTTTTTTTCCTTCTCGGTGGAAGGTTAGGGTGAAAGAGTGCTACACCAACCCCATACAAAGCAGGTATGCTGCAACCCTAAGCAACAAAGTACATACACTTCAAAATTGTAGTTGTGACTTGTAACCATGTTGGATACCATTACACCAATTTGTGCCTGGCACTTCAAATACTCCTAATTGTGTTTTACAATTTTTTTTTAACTTTCCGACCAATATATATGGAAATATCACGATAATTGAAAAAATTAAAACATTTTTGTTGTCTTGTAATGATTTTTGATTTATGCTAACTTTTAAAATATTGATTCTTTCTTTAGATTTAAGATTTGTTTTTAAATTAATTTTATGGTTTATACCAAATTTATATGCTGAATTATGGTTGCGTTATATTCTATAACTATTAAAATTTGTCATGTCTTAGTAAGGTTGTCGTATCTTGGTAAATTTGTTGTATCTTTGTGTCTAAATCTGTCATCCGTTCCCACGTGCCACGTTGTATTTGTGTTATCTAGATCCTTGCTGGCTGTACTTGCAGTTTGCCTATGAAGGGGGATTGTTGGCAGTTTGAAATTGAGAATGAAACTTCTAGCCAAGTATTTTGATTACCTGAACCAACCCCTGGATGGATGGGAGCATTTTTTCTTAACACTTCTATTGGTTTTATGTACTTTATGCCTATGGTGCTTGGGGTTGCTTGGCCCCAAAATAAACAATAATTAAAGCTAGATGAGAAGAAGGGGAGGATAGTACAAAGAAAACACCTTATATTGTTAATTCTTGCTTGGCTCCAAAATAAACAAAAAATAAAGCTAAATGAAAAGAGGGGGAGGATTATACGAAGAAAGCACCTTATGTTGATGATTCTTTCTTTCTTGGATATTCTGCTTGTTTTGTGTGGTAAGTTCACACACATACAACTTATGGTGATATAGAAACCGTGTCTTGGATTTCTATTATGTTTGCACTGCTGTTTTCCTAACTAATTGAAAGATATGATCCATCTATGCATTAATTTTATGTTTAGAAACCTGTTTGTGATATCAACAACTCCTTCCTTTTTTAAAGATTAATTTTTTTTGTCAATGTGGGATCTAATAGTTGCAAGTTATAGAATACCTGCAGGTTCAATCTGAATGTGCAGACTGTAATGTTTTGGAGGACTGGTAGAGTCTTGGAAGATTTATTCACTATTTGCATTTCAATTTTGGCTCGTTGGTTCTCATAGCAGTTATAAATAAATGTAGCTTGGTTGTCAGTTTGCTTGGTGATAGCACTTGCCCTAAGGATTTGAACTCTTGATCTTTTATGGAGTGCAATAAAGAAGAGGCCGTAAGGGCCAAGGAACTTGCTGAAAAGAAAATGAAAAATAAAGATTTCAATGGGGCTCGGAAATTTGCTACTAAGGCTCAGCAGCTATATCCTGAGTTGGAGAATATCACTCAAATGCTTATTGTTTGTGATGTGCATTGCTCTGCTGAGCAGAAATTGTTTAGCAATGAGATGGACTGCTATAAAATTCTTCAAATTGAGCTGACGGCTAATGATACAACAATTAAGAAGCAATACAGGAAGTTTGCCCTCCAACTACATCCTGACAAAAACAAGTTTGCTGGTGCAGAAGCTGCATTTAAGCTGATTGGGGAAGCTCAAAGAGTTCTTTTGGATAGAGAAAAACGATCTAGACTTGACATGAATTTGCGCAGGGTTCCAATGAACAGAACTACTATGCCATCTCATCATCAGCAGAATGTTAAGATGAATTTTAATCCTGTGACGCAAACCAGTGTCAGGCCCAATTTTACAAACTTAAATCCTCAGCAGCAACAACCGTCTAGGCAGGCATCTCAGCAGGGGCCTAATGGTGGCTGCCCTACTTTTTGGACTGTGTGCTCATTTTGTTCTGTTAGATATGAGTATTATAGGGAGGTTTTAAACAGATCTCTTCGCTGTCAACATTGCAGTAGGCCCTTCATTGCATATGATGTGAATATGCAAGGCACAACACCAGCAACTAATTCAAGTCAGCAAGCTTTTGGTGTGCAGAACCATAGTCAGAATCATGGTGCTTTCAACGTTGGTGCTGGATCTCAAGGTACTTTGCATACTCGCAGGTCCAATACAGAATCACATAAGAAAAAAGGTACCACTGCTGATGTCTCTGTAAACCCAAATGGAAAGAGAAAGAGAAAGCGAGTAGCAGAGTCCAGTGAAAGTGCCGAATCTGTTGGCAGCACTGATTCTGAATCTGAAGAGGATATACTTTATGACAAGGATGGCTTTTCTACTCTTAGAGAAGAGAATCCACGTAGATCTACGCGGCAAAAGCATCAGGTTTCCTACAACGAGAATGTGAGTGATGATGATGAAGGGGGTGGATCTCCATCTGGTGCTGGAGAAAATACTGGGGAGCCATCTAAAATGAATAATCAGAATGGTTTGGCTGCTGAACTGAAAGGTGATAAACAAGGGGTAAAGTGGAAGCAGAAATTTTATTCTGAAGAGAGCTTACAAAATATAGATGAGGAGATTAAGGAGGTGAGAAAAAAAGAGGGAGTGGGCAGCTCAAAGATAGACAAAGCTTCAGATCATTCACCCTCAAAATCAACAAATCAACCAGATGATTTTGTTTATCCAGACGCAGAGTTCAGTGACTTTGACAAGGACAAGAAAGAGGGGTCTTTTGCTGTTGGGCAGATTTGGGCTATTTATGATACTATAGATGGTATGCCTAGATTCTATGCTGTAATCAGAAAAGTTTTCTCTCCTGGATTCAAGTTGCGGATAACATGGTTTGAACCAGATCCAGATGAGCAAGATCAAGTTCATTGGGTTGAAGAGCAATTGCCAATTGCTTGTGGGAAACATAAACTTGGCATCACTGATACTACTGAAGATCGTCTGATGTTCTCTCATCTGATTGTTTGTGAAAAGATTGGGCGCTGTACTTATAAAGTATATCCTAGAAAGGGAGAAACTTGGGCTCTTTTTAAAAATTGGGATATCAAATGGCATATGGATGCAGAATCTCATCGTGAGTATGATTTTGAATTTGTTGAAATCTTGTCAGATTATGTTGAAGGTGTGGGAGTAGTTGTTTCATACTTGGCTAAATTGAAAGGCTTTGTTTGTCTCTTCTCTCGAATGGAGGGAGGTAATCGCACATTTGAAATTCCATCTACCAAGTTATTCAGATTCTCTCACAGGGTTCCATCTTTTAAAATTACTGGTCAGGAAAGAGCTGGTGTTCCTGTAGGATCTTATGAACTTGATCCGGTATCCTTGCCAATGAATCTTGAAGAGATTGCTGTTCCTGAACATTTGGAAGTAAAGGATGGTCATTGTCCTTCTAGTGGGGTGGACATAAGGTCTTCAGATATGTCGAAATTCACGATGAACTCGGAGCGAGATGCTTCTACTGCAAAGGTTAAGTTGCAAAGAAACAATTCAGCAGAGGAGAACAAGGATCCTGTTAATCATATTGGTAATGGTAGTGATCCCTCAGCTTCAGCTGCAGATGCTTTTGAAATTCCCGAACCTGAGTTCTGCAATTTTGATGCTAAGAGGTCCCTTGAAAAGTTTCAGGTTGGTCAGATTTGGGCATTTTATGGTGATGAGGATGGACTGCCAAAATACTATGGTCATATTAAGAAGGTTAGGACTCGTCCAGATCTTGAGTTGCAAGTTACTTATCTTACTAACTGCTGGCTACCGGAGAAATGTGTTAAATGGGAAGATAAGGATATGCTTATTTCTATTGGAGGATTTAAAATCAAAGCAGGTGCTCGTCCCTGCACACATGCAAACACCTATTCTGTTTCACATCAGGTGCAGGTTATTAACGATGGTAAGAAGAAGGAATATGAAATTTTTCCAAGGAAAGGCGAAATCTGGGCATTGTATAGGAATTGGAAAACTAAAATAAAACGTTCTGACTTGTTAAACCTGGAATATGACATAGTTGAAGTTGTTGGAGAACATGATTTGTGGATGGATGTTTTCCCTTTGGAGTCGGTAACCGGTTATAATTCAGTTTTCAAGCGCAAGTCAAATGCAGGATCAGCTAGGGCCACGAAAATATACTGGAAAGATTTGCTTAGGTTCTCCCACCGAATCCCTGCCTTCGAACTGACAGAAGAACAAGATGGCAATCTGAGAGGCTTCTGGGAACTTGATCCGGGAGCAGTACCCCTTCATTATTTTAGCACCAAAAAAAAAGAAGCCTTGGGTTCCTGAACTGAACGTGAATAGGTCTAATGTATTTATGTATCACTCTTCTGCCAGGAAGCAAATTTGCGATTCTAATGGCATTTTTGAACTTTAGCACTTGTTTAAATTAGATAAGAAACAATACACTTTTCTATGCAGTAGTAGCTCCTGCATGATCACAGTTGATATGACATCACCTGAGAATCCCTAAGATATTGTTCCAGCTGCCTCAAGGTATGGAGGTGTTGCTGGCTCTCATTTGCATTCTCTGTTTTGTTTCTCTTCCATTAGAATTTGAGTTTACTCAAGTGTTATGCTACAAAATCAGTTTTTTTTTTCTTCAGTCATTTTCACAGATCATGTTTATATACAATCTCTTCCGGTGACTTCTATTAAATTGTTAACTAACTTATTTACTGAATTATATTTTGTATCATTTTTTTATCCACAAAAAAGTATATTTCTTCTTAAGGGTTAAAATAATATATAAGAAACTAGAAACTAAAATACCATTGAAGTAATATCTCAAAAAATGCTTATTTTACAGAACTAATTTTTCATATACTGAAAAGAGTTAAAGACTAACTAAAAATACTTGACGAACATACATTTTATTTTACTGCAGACAAACATACTTTTGAAACCAAGTAAAAAGAAAGTTAAACAACCCGTTAAAGATGTTTGTAAAATAATCCTATATTACTTCTGGCAATTTAGACTAATTCTCAAAATACAAGTGTAATTTATTTTACAAATAATGGTTTAAAGATTTTAGATATATCTACCGAAAAATTGGGGAAAAAGCACTGATGCCAACTCGTTGAATCTTACTGATATTAGAAAATATTTTTATATCATTAAACATAGTCATAAAAATAAAAGTAAGGAATCCGCCACCTTGATAAAATAACGTTTGGCTTGGAAAAAGATCACGAAAAAATAAAGGGGCATTCCGAGAATTGAACTCGGGACCTCTCGCACCCTAAGCGAGAATCATGCCACTAGACCAAATGCCCGTTTTATGTTAATGATAAGAATGTTAAATATAATATCAACAAAGTATATCATTCGCTTTTATTTTTTCTTCTTTAATAGTTAAACTATGTTATTTATTTTCATTTAAAAAATAATTTTTAACGGATGAAGTATGCTACATCCAATTACCAATTTTAAGATTATAAAAAAAATTAAATCATGTTTTAAAAAATTTATATTTTAACTTTATTTCAAAACATATTTTTTCTCTTATAAATAATAATATTAACAATCATCAATGATACAATTGAGTTGAGTAAATTACAGTATTCTTTTATGAGAGATAAGAGTATTATGCTTCATTCTCCACTCATGTTAAAATATGCACTTCATTTCTTATAGATTCGAGTATGTAATTTTTTACTAAGGATGACAATGAGTAAGATCATACTTGCATTTAAGTTCAATTTGAATTGGATTAAATCTGCTTTTAAAATCAAATAAAAAATATGATCTAATTCAATAAAAAATTGATTTTTGCTGTCTGATTTTCAGTTTATTCAGTTTAATTTGTTGGATCAATTTTTTAAACTTTAATTAGATTTAATCAGTTTATGAAAACTTTTACTCACAACTCTAGGGGAGAAAATAAAAAATAAAAAACTTAAGTTAGAACGCTAAAATGTAAAAAAAAAAAAAAGTATTTACCATTACCGTTAGTGTTATTACTATTTGAAGTAGCGAGAGGAGTAGCGACCTGGGGTTGTTTCAACCGGTCCACTAACTAAGCCACCAAACGAAAAAAACCGCGACATTTTCCCTCCAAAAAAATTGCGAGTCTTTAATCCTCATCTCTCTTTGGATGCCCTAATTTCGTGTAGGGTTTTTTTCAGCCATGAGTCCGATTGATTCTACGGTTAACGATGATCGCAAAATCCACCAAGATTTCGACTTCGTCGACACTCAACCATTCGACGCCGATGGTCAGTGCTCCACATCTTCAATTCAATTTCCTTCTATGGTTCTCATTTTACTATTTTCCAACAGAAACCCCTATTTTGCATCAACTTAAACATTTTTTTGTTCGATTTGGCGAAATGTCAGGTGAGGAGGACGATGTTTGCGGATACTTCGAGGACACGGTGCCTTTCGGCGACGACGGCGTTTTGGAGACCGAAGCGGTGGACCTTGCCGGTGAAACTCAGGCATTGGATGATGTTGACGCTTTCGACGACGACGACGGCGTTTTGGAGACCGAAGCGGTGAACCTTGCCGGGGAAACTCAGGCGTTGGATGACGGTGACACGCAGTTGCTGGAGGAAGAGTCGGATTCAGATAGAACCCAAGTTTTGGAGAATGTGGATGATGACAACGAGGATGAGGTATCTGTCGACAATGTCAATGGTGAAGCCGTGGATAGCAAGAAGGGTGAATCGTCACAACAAAACAGTTCTGGTGAGTGAGTGAGTAACTGTTTTTTTTTTTTTGTACTCTTTCTTTTTTCTTTGGTGCATTCATTGATTGGGAGCTGCTAGTAAGCTGGTAGGTACTTGACACTGTTTAAGCTGTCGTGGCTTTTGTTTCGTGTCTGTGAATTTAGGGATGCCATTAGTTGGTTGATGATAAGGAAACGGTGAAGTGAAAAGTGGTGATTTTGAAAGCAAAAAAAAGAAAAATGTGCTAATGATGTGGTTTTATTTAATAATGTCCATTTGATTAGTGGCTTATTAATTCTTAAGTGTTTATGATGTCTTTTGTTCGTTTTGATGAGTTTTCCATATTCTTTTATCTTTGTCATTTATTTTTGTGAGAAGTCGTATCCTTGCTTCTCTGTTTTCCTACAGCATTTTGTATCTTACTTGACTGTCTTAACTTTCCCTGTCGGACTAAATACATTGCCAGGTTGATTATTTTGTGAATTGTTATTCCTTTTCTTGTTTGAAAGCTGTCATGTGAATTATTCCATTTCTTTTGATTCTGCTATTGAAGTTTATATTTTTCACAGGTTTTATGCCACCACGGTTTACATTTCTCCGTGCAGAATCTTTGCAGCAAGCTGCTCTAGCCCGCAACATGGATTTGAAGGAAAACCAGGATGTGACCAATTCTGTCGAGGGTACGAGTCAGTTTTGTCAGGTACCACTGGCTGTAAAGGATAATGGAGGGTCCTTTCTTAGATGTTCTGAGAAGGATGAGGGAGTTGATCAGGAAAACAAGCATGGGAAATACAGTATGGAAGTTGGGGGGTTTAAGAGCAAAAGTATGTGCAAGGTTGCTAACTCGACAGTGAGAAAACTTTTCAATGATGTTTTACCTGTTGAAACAAACCAACCTTCTCTTAGAAGCAATGATTTTAATGAAGGAGACGACTTGGACAAGTTGCTTATTTACCATGATGAATTGGCAGGGTTAAGTTACGTGGAATCTCAAGAACCTGGAGTTTTGTCACAGGACAATGCTCTCAATTTTGTTGATAGGTTTCTCAAAGACAATACAGTGGAGTTTGATCAAGAAACTAATTGTGTTAATAAAATTGAGGAAAAGTCAAAGTCCGTTCCCAGTACAAAAAGACAGCACAGTTTGGCCAAGACAGTAAATGATAGAGGC
This sequence comes from Glycine latifolia, assembly GCA_013407115.1. NCBI lineage: Eukaryota > Viridiplantae > Streptophyta > Magnoliopsida > Fabales > Fabaceae > Glycine > Glycine latifolia. The sequence goes on along the minus strand of CM023953.1, from coordinate 12,433,045 downwards.
AAATCTGGAAGAACTGGGATTTATGACTGGGATGATAACCGTGAGGATGAAGGTGGGGGAGATATATTCCTAAGGAGAAAAGAAGATTTTTTTAAGGGTGAAATGCATAGGCCAAGGTCATTGCCAGGATTCCAGAAGAGCAAATTATGCAGACTAAATGATGATAAGGAAGACAAGAAACAATTAAGTATTCCTAATAGAAGAAAGACTGCAGTTCACTCTGATTCAAAACTAGGGATGCATATTCTGAAAGCAAGGGACAATATTATACCAGAAGCAACAATGTTAAAACGGAATCTTGCCAGTGAATTGGATGAACAATTTAACACTGATTGCTCTGGAGGAGAGATGGAGCCCAATGCTAATGCATGCGCACCAGAGATGTTGGATGTAGGTTTAGATACTCAAATGGCTGCTGAGGCTATGGAAGCTTTATGCAATGTCGGGGATATTGTTGATCATGTTGCTAATGATGCCACTCATGTTACTAGAAGTGGTTTAAGATATAAAGTTAATTACTCTTCTACTGGAAAAGTGGGGTCAGGTTCGTCAAAGGAACGTTCGGGACAATGTGACAAGAAAAGGAAAGTTGATGTTAAATCAAAGTTACAAACTTCAGGTTTATCAAAGAAAAGTACTAAAGAAGTCAGGCAGTGCACAAAGGACAATATGATGACAAGATCAAAGAGGAGCAAGTTAAATGCAGAAGGCAACCAAACTTCCAGTGCTAATGAAAATGGTAGAGTATCCTTGTCTCCAATAATTGAACAAAGAAAGTCAGCTGGAGCTTTGAAAAGACATCATCTTGATGAGTTGAATAATCCTGGTGGCAATAATGGAGAAGGTAGAGGGAGTTCAGTCGACAAAAGGCATTTACAGGATGATGTTGTGCTTTTTACACCAATTGCCCGCAGAACTAGACGGTCCTTAGCAGTAAACCAATTGACAAATGTCAGTGATGATGCTGAAATGGATACATTAGATTGTCCTAAAGGAAGGAGATCTGTTAGGATTAGGAAGTTGTCTAATGATGATAAACGATCTGAGACATTAGTTGGTTCATCTAAACCATCTGCACAACCGGAAGATATTAGGAAATATACTGCTGGGAAGAGAAAAATGAGAACAGATTCTGTTGTCAAATCACATGTGAATTGCCAAGCTCACTCATCTTTATCTTTGTATGATGGTTCAGTAATATCTTCTGTTGATCGAAAACAAGGTAAAATATCAGAGCTAAATTTAGATAAAGCAAACCCAGGGGACACTATCAATAATTCTGAAGTCACCAGTTTAGATGAATCACCAAGAGAGAGGTACTTGGCATCTGCAACCCCGGCAAAGTGTAAGACACCTGTGAATGATGCATCACCTGTTTGTATGGGTGATGAATATTACAAACAATCATGCAATAGAAATCTTTCAAGATCATGTAAGGAGCTCCATAGAGAACTTCAAAGCTTGAGGGACATCAGACCTGAATTACTTACTCCATCTAAAGATTCAAGAAAGAGGAGGGACATGACTGATGTTCGAATTCTTTACAGCCACCACTTGGATGAAGATATTGTTAAGCATCAGAAGAAGGTATCATTTGATTTTTTTTTTGTAAACTTCTATCAGTAAGTACCGACATGTGGTTTTCAGACATATGTTGTTTCTTGTTCTTATTGCAGATTTTAGCACGGCTTAGAGTTTCTGTGGCTTCCTCCATTGCAGATGCAACGCACTTCATTGCTAATCAATTTGTGCGTACAAGGAATATGTTAGAAGCTATTGCTTTTGGTAAACCGGTGGTCACACACTTATGGATTGAAAGCTGTGGTCAAGCTAGCTGTTTTATTGATGAGAGAAATTACATATTGAGGGATGTGAAAAAGGAAAAGGAGTTAGGTTTCAGCATGCCAGTTTCACTAGCACATGCAATCCGGCATCCTCTTTTAGAGGTAATATATATGGAACATGCATAGTGAAAGGAGTAAATCATAATCTTTGGATAATGGATGTGTTTTACCAGTTGAGATTGTAAAAATGTCATTTGTTTTTCTAAAGTGATCTTGCAATTTTTTAGGAATTTCTAATTCTGATCATCTATGAAAAGATCCATTCAACATGTCTCTCATCTATAAATTGTTCTCACCTAATACATCCATTGTGTATGTGGCTTGCCAACCCTACCCAGTGAGATAAGGCTTAATTACTGTTGTTTATAAACATCTTATACTTTTAATCTCTTAGATTACCAATTTTATCATGTTCCATCTGGTTTTAATTGTAACAGTGTTTGTCCCCATAGTTTTCAATCCGATGCAATTAAGTCCCCTGGTTAGTTTATTGTTGATGTGAAATTGGGCTGCTTCATCTCCATAAGTATAGTCACTAGTCAGTTAACAAGAAGTTTGTGTCATAAAATTCAGTGATAAAGTGCAGGTTACCAGGGGACTAAATTACTTATAATGGAACCACATCAGCAAAACATTGCTTAAGGGGGATAGAATTCTACAGCCAAACTAACTGAACCAGATTTTTTTTAAAGATTAGGAGGGATTAAAGTTTAATTAAACCTATTTTAAATACAAACTTGCATTTTCTGCATGCTGCTCTTCATAAATGATCATAATTTTCTGCAGGGTCGAAGAGTATTGGTCACCACAAATACTAAACCCAGTAAAGAGATTGTTTCAAATTTAGCAAGAGCTGTTCAGGGCCAGGTATGCATCTTTCTCCATGTAAATTCGTCAGTTGCACTCCTATATGGTTGAAGAAAAGCATATCTTTAGAATTAGGATAGTTTCTCCTTTTCATGATTTTCTCCAAACAAATCCATATAGAATAAGCAAATATTATTGATATAAAATCACTGTAATTGTTCTATTTTATTATTTATCAATATTGCAGTTCACTAATGATTTAAACAGACACTTATTTACATTATTACATGCAATTGAGCAAGTCTTTCTTTTGGCACAACTTTCCAACATTACACTTGATCTATCTCAATATTCGTTTTGCCTGTAACTGATTTTTCTAGGTGGTGGAGAAAGTAGGAAGATCTGTTTTCAAGGGCGATACAATTTCAGATGATCTACTGATCTTATCTTGTGAAGAAGATTATGCCTCTTGTGTGCCTTTTCTTGAAAAGGGTTAGAAACCGTTTCATTTGGCTTTGAAAACTTGCTATCTGCTCAAAATTAAGAATACTATGTTTTGCTCCTGCAGGGGCAATGGTGTACAGTTCAGAACTGTTGCTGAATGGCATAGTTACTCAGAAGCTGGAGTATCAGAGGTCATTTTTTGTTCTTTTGCTCGTGTTACTAATGAATTTGAAGAATACATGCTTTTATTATACACAGATCTTGTTCCTTAGGGTATTGGGTGGGAAGGTTTGCCGTTATCATGTATAGCCAATTCCTTAGCTGAAATTTCTGCTCTCCCAAAATTTTGTCTAATGTAGGGCTAGAAAATTGCATCTTCTAATGATGGGTTTCATGTATGTGTCTAGTATCTACGGTAGTTCATCCCTGATGTGCACATTTCGGTTGCAGGCATCGACTTTTTGCAGACAATGTGAAGAAAACTCGTTCCACCTTATGGTTGAAAAGAGATGACAGAACATTTATTCCTGTGACTAAATGTAATTAGAGTGGCTCCATTTTTACTTTTCTTCTTGATCATTTGTAGTTTAGGTCATGTAGATATTTTCCAACACATTTCCCAAGTCCCCTCTCCGTAGTATATTTATTATGCAGGAATCTTTGAAAGGTGTTTTTGCTCTTTTCTTTCAGTTTGCACCATTCTGCGATAATGTTGTGACCATTGTGATTTGTAAGTGATGCTCGTAAGATCCGAGGGTATAAATCTGTGGTAGCCGTGGATCTGGGTTGTGTTTGTCTGATGAAATAACGTAGTATGTTGCATTGGTGGTATCTCACGTATGTTCTTTATCTTTTATAGTGTTCTAATGCATTTATTTATTTTATGCGAGAGTTCGATATTCGAGTTAGTGTTCACAAGTTCTCTTAGAGCATCTTTAGTGCTAGATCTTGAGCAAAGATCTTAAGCTCAATATCTGATCTTCACTAGATCTCCCAATAAAGGAAGTGGAGAGATCTCCAACATGAAGAATGAGTTATTGTACAAGATCTCTTAATATTTGCACATTATTCAAAAAAGAATAAATTTTTTTCATTTTTCTCTCTCCTTAAGATCTCAAATTGAGATCTATCATTAAAGGAAAAAATTAGAGAGATCTTTAATCCTATGTGGTATTATAGGGTCTACCAAAAAGTGGTCTAAGATCCCAATTTAAGATCTACCACTAAAGATGCTCTTAGTAGTGTTGCTGGTAGTATGCTACAAAACAGGAGAGAAATATGTGATAAAGTGGTAATGTGATGGAAAAATATATAAAAAAATATTGTTAAATATGTGATGAAGTGCTATTGTGAAAAATGTTATATAACTCAATAATAGTAATACAATTTCTTCCGGATTGTCCCCATCCATGATGCCACCCCATTTACTGGCCAACTCGGTTTTACAAGAATGTTTTATTAAGTTCCACCTATCACCCAAGTGATACCGAAAAAACAATGACCTTTCTCAGACTACCCTTGAACAGCTGTACCATAAAAACTTGGGAACTGGCAGAAAAGTGATTAACAACTCACATTTTAAGTTAATATAATATAAATAAATAGACAGATAAATGGTGTGAAATGAAATGTACAAATTGTACAGTTCCCAACAAGGTGCTTATGATAATTGCTTATTAACAAGGAAATGAGCTCAACAAAAAAGTTCTTAAACAAGGAAATGAGTAGTGCAAAAGTGCAATTTTAATGGACAACAACTTGAGCTAATGATGATGTGATTCGTGAGAGAGCACTTTATAGCTGCGCTGAGGAACCTTCCTTATCATAGCCAAGGAGAGATCAAAGTAGAGAGGAAGTTGAACAAATGCAAAAAATGACACAGGCAAACACGTAGCAGCATATATGGGATAAACTGCAAACTTCAGCTCGTCTTCAACGATGAAGAAATGTCCTGCACAGAATGAGACCAAGACAGATGCTATAGATGTGAAGAGTGTGGTCAATCCCAGAAGAAGCTTTCTCGGCAAGTCCATTGCGAAATCCTTTTCTTGGAATCGAGATGTGAGTATTGAGAGGAACAAAACAAGGGAAGTGACAGAGGAACAAAGTGCAACAAGTGATGCTATGGCGAAGATGTTGAAAGCCGGTCTTCCTTGAAACAATGGATAACCTGTGTTTTGATTCGGACCGCCTGGTACAGCTGTTGAGGTTGTGAATGCAACGGTTGCAACAAGTGCTGCTACCAACGAGTATGATTCTGAGGTTTTGGTCAGCCATTTACCTCCTTCTTTTGCGAGTCTTTCGTGTGTACTGATGAATACCTGCTTCGCTGTTTGCCCGTTCTCGTTGTAACGTTCATAGAAGTTTGGTGGCATGGAGTTCTTAACTAGCTGAAAACCACAAACATTATGAACAAAGGGAAGATACATAAAAAGATGACTGTATCAGTAGACATGCACATGCCTACATACAAGAGATGTGACAGTAAAAAAAAAAAACTAAATATTAATTACTAAATTTTATCACGAATGGTCAATATTGATATACTCCCCCAAGTCATGTGATTTGTAGAAAAAGTCACATTATCACCCAAATTTAAATGATTGACATTATCCTAATATAGATAGATAGAATATGCAGAAAATGTCCACATTTGAAAAAACATTTTCCTTAAGATCATTGTTAGGTTGTGAAGATTTTATAAAGGAAAAAGATAAATGAACACCTCAAATGTTATTAGACATAGTGAGAGAGGAAAAAAAAGAAAAATATAAGTATTATGAAGTTTATGATGTGATATGAAGAGAAAGATAAAGAGAAATATGAGGTGTTGGTTGAGTGTTTAAAATGGAAAGGTGTTGATTGTTTAAAATGGAAAGGTGTTCATGTATCACCACTCTTTTATAGAATTGTTGGGAGGAGAGAATGTTGACCTTATACCACTTGTATTCCCACTGCATTTGCATTGCAGCACCAGGGACACGCCATGGCTTATAACCCATATAGGTGGCAGCAAGATGCAAAGCACTGTTCCCTTGGTTATCCACTTGACGAAATGCAGTCTCCTTAATCATGATCCTCTCATTCAAATAGCTGTAAACATGAGGTTGCCTGTTCTCTATGGCCAGAAGAACAACATTCTTGTTATCAGCGTCCACGTCATGGATTGACACTGGGTCTGTTTCAAGAATCTTCTCAACCATCTCTGTCACTCCCATCTTTGCTGCAATCAAAATAGGTGAATTTGTTCTTCTTATTTTCTGAAACCCTCCTTTCTCCTTACGTTGATTATTACTACTAGTACTACTATTTATGTTACTTGTCCCAGTGTGGTCATGCTTGTACAGGGAAGAAGAACAAGTTCGCTGAATTAGTTCATTCATCACTTTCTTTGCTAGAATGTGTTTCACCTTCTTTCGTTGGATTTTCCCTATCCAAGATGCTCCTGCATTCGAGATCAAAGCTACTCAGCTAAAAGAAAAAATAATCAATATTCATCATTATTTTCTACTTTGTCAAGAGTTTCTTTCTCTCAAGTAATTTTTCATTAAACAATGATATTTTACAAGAAAAAAAAATAGTTTTAGGAGCTTAATGTTTATGCAGTAATCAATTAAAATAATAATTTTACATTATTATTTAATCACAATTTATCGTTAACATGAGTTGTAAGATAGTTATTATAAAATTCAATAAACTTAATATATATACATATGATAGTTTGATTGGATGAAAATTATTTTTTCGTTATCGGTATATATTATTTATTTTATTTTAAAGAAATGTAAAATCATAAAAGAAAGTGATAATCCACTTATAAACGTGGTGCGTGTACGTAGCTTTCATAAGAAAGAAATGATGTTGTACAGACATTTTCTTACTGATTCTTACTAAGAATGAGAAGACAATTATAGATGGTTACGTGCTTACCAGAACCGCATATGATTAGCAAGATCTTCATCACATGGGTTAGGAATCGGATCGTTGCTCCCCAATTGGGAGGGAACAGGTAGCGTTTGTTTTCCAATTTCTTTGTTTGTTCTTCCTCTACATAAATAATATACACATCAATTAGGGCATTCATACCTAATTAAAGTTGACCATGAGCAAGTACTTTCACCAGCGGCTAATGTTAATATATCATGCATGCCACAAAATATAAATAGGTGAAAATATAGAAATAAAACTCTGTATAATTTGGTGAGTAATTCTCTCTCTGTTTTCATGGAGAGAAAACAAAAGGGCAGAAAAAAAAAATGAAATTTAAATTGAAGAAAAAAAAAGAGAGTATAGAAAATTTTGATATTTTTTCTCTTTCTTAAAAGACGGTTTTTCTTTTTAACCAAACACAAGTCTGTATTTTTTCTTTTCTTTTCTTTTTCTGTTTCCTTAGCCAAACATATATAGTAATATAAAAGAAATGGAATTTACAAAAAGAGGGAAGATTACCAGATTTTCGGGAGACAGTATTCTCTTCATCATTGCTTGCAGCGTTGCCATCTTTTCCTATGGCTGTAACACAACGTAAAAGATTAGATGCATTAAGCTTTTCCGGAAAAAAAGATTGGTTGAAGAAGATAGGTATAATAAGTAATATGATATAATAAAATTAATAATATATGTTCGCAGTGTATGATATATGAAAGTATCCACTATCCACACATCATCACAAAGAGTAGATAGGTAGAAAAAGAAAATTAAGGTGTAAATGAAACAAGATTCACCACGCACAAGTACTCTTCAACAATGATAAGAAGGTGGCGCATGTTTCATAGTTCATAGGGTAGTGATGAGTTGTGTCTGCTTCATGACAACGTGTATCATATGTTTCCTCAATCTTATCAACAATCGAACCTGACAAATTGAAACACCGATTATCAGTACTATATATATAAACCGTATATCAAGTGAGCATTACATATAGTTGTTAATGTGAGAAATAATAAGTATTGATGTATTATATATTTAGACCATTAGATTATATTTTGTCATGTGACTTTAATCAGCGAATAATTATAGAATATGTAGAAAAACAATTTGTTGGAAAGAAAGTTAAAATATTCTTACAATCGTAAATAATACGCTGAAGTAACTCCATCCGCGTGCTGCTTTTGAAACAATTAGGCTTCGCTGCAAGAATCTGCAGAGGTGATAACCCGTCCTGGTTTTCAGAATTCACAAGGTTTGGGTACAACTCTATTATTTGAAGCGCCAAACCTATCAAAATTCGTTACATACACCTCCATTATAGATATTTTACCATAAATAAGTTACTTGTTGAAATAATTTTATTAAAATATTCTTACATTTTGCATTAGTTGTAACTATTGGATGATTAATGGAGATATATAGTTGAATAATTGATATACACAATACTCAACAATCATTGGATTGATGTAGTTTATTAGGGGCAAAATTAGAATAAAAGTTTTAATATCACATTGAAACCTATACACCAGTTAATATGATTTTTTTTAATACTTACACATTAGTAAATTTGAAACAGCAGGAGTAAAGGTTAATCGAGACCATAGACGCATATATAGACACATAGTGATTTAGACTGTAATAATTTCTTAAAATTTAATTATATCACTAATTTGTCAACTGAGTCATACGTAATAAATTAAATCATGAGATGACATATAACATGCATGTCTATTTGTCACATAAGCCAAAATTAACATTGTATGTTAATTCAGAAAATTATTAGAAAGAACTATTTAGTGTAACACTTAATCAAAATGAAATTTTAAACTTGAAGAATCAAACCAAAACTAAACACCATAAGTGCATGTATTTTAGAGTAGTCAATGACAGTACTAACCAAAGTATTCACTAGCGATGGTAGAATGAAGAATGGTATCCCCGTTGCTTTTCCTAACCAACAACGAGCCATCCTCCTCTTCATCACGTATTCTTTGTTGGTTTTCATGGAGACAAAAGAAAGCCTCTCTCTTGCCATGAACAGCTGCCAAGAAAAGAGGGGTCTCACCTTCAACGTTGCGAAAACAAACTAGTTTGGGGTCCCTTGTGGCCATGTTGTGGCACAATTCCACGTTCCCAAGCTGAGCTGAAAGGTGCAAGGGAGTGTTACCCTTTGAGTTTTGCATGCATAAGATGTTGAGAGACACCTCTTTGTCGATGTTATCCAACACACTCTTCACAAAGCAAGTTTGGCCTACATACACAGCAACGTGTAGCATTGTGTCTTCCACTTTTGTGATCTTAGCATCCAATGCTCCCGGGTTTTTGTTGTAGGCATCTAATGCCTCTCTCCACTGCCCCTTCACCGCATAGTTGAACAAACTTTCAACGTCAATCTCAGCCATTTACAAAAACTAACGTGTATTTCCTTCAATATTGATAATGTTGTATCAATATGTCTATAAACAATGTTATGTTACAAGTAAGCTTTCTAAGAGTAATGTAATGAAGCAGATAAGTTTTATGTAATGGCTAAATTGAAACGTCATAAGAGATATATAAGTCGTCCAATATTAGCATGCATACTATATATTCTCGTCTTCTTTTTTTTTTCCCAAAATTTGTCTTTCCTTTCAATGTACGATAAGCATTTTCATGTCGATGGAGGAAACTTGGATTCCAATTTATCTATATTTTTTTAACTTTTTTTTTTTTTGCCATTTTTTAACATTGTGTTTGATCAAAGATACCTTGTTTTTACTTTTTCTTATGTGAAAATAGGTGAAGGAGGGAAATACATAAAAGGTGTACTCGCATTTATACTTTGCTCCCAGTTAGTATAAATTGGTGCCTTGCGGCCTGCGCGATTGTACTTTTACTGAAATGGACTAATTTGACGTGTTCATATGGAAATGTGTATTTATGAAGTGTAGTTGGAGATTTAACCACAAAAAACATAAAATAAAAAATATTTCTTCAGAAAATCATTCATGTCATTCTTGCTTGCTGTATAAGGGAGTTTTGGAGGTAGTACCTAGTTTGTACAAAATACCAATTTTTTAATAGGCTTGTAACATTACAGACATAATACTTGAAATACACATATAAACACCAACCATCACATCTGACGATTTTTTAAGTCTTCTTTTTATAATAATGACACTTACTCTCGTATGCCTTTTTTCGTGCTTTATTTTTTGAAAATAAAATGAGAAAAATGGTCAAATTAATAGTGTTACCTGTTAGAAAATAAGCATTTCTTTGCTCTCATTTAGCATTGGTAACTTAAACCAATGAAAAATGGAATCAGACGAGTGCCTTGTTTAGAAGCAGTGAATAATTTTAAATTTATTTCACTGAATAATTCGCTTAGTTTTTTATTGCTTATTAACTTTATCTCACTTAACAATAGCAAGGAGGATTTTTCTGTTGCTTCTTAACTTTTTTTTACAGAGAATTATTCAGTGAAATAAATTTAGAATTTCATAGGAAAAAATTTTAAAAGATTCTGCTTCTCTTGCTCTCTTGCTCTCTTGCATATACACTTCATGATATTTATTTCGCAAAAATATACACTACATGGTAGTGGTATAGATTGACAAACACAAGCTTCATGATAAACATTTTGGCAGGTCATCAAGTCAGCAGATACAGAGAAAAAAAAATCCATGAAGTTGTTTCCCTTGTGAGGAGATTCATACTGGGTTATCATCATGAGAAACCTGAAGTCTCCAAGTAACAAACTGGATATATGCATAGTTGATGCCCATAGCAATTCCAAAACCCAAAACTGATGAAAGTAGTATGGCATATATGGCCGTCAAATGCAACTGCAACAAAAGCACAAATCTTTAGCATATTTGAGTCATTCAAGTAATCAACTAAGGGGCCAGGATGTATAGTTTTTCAATTACAAAGGAAACAACACTGTTACTTGTTAATGCAAGACGCAGGAGGAAGGCTACATGAAATAAAAGAGAAATAATAAGACCATGTTTGAATGAACTTCTCCACAAGTACTTATAAGAGAGAAAAAAGTAAAATAAAATAAATTTCTCTCACAAGCTAAGCTAAAATTAGCTTATATATAAGCTAATTAGTAGAAGTTGTCTCATTTAGCTTCTCCCAAAAGCTAATTTTTGCTTATGCATAAGCTAGTTTTTTGCTTATGGAAGAAACTATTTCATTTTTTTTTTCCTTATTTTTTTCTTCTATAAGTATTTTTGAAGAAGTTTATCCAAACATAATAGTACTGACAGACTGCTATATCTACTATTAGTCACATCATCTATATTCCTTCCACAAATTATTTTTCCATTTGGTTAGCAAATTGTAAAGCTTTTTCTTCCCTGGTATGTTTTTTAAAACGGAAGCATAAATCTTCCTGGCTTCCCATTTGCATTCATATTTCTAATGTCCACCTTCACACAGTAGCCCCTTGGGCTTGCCTGAAATTAATTTATTTTAGAAGAATGGGGGGAGGCTGATTGAATTCCAAACCACTTGGTTTTGAAGGATTTGATACGATATGATGAATTGAAAATGAACTAGGTCCAATTCAACCACAAAATCTAACTCAAGGAAGACAGGGGTTGCCAAGCCCTATAAGGAATACTTTGACCATATTTTTAACCGGCATGAGATATCTTAACACGCTCTGCTAATGTCTTAGAACATGAAGTTTATAGATTCGACATTTACGGTTGATCCAACATCACAACTGGGCAGTGGACAAGATCTGATACCACAGTAGAAATAAATTGGACTTAACTACAAAAGCTAATTCAAGGGAGGTGGGGGCATTTTCCAAGGTTTATAAGAGCTTTAACCAGTGACCATATATCTAGGCAGTGTGAGACATCTTAACACTTCTATTCTGGAAAAAACACATAGGATGGTGTGTGTATGCAGCAGATACATGCAAAGTTGTAACTTGCAACTGAGGAAGAAGTAACAGATTAATCAAGGAAGTTATTATGAAAATCTTAATAGTCATTAGTAGGCATTTGATTCATCGGGCATCAATCCTGGGAAATGAACCAGGAATTTTCTACATTCATACTCACCATAGTATAAAATAGATGCACGGTTAAAGCCACAAGGGCAAACTCAAGGGCAGCATATGTCCATATATACTCTTTAATTGCTGCAAACAGCATAAGTAAACATTCAATTAAAATTCAAAGAAAAATCATTGTGTGACAAAAAAAAAAGTTCTGTTATAGAGGTTATACCCAGGATAACAGCAAAAATGGAAGCTAGGAGGCCCAAGGTAAAGGCAAATGGCGCTGCTATAATAATCGCTTGAGTCTTCAATTCAGGAAGCTACAACATGGAACAAGCAACATATAAATCAATTATGCTTGAACACCGAAATGACTGAAAAAGAAAGAAAAGTTAATAACATCTCTGAACAATAAACATTCTGACAATACCTCCTCTGTTAGCCTACTGGGGAAGGGGTATTATACAATTGTAGTTATGCATGGGTAGTTACTGCTTATTTTTCTGTTCCCCCAATGGTCTATAGTAAAATACACTTGTACTGTGAATGCATCATGTAAAATATATATGGGAAACATGTAATAAGCTGTGTTCTTGGCTATATTCTATATCTGTGAACTCTATGCTTTAAAGGAACCTAATGGGTTAAAAGATCAAGACATGTCAGAAAGTAAGAATAATACACACAAGGTAGTTCTTTGAAGATGGATGTTATTATCCAGAAGTCTTTTGTCAAAGGAAATAGGCATACCAGTAGCTGTTCAAGGAAGAAAAAGTAGCATATTGTGCTGATCAGGACAAGCACCACAAAGTCTTGCCAAGCACTGCAGAAAAAAATGAAACGAAATTAATAAAAAATAAGTTAAAGAAATTTAGTTGAAAAATACTAAAATATAGGAGTATCAAATACTTGAAAATAGAATAACTCGTCAATTTACTCTAAATAAGTCTCCCAAAGTCAAACTTTATTAGCAGCAGTATTGTTGTATTAATAATGAATTAAGAATATTGCTTAAGACAAATAAAAGATGAACTGGATTCCTAACAGCACATATATTGAAAATTCTGTACAAGTTATATGCTAGAAAGACACCTATAATCAGTTATACCTTAAATGTCCATGGTACAACAACAATAACAAGAGCCTTATCCCACTATATGAGGTAGGCTACATGAATGACACAATGCCATTAGGCTCGGTTAAAGACACTTAAAGTGTCCATGATAAAGAATGAAAAATAATGGATTACTTAATTTGAGAAATTGGTTTTCAAATCACCTTATTGACTCTGGATGTAAGTTCTGCTGACCTTGCAGCTGTCTGTTTTCTCTTCGAACAGAGCTAGTCACACGAAGCAAAGTTACAGGTAAATTCTGAACCTCTTGCCTACATACATCACATTTCTTATCGCCTTTTGTGCTAAACCATTTAATTAAACATTCTTCATGCACCAATCTCAGGTCACCTTTGCAACTGCATTCCATTTTAAAGGTATTCCTTTCATCACATACATCAAAACATATCCTGCACACTGCTTCCTCTTCGGGAATTTCTTCATCGGCAGTAACTTCTACTGGCACAGGAGTTATTTGATCTGATTGGCCAAGTATAGAAACCTCCTATAAGATTAAAATGTGATATATATGCTAACATGTAACGTAAACTCAAGTGTTAATTACACATCAAAAGTTTTTAAAAAATAACAAACTAGTCCGGCATTTTGTCTATTGTCAACATACAACATTTTCAAACTTTGCCCACTGATCAAGATAATTTCTACCCAATTGAATGATTATGATTAGGTGCCTAACCATTGACTTGGTGATTTGTTTATGATAAAAATCAATTAGATGAAAACCTTTACATCAAATACTCTACTTAAGAGACTTTTAAATTCTATTCCATGAAACAAACGAACATGGTGATGAGGGGAAACCCCATACTAGGTGGGCTAGTAACAAATTTCAACCTTGGAAAAAAGATGAGATTTTCTTCAAGCTTATGAACTTAAAAACAGAAAAAAGTAGGACTATGAAACTGGAATACTAGTTTATGATATAACATACCATCATTTGAATCTTGTTGCTCCTGTTCGCTACGGGTAGAAAAAGAGACAGATCTTACAATAACAACATTTCGCCCGGGTACGGAAAGGGACCTTGAAACCTTAGAACGATCAACATCTTTCTGCGTACAAATAATAGTCATTAATTTTCTTTACTTTAAAAGATTTTGATGCCTAAGGCAACCTTAGTTTGATGCAACTATGCGTATGACATATGCTTTAGAAGAAACTAAACATGAGTTTGAACTTCAAGCTTTCTAAAATACATTGTTGAAAATCTCACATCCGAATCCGATTAGTTTCATCTTTCCCTTTTTGGTGGAGGCATATATTCAGTTTCTTCGATAGCAGGTTCAACACAATATCCCGAGTGTAATATAACATCTAAACATGATTCAACTTTTTCTATGGCCCCAGGTTCGGTTAGGATAACATTTCATCTAGAAAATAAATAAATAAGGCAACTCAATGAAGTAGAAGATAACTCACATGAGGCTTAGTCTGTTCATTATATGCCCTTGCAGAAATGGGTGTAGAAACTAAAGGAGACAGATTTGATGCAGGTGTAACAGGAAGAGAAGTACATCTTTTCCATGCAATTTCAGATATGGAGGCCATATTAGAACTGTCTGCGGCTGTCTTGGGGTCTGAATTAAGGAGGGAACTTCTTTCTCCATCTGCTACATTTCCTTTTCTTTTGAAGCTCAAGGCCCGCAAGAAGCCTCTTGATGATGAAATGCCTTTACCGAAACTTTGAGAATGGTCCAGAACCCTTCCACCACTAGTGCTGCCAAACCCTATAGGTCTAGGGGGAACTTGAAGTGAAATATCAGGGCGCCTACCACCGGGTCCACCGTCTGAAACTTCTTTGTTTCGCTTGGGGACAGCCTGCATGTAATAAGGACAGTTTAACAAAAACTTGTTTAGTCCCAGGCTCCCAGCAGTTTGGCATAATGTGTCAAAGAACAGCAGATAATATAACAATAAATACTTAAAAGAGCATGATAAATGCAATAATTAAAATGCAAGCATGTCAAAAGATTGCATATGCCTAGTGCAATAATTAAAAAGTAAGCACATCTAAAGATTGCAGTCAAATCTAATTCCATGATGAATAACTAATCATCCTCAACAAGCTGATCATTATTAGAAGTCCTCATTTGACACATAGGATCAAGAATTGAATCAAGCACTTAAGCCAATGGAACTAGCAAAATCAATAAATCTCTCTACAGCAAGGGTGCAAACAAAACACAGCGAGATGTCACATAAAGTTAAGAAGAATAAGGACATGATCCAGAACCCTTTTTACAAACTACATTATCAGTTAGAGCACAAAGCTGAAGCATCAACTTCAAGGACCTACAGAAGCCCTTACATTTGCAATGCCTACAAAATAAAATCAAAAATTTTCTCACCACCTGTTCGTGGCTAAATTGTATCTGCGCTATAAAACAATGACAGGCATGGCCCTTTTCCCTCATCTTCTCCTTTACCCTCTTATAATTGAAACAACAAAACCAACTTGTGGTAGTTTTTCATGCTCTCATCAGAATCAGAAAAGGTAGCCAGTTAAACATGGATAAATGTTCAATTCAACCTCAGCCCACAGTAAATAGGGAAGAGAAGATTCATATCCACACCCAACAACATTCTAAATATTGAAACTGAGACACAATTAATGAAAACAATTAAAAACGTGGGGGTTTTCAGGAACAATCTCGAGTAGACACGGAATAAGCTAAAATTAGAAACCCCTCAAAATCAATTGGATCAAAATCAAACACATAAAACAGTGTCCAGAAAATCAAAATACCAGTCACTGCATGGCATGCCCATCAAAAGACATGACTGAGAAACTAACACAAAGATAATAATCCAGTGCTGATATGAGGAATCAAAATGAAAATGAAAAAAAGGGGTTAAAAAGAAGAGTTGTAAAATCAAATGGATAAAGCCAAAGCGGAAAAAAGTAAAGTGAAAAGCAAAGAGCTTCTTCACCTGATGGGAAATCTCAGGAGCTTCTTCATCAGTGAGTGATGATGCTTGTGGCGCTTGCATTATAGCTAGCTAGTTACAAAGATCGACAAGCGCAAAGTGAGGGGAAAAAACCAAAAAGAAAAGGCATAAGAGGAAGAAAATAAAAAGGAAAGAGAGAAAGTGAAGGGAATAGAATCCAACAAAGATTGAACAAAAAAGAATCAAGTAAACTGTTGAAGACCGTGGGTCGTCGTGTAAATTATTTTACATTTATGTCTTGAATTTTAATGTTATTATATTATTGTTTGAGCCTTGCAAGAGATAATAGGTGAAGGAGAAGGTGTGTTTTTTTTTTTCGTATATGGATGTCTCTTAATCCATTAGACACCAAGTCATAAACAAATCTTATTCATAAGGTGTGACTATTTCTATCTTAAAGAATTAAATATATTTCTTTTATCAAATTAAATATATCGTTTTCCATATATAAATACAACATATACTTACACCATTATGATAATTCTTAATATGTTCTTATTTAGTAATATATAATTATTTCTTAAACAAGATCATTTGAAAAAAATACATGTAAGAAAAATATTAATTGAGTCAACATATTAAATTGAGATGCAAATGTCACAAGAGTCTGATTGTAAAAAATAAAGTTTATTTAAGAAATATATAAATATTAAATTTTATATAAAATATTTATATTGTGTATTTTTAAAAACAATCATAAAATGTATAATGGAAAAGTATATTTATAGAATCAACTAAGTATTTTTTTCAAATAAGATTGATTTATTAATTTCATATATCATCAAGATTTTTATATATTTACTATAAAATTTTGTGTAAATGATAAATTTTTACTATAAAATCTTATTAATTATGATTTAAAAATTACAAAATGAATTATGCTACTCATTCATTAATAACTATGATAATGATTGAAGAAGAATTAATTGCCAGATATTTTTTACAAGAATTTCCAGATTGTTAAAAGTAAAATAAAAAACATGTTCTTGCATCTCACTTTTTTTAAAAAAAAAAAAAAAAAAAATTATTAATTAAATGGCAATAGAAGTACCTAAATACAGAAACAGAGCACTGTCAATGGTGATTACATATTTATATGAGTTGATATAAATACTCTATAACCACACGCTGTCCTCACTGGAATGACAAATTACAATAACTTTTTCTTTTTTTTTCCAATTACGAACGTTTCATTCGGCCATCTAAGCTTACCCCTGATCACCTTTTCAATTACAAAGAAATGAACCTTTTTGTTCTTGCGCCTCACTAAGACAAGAAAAACTAAAAAATATAGGAATATTATTATTATTATCGATAACACAATGTTCATGATGACCTTTAAATCTTAACAAATAAGGCATCAAATAGCATGTTGACAAAAGTTCAACTTAGAAGATTATTACAAATAATTCATCCAATTAAATTTATGCAACTAGCCCCTCAATAATAAATATCAGAAAATCTTTTTGAAGAGATACTCACTAATCAAGATTTTAGACTCTTTCTGTGTCTTTATTAATAAAGAGTCGAGAGTACTTGAGGAATTAATTTTATAAAAATACTTATAGGGATACTTTTATAAAAGAAATAAAAAATGAAGCTTCACTGTGAGAGAGTAGAAAAGGCAGAGGAGTTTCGTGTGTCCGGTTCGTTGTCCGGTCTGAAAAATCCGGTTCAATGTCCGGTCCTGGAAGGAAGATGATAAGCAAAAGCCATTTAGTGATACACGTTCCACTTTGTTCTATTTTGCGAGGACTCGCTGGCATGTGAGATTATGTTCATAAATATATTGAAATTAAATTGTAACGTCAATTGTAGGCATAACATTATTTAATTCTATTTGTCACTGTTAATAACTTAGAGAATTAAGTCACAATATCAATACTTCTTACACCTATAATAGTAACACTAATCCAACATAAATCAACTATTACTGTGACATTGATTGATGTTCTTCTTTGTGTGTTGCTTCCAATTTGTTATTTGTGTTCCCCAGTCTTCCAAGTCCACCAAGATTTCAGTTTCTTGGGAGAAAAAAAGCTAATTTCATTGACGAATGAACGACTATAATTGAACTGAGTAGGGTATGGTTAATGTGCTTCAAGACATTATTCATTTATTTAAGTATTTAAACATTTTTTTTAAAAAAAAAACTTAACTATCATAAATAACTTCATAAATTAATGTATAAAAGCACTTTTTAACAGAAAAATTGAAATTAGTAATGTATAAGAAAAAAGAAAGCACACATCAAATATTAAAAAGTGAAAACACATACAAAACGGATTAATGTAATTGGTGGCACTATATATATATATAAATTATTTTTCCTCCCTTCCTTTCTTGCATACTAAAATGATGGAAAGTTTTTCTATAATTCTATATTCCTTCCCCTCCTTTTCCTTCCCCTTCCTTTCTTGTCGTTGCCTTCCAATTAGAGTGTAGAGTAATTAACCAATCTCGTTTGAGTAAACTTGAATTTAGATTTTTGAAACAATTTTTTTAATTTGTTTTTTGGTTAAAAATAGTTATGAAAATAAACTCCATTAAAAATGAATGGTCAATTTTTTAAAATAAAAAATAGTTATTAACAAAAACATCAACATCAATATCAAGAGTAACTTTAACCTAAATTAATTGGAGTCGATGATAAATAAACTCAATAATAAATATAAAGAGGTTAAAAAAATGATAAAAGCAAATAAAGGAGAAAGAAGGAGAGGAGAGATGAAGAAAAAAAAAGACTAAAAAAGGGCAATTTGAAACAAAAGGATAACAATAGATCTAATCATACATCAAATTTATAACTTTTCTCAATTTCGTTTAAGACATATTATCCGCCTATCTATATTTCATTCCATTAATTTTTGTTTAACTACTTTTTCATGTAAGTTTTAGTCTACCTTTACCTGTTTTTTGTGTTGAGCTCTTGATAACAAATTTTTATTTTTATGATAACATCCAATGATCGTCTCACTACGTGTCCAAACTATCTCAATCTATATTTCTTCATATTTTCACTCATTAATACTATTAATGTTACCTTTCATCGAATATCCTCATTTTTTATTTTATTCATTTTCGTATAATCACACATCATCGACAAAACTTATAAATAATTTATGCTAACAAGATAATCTCTCATAAGAAAAAATGAGCAATTAAAATTTAAAAAAGATGAAGAAAGTCTTCCAATTTCCAAACACTTATTTCATCATTAATCTATTGTCTAAACACTTTTAACTATGATTTAGTTGTGTGAAATGAAAGAGAGAAAAAGAGAATTTTTAAAATTATTTAAATTAAAATAATACAGTAAAATAAAGATGTGAGACTTACACAAAAATTTGAAAAACTTCCCTTAATTTTTCTATATTTAAAGTCTTATTGTCGAAGCATATCTTAAAATATAAATCGTATATCAATCACAAGATTGTTTTCATGATGTGTCATGCTTCGTTTATTCTCAGCCCGACACGGCTCCTCTGGTACATTTGCCACTATCAACCTCAAGCCTCACACATGATGCTCCATTCAAGCAACAATGCATGACATACAATCAAAATAAAATAAATAAACAAATTATTATTATTATTATTATTATATTATAAAAAGTTTGCACCTGATGAATTTTGGACTTTGGTCATGGACTGTGGCCCATTTACGTCTATTTCAATCAGTTGGACGTTGACAACCGACCTAGCACCTGAACTTTCCCTCTCCAGCTCATATTCAATTTTGTGATTTTAATTATAAAAAAAGAGATTTTTTTTTTATCAATAAATATTAGTTGTTACTAATTTTTATTAATAAAAAAATCGAATCCACTACTTTTTTTCTTAACTATCCAACCAATTATATATTTCCCAAAAACGATTTAATTATACATATATATATATATATATATATATATATATATATATATATATATATTCAAAGTCTCATAAATATAGTGAATTATATATTTTTATTTGTTTCTACAAATTTCACGCTTCAATTTGTAAAAATTACGAATTTTGCCTCCACGTAAAAAAAACAGCAACAATTAATGAAAAAAAAATCATCACAACGTTATCTTAATTGTGACTATTTAAAGAAAAAATCATCACAAGTCAAAATGTCTTAATTAATGATTTTAAGTTTAAATTTTGAATATTTGATTATGTTAAATGTTCAAAAAGAAAAAAATTTCCGTCCTAAGAGTTATATCTTACTCAAACATGTATAAGATATTTGTGATTTATACCAAACAAAATAATTACAAATAGTAGCTACTTGTGTAAAATTGATCTTGATCACCAAACTTTTTTTCTTCTAATATAAAGTATATGATTTGAGTAAATAGACTATGCACTAATTATAAAATAATTTTATATTTTCATTCAATCACAAATAATTGTGTATGATAAATTTATTAATTTTTAAAATAATTATCTTAACATTCATATCAACAATATTTTTTTATTAATTACCGTGTAAGTATGTACGATCATTATATGTTGTTATGAACATTAAATTCATATAATTTTTTAAAAATCTTTTTCCATAAATGCTTTTTGCCACAAGCCCGCAATTGTCATGCTTTATTAGACTTTGGTTTCATTATATGTTTTTTAATGTGGCATGTTTATTATATGAATTAAACATAAATTTTGTTCCCAATCTTTCGATTAAAGTGTTTCTGTAAAGTTCTCCCCTGTAAGAACTCAATGTTTATAAATTGAGTCAAATTTATAATGTTTTTAAATATGAATATCATTTTTCTAGAATCAATCACCATCGCCATCACGTCCAGTTTGGCATGAAGATTTTGAATCGGCACATGAAGATTACCTGGGCTTGTCAGCTTTGGAGTCTAACAACTAACACCAGTAACACAAGTCATCTAATTATTCAAATCCAAATATATGTTCTATTTTAATTTGTTGAGACTTGTAATTACATGCAAGTATCAAATAGTATTACAGATTGTGTTTTTTCTCTCCTACTGTAGGAATCATTATATTAATCGTGTAACAAATTAATACCCAACCAAAACCGTGTCTAGTGTGTACCCTGGAGTTTATAAAAGATTGTAGAGGGTGTGAAGATATTACCTTGTCCCTTGGAGAGAAAAAAAATGCAATTCTTATATAACACTGTAGTACACGAAATTGTATGGAATTTTCAATTTAATGTGACACATTTACCACTAGGAAGAGTGGTTCAGTGCACATATTCTCAATTGAAAAACTGCAAATAATCTTTAAAAACTATTCATCAGTACCTGAAAATGAGACAGAAGGAACATATCTGCAAACTGGAACAGGAAAAGTAAATATATATGTATGTATCCTTTGGTCTATATATATGAACAAGCTCTGTGAAATGAACTTACAGGATAACTTATGACATTCTAAAATCTGGCCTCATCAAGGGTACCCTACTGCCATGCATATCTCCCAAAATATTTTATCTTCCACATCATTCACATTAACTTTAACAATCCTTGTTTCCACTTCATCTTCAACAGCCAAAGGTGAAGAGCATTCTATGTCTAAGGCTGCATCTGAGAGCCACATGGTAGAGCTTCTCCAATTTGAATCACAATTCTGATCTTCATCACCACAAAATTCACCACACCCCTTCTCACCTTCATGACCTTCACCATCCTCAAATAGGCCACATATACCAGCTGTGTCACAGGTACAAGACTCAGCATCATCCTCATTATGGCTAATGTTGCAAGGGCATAGGCTAAAGCAGCTAGAGTCTCCTTCAGAATCTGCACTTTCCTCAATAAGCAACCAAGATGGCACATCCATGATGCCATTCATTTCTTCAAAGAAAATGAGCAACAAAACTTGTTACAAATGTGTTTAATTTTACTTTCACCTACTACTCAGTACTTATGATATAATTAATAGTTGTGAAGTGATTGTGTGAACTGGTCACTGTTTTGTTCAAGCCATGTTGTTGGTAGGATTTGTTGCAATTAATACATCTGTCATTTTCTAGTTAAAAGGAAAAAAAAAAGGTGGTTGGTTTTGATTGGCATTCCAATTCCATGTTGACGGTGGAGTTCAATTCATCAATCCACTCCATTCTAGGTCTTGAACAATCATTCATTTGTTATTTCAACACAAGTGCCAATAGTGTCGGTTGCTGGTCGGCCAAATACTAGAAGCATAGATTTTGGGATTTGAACTGAAAATATGTTCATCATTTGGGATACGCTAATGTTTATCCACAGTGATGTACATCCTAGGATCTGCCGACGCTAGTATCAACATCAGAAACTGAGTGATGAGTGATGAGTGCAAAGTAATGTGTTGGAGAATGGATATGTATGTGGTGTCACTATTATATTGCTTGTGCTTCTTTCTCTTAAATTTGATATTTGGTAGGTCTTTGGACATTATACTACACTAAACATTAGCGTGCCAGATTGACATTAGCATTATGAAAACTAAAATGATTATGGAAAGTTCAATAAATGTGGGTGTTTAGCATAATCAATAATCAATGGTCAAATCATGAGTCTATCTCACACGGATATGCTAGGAGCAATATACACAAGTCCTACGATCAGTTTGTACCCCTTATGACATCCTCGTTACGTCATAAACTCTAAACCAAAAGAATTATATAACAATTTTTCTTAAAGAGTAACAAATTTTACTGTAAAAAATATTTTAACTTATACTCAAGGACCCATTACTCTGAAGATAAAGATGCTTATCCAATGAACAACATGAAGGGAGTAACTATTTATAAAGGTACTGCAACACCTAAGTCAGTGTGAAAATTAACAAAATACATAGAACTGTTGAACTTATCCCCGAGGTGTAAAGAGGTACGTTGGACTCATATGCGAGTAAATCACAATCTTGACATTTAAGAGTAACCGTGAGGTAGTTCCAGCATAAACTAGGTCCAATAATCATTGAAAATTTTGAAACTCCTAACATGAAAGGTGTCAGTGACTTAGTTATCTACTTTTTTAAGGAGCTCTGTGTCATTCAAGTTTCAACTGGTCTTCATATTAATCCCCTGATTCTAGAAAGGAATTGGATAGTCAGAACCATCTTAAAATTGTGGCGTTAGACTTGTTTTATTGGAAGTATGAAAGGGTTTGTGTTTTCATTGATTGCTGAAAGTTACATAGAAGTAAATATATAGAGATTACAGCAACTGAAGATTGAATAATAGAAAATTTAAATCCTAAGCAAACGTATCATATTATCATAACAATAGGCTATAATCTATCAGATTCTTTTATGACTCCTACATGTTTAATGCAAACTCCGAACAACAACAACAATAATTACTAGCTACAGTTGACAGCTGCTAATTGCACACCCCTTAATTTCCGAAAGTGTAACTAGACTTCGATTTCCTTTCTTTCACTTTAGCTGCGGTTGTTATAATATCTAAAATGTACATTACCATCAAATGAATTGCTACCTTTACTTTCCCACCAAAGTGTTTTGTTATTACAATTTAGTAGAAATTAGATTTCCATTACTAGTAGTCCCTCGTTTCTACATCAAATATACAAATTAGTTAATGAATTTCAGGCGCAGCTAACCCAACACAAAAGGCTTTTTGCATACCCATTGAAAAATTAAGATTCTAGCTAACTAGTAGGCACTATTATGTGTCAATCTGCATCTTCCACCAAATGAATCACGCTACTTTGTACATTGCAGGGGATGAAAACTGAACCCCTTTGCATTTCTCAAGTTCCTCTCTTGCTTGTCCAAGTAAATTGAAAACTGTTGCTGCTATGTGAGATGTTGAAGCTGCATAGATTATTTGAATTGAACCTAATAGCATGTATATGTTACAATAGAAAAGAAAAGCAAGTATTATGGTTCACATTTATACCTGCAATTTTCCATCAAGAAGGTCATCAAGGGCCATGAACTGAGCAACATGAGACCCAAATCCTCCTATTGATCCATCCTCCCCGGTGGTCAAAACCTCATGCGATTTTGCAAGGCTTCGAATAAGGGAATGATCCAACGGCTTGCAGAAACGTGCATCCGCCACTGTTGCACGCAGCCATGATCTTCCAACAAGGAAGCAGCAACCATGCAGTTCTGAACAGCTGATCCATAACCCAACAAGGCCACTCTTTCTCCTTCAATTAGTATCCTAACTTTCCCAATCTGTTAAAATGTCATTACACAAATGTTAAGTGTAAATTAGGATGAGAGTTAACAAAATTGATTTTGATTAGAATTGATTCTGAGGAAATATCATTTATGTTTGAATGTTTTTATTATAAAAGCAATTTGTAGTAAAATTTAGTATATATTTTTTATCCAATGCAAAAACTACATAATGCTGTTTCATCTTAAAATCAATTTTGGACCCAAAATCAATTCCTAAAAGTGGAATCAAACATGTAAAAATTGATCTAAAATTACATTATTTGATATTTCCATGTGATTCTAGAAAATTTAATGTGAAACCATACATGCACTAAGTTGATTTGCATAATTTTTCCTAATCAAGTAATCATATTCATAATAAGGGTACCAATATAGTTCTAACTTACCTCAAGAGGAATGCCTTTATTCCCTGGTGGTAGTTCAACACCAACTCCATTTTCCCTCGGGTATTGGAAACAACGCGGTCGATCACTAATGGCAGCTGCAGTGGCAACCATGTGAAAAAGCTCTGCTTCATCAGAAGCAGCCATCACCACCATGTTAGGGAGGCATGCCATAAAAGTGACGTCAAATGCACCACAGTCCACAGTGTGTGGAACCATCTGGTCCAACTAATCCACCTCGGTCTACTGCAAATCTTGCAGGCAGATGCTGCACATCCACATCATGCACCACCTTCGAATGTACATAGAACAAATACTTAGCATTGATTACAAAGGGAACAATATACATTATACACTAATCATGTCCAGACCATTGCTAATAGTAACTCATCATCTCCATGTTATCATTAACTGAGAATAAGGAATCAATTTTTTTTTCTTTACAAAGATGAAGATGTTGAGAAATAAGTTATCATATGCATACCTGATGAAAAGCTCTCTGCAAGAATGACGAGCAAATTACACAAAAAGGCTTAAAACCTTCACAGGCCAGACCAGCAGCAAATGTAACAGCATGCTGTTCTGCTATCCCCACATCAAAGCATCTTGTTGGGAAACAGCGACGAAAGTGATTCATGCACTTCCACATCCCATCGTAGGATGAATTCCAATAATGTCTTTGTCAGCTTCTGATTCTGCAATCAAAGCCTCTGCAAAGCATGTTGAGGGTGCTGGTGTGGTTGCCTTGGGCTTGAATTGTTTTCCAGTTGCTGGATCAAACTTGGTTACCAATGCAAAATCAAACCCAAGTTACATACTGTCATGAATATAGCAAGACAAAGATTAATTATGCTTTCTATAAAAAGTGTGCTTTCTAGAGAAATAACATTTATCATGGCAAGGTGACTGTAAGTGTCAAAAGTGACAGATTAAGATTGTATATCTTTAACGGCTTGGTGGTATGTATTTGGTTCATTCTCAATGCCTCATTTACCATGGAACTTCTCTGCTGCTCTTTCTGCATAAGGGTATCCGTGGCCTTTTTGAGTGAGAACATGGATCACCGTGGGACAAGTGTTTTTTGTATGTTTTACTCCATTCAGAATGGCAACAAGATCATCCATGTTATGGCCATCAACAGGACCTATATAGTAAAGTCCAAGCTCTTCAAATAGTAGTGTTGATCCGGAACCGCGGATCATGCCACGCATATTCATCAACTTTTGCAGATAACTCGTACATTGGACTACCAATTTGTTTCGTGATCCCTGCAAAAATCTCATTTTGTACAGATTCAGTATCGCTAAGACTTTGCAGCTGCACAAGTCCTCCATTTGAGAAATTATTTGGTAGTCTAGGACCACATGGTCCCTACTAATCTCCACATGACATGTGACCAACCGTTATTAATTTTTTCTTATAAATTGAAAAACTTAATTGTCATACAGAGATATTTTGCGACCATAGCCACGTGGTGGTCCAGGACAACCACCTATATACTAGTTTCTCCATTCATTGAGAGACATGTGATTTGTATTTCTCACCTTAGCAACCTCTCTTGAGTTCTCTAAAGGTCTGTTTGATTGTAACCTACTGAGAGTTCTACTCAAAGCACCTACAGGTGATATGGGACCATCAAGATCAGCAGTTGGTAAGGAGACCTGCTTGTTGTCATTTATAACAATAATCATGTCATGATCAAGATATCCAGCATTGTTCATGGCTTCATAAGCTTGACCAGCAGTCATGACACCATCGCCAGTAACAGCAACTACATTATTCTTGTCTCCCTTCAGATCCCTCCCAACAGCCATTCCTGTTAATGCAGAAGAAAATATCAAATATTATAGTCAAACCACAAAATCCTATTGCGCATTACTGTTAAGCTGTGGTGTAATGGTAGCAAAATATCATCTCAGAGATATAAAACTAGGTGCTAGGCCTAAAAAGTTCAGCTTCAAGCGGAGATAAATTATTCTTGACATATTAAACTCAACTAAACTAGAAATTATTATATGATTCGGAATAGTATGGTCTTGAGTCTTGACTCTTGACTAATCTTTACATGACACACAATTGAGTCTTATTAATACTTCCTTGTAAATTCAAAAATTCAGGTACATGTTACGTTAAAATTAGCTTGGACCATGGACACATTGTAGTCAGAGAGTATCTAATAATTTCTCTAACTAAACAAATTGACTAATTGAATTATTTGCCAAAGTTAAGAATAAAGATGAAATTTCTAATTTCATCTTCAGGATCCAAATAATTGAAATTCAGTGTATATGGCAAGTGCTGAATTTTGGACACCTATAGTCCAAACACTTAATTAACAATAAGGTTTTAAAAAATGATTCACGATCATGGTTTGGGACGCAACATAAGGTTTTTAACCTATTGGCAACTGCAATGCGACCTCAATTAGGATTGCATCTGCCGTATTTATATGCAATATCAACAAATGCGCCAAAACTGCAAAGCAACCGTGACCAACTTTTAAAATCTTGATAAACATTTTTCATTTCTCTTCATCTCTCTTTTGTTATATACTTATATAACATCATCAATCATATCAATCACTTATCTTTCTTTCATGTTTTCTTATCGCTCCCTTTACCTCTACACTAGGACCAAGATTCCTCTATGATCATGATCCAACGGTGAAAATGTGAGACATTGACCGTACTGCCACAAAAAAAAAAAATTACCTAAATGCCACGCGAGCGAAACTAAATACCAGACTGCCACGCGACATAATTCGCTGGTCAGTCCAGCGAACTACGTGATGGACACGTGGCAGGCAGGGGCCTAATTCGCTAGGGGGCCCAGCGAATTAGGGGACACGTGGCAGAAATGCAGTAATTCGCTGGGCCCCCCAGCGAATTACGTGCCATGACAGAAAACACCTCAAAATTTCGGAAGGCCATAACTTTTGACTGGGATGTCCGATTGAGGCGTATGATATGTCAAAACGATCGTAATTGAGAGGAGATGCCACTGGCAAGTCCGCGTTGGCCAAAATTTTTTCCCAAAAGAGGTCTCTAAGTACCTCAAAATTACAATTTAAGCTTCAATCACTAAAAAAAATTATTTTTCTCTGCTTTTTTAATTATTTAATTACTTTATTTAATGTTATTTTTTATTTTTTCAATTACTTTTCTGAATTACGATCGTTTTGACATATCATACGCCTCCATCGGACATTTCTACCAAAAGTTATGTCCGATTGAAGTTTTTGGAAAGCCGAGCAAATTATGTGGCAATAGACTTCAAACGGTCATAACTTTTGGTAGAAATGTCCGATGGAGGCGTATGATATGTCAAAACGATCGTAATTCAGAAAAGTAATTGAAAAAATAAAAAATAACATTAAATAAAGTAATTAAA
>CM023953.1:12372202-12404902 GCA_013407115.1 Glycine latifolia | reverse complement strand
TTTTTTAATTATTTAATTACTTTATTTAATGTTATTTTTTATTTTTTCAATTACTTTTCTGAATTACGATCGTTTTGACATATCATACGCCTCCATCGGACATTTCTACCAAAAGTTATGACCGTTTGAAGTCTATTGCCACATAATTTGCTCGGCTTTCCAAAAACTTCAATCGGACATAACTTTTGGTAGAAATGTCTAATGGAGGCGTACGATATGTCAAAATGATCGTAATTCAAAAAAGTAATTGAAAAAATAAAAAATAACATTAAATAAAGTAATTAAATAATTAAAAAAGCAAAGAAAAATAATTTTTTTAAGTGATTGAAGCTTAAATCATAATTTTGGCGCACTTAGAGACCTCTTTTGGGAAAAATTTTGGCCAAGTCCCCTTTGGGACTTGCCAACAGTATCTTCTCTGAATTACGATCATTTTGACATATCATACGCCTCAATCGGACATCCCAGTCAAAAGTTATGGCCTTCCGAAGTTTTGAGGTGTTTATTGCTGTGCCACGTAATTCGCTGGGGGGCCCAGCGAATTACTGCATTTCTGCCACGTGTCCCCTAATTCGCTGGGTCCCTTAGCGAATTATGCCCCTGCCTGTCACGTGTCCATCACGTAGTTCGCTGGACTGACCAGCGAATTATGTCACGTGGCAGTCTGGTATTTAGTTTCGCTCGCGTGGCAATTAGGTAAATTTTATTTTTTTTTGTGGCAGTACGGTCAATGTCTCTGAAAATGTTTTCTATCTTATTTATTTATTAAAATTTAATTATTCTACGTCGTCAAAACACAGAATAATTACCCAGTCTTGCTGATACTGTTGTTGAACTGTGACCGGTGCCAAAACAATCATATTCACTCTCAGAGCGTTTGGTAAACCCATATAATCCATTTGTCTGCCTTAAGGTATGCATCTTATCCCTTCTACCAGTATGTATTTTACGTACGTGGATAACACTGCAGAATTGAAACAAAATTGTATAATTTAAATCAAGTGTCATCCCTAAGAAAAACAGTTGAAATACCAACAACACCAAAAAAGATAAAACACCAAACCTGATGACCAACATCCCACAAGATTTTGTCCTTAGGAGCATTGAAAACATAGTGATGAAGGGAAACAGTGAGTTCTACAACACCAAGGCTGGATCCAAAATGACCCCCAGTTTTAGAAACATTAATTGAAAATAACATCAGAACGCAGTTCATCGCGAGATGTTTCAGTTCCTGCATCAATGTTCATATTATAATTAAGAATCGAATTTTCACATCACATAACTATGGCAATTTTATTTGTTGCTAAATAAATAAGCAGCACAGTACCTTGGTAGATAGATTCTTCTTCATATGAATTGGATACTTTATGTTGTCCAGCAGAGGAGTTGGTTGTTTCACCGAATGATACTCTCCCATCTCTGGTCGTGATGCATGTACGCCACGTGGCTTTTTCCTCGCCTGCATCAATTCAGAACATGGCATGCATGCATTTCTCTTGGTAAATAGCAATGACAATTCTACCGAGATCTTAAAGATATTTTTTTAAAAAAATAACTATCTATAGTATAATAGGGTTTGGGCCAATAATTTATCCACAAAATTTAATAGAAATAGGTACGTGTATGGGTGTATGAATTCTACAGTTTTCACCCCATTTTATATATTAATATATTGTTTTTGATATGTCTTGAAAAGTATCAATACATGACGTTTAAGTTTAAGAATGAATTGCTTTTAGAGTTTATTGTTAGATTTCATTAATTTTAAGAATTATAACGTTACATTTAATAATGATTATGCTAAATAGTTTTTTTCTTAAATATTCTATGATTTTGTTTGAATAATTTAAGAATGATTTTTTTAATTCAGTTATAACAATTTCTTTAATTGATATTTTTTTATATTTATTTTACTTAAGTAAAATACAAGTGACGGATGGAAATGTAGATTAAAATGACTTTATCAATGATATTTAGCTTAATTAATTGAATAAGTGCATGAGTTATAGTCTCACGACATTATTTTTAATTTTTAGGAATAAAAAAATATTAAAATTAAAATGACCATCAGCATGTATCTTAAAATGTAGATTTTACTTACTCATTGTCATTCCAGTCAACAAGTCCATCTTAATTTTGATGCTTGAAAATAACCAAACAAAATGAAAACAAAAAGAAGACAAGACAAAAATTGATAGACATGACTGGAATCAACAAATAAAAATTATGATGAGAACAAAAGGAATGAAGACAGTAAATTGCTTTTAAAGGTTCAATCTAACGTCTGACCTACATAAAAATTTGATGTCTTAAAAATCTGTTTAAAAATTTATTTTGTCAAAATGCCTATATACATATAATACATATTTTTTATAGGCAAAACGATTTTATTAAAGAGAACCAATATTACACATTACATACAATAATATTAAAATATATAATTAATTATTTATTGGTAGGCCTATATTGCCTGCATGCAAAAACAATAGGATCGAGTTTATGTAAATTAATTGCATGCATGAATAAAACATGCATATATATATGTCTTAACCTGGTTGAATTTGGATTGGAATTGGGTAAATAGATTTTCACCCCAATGTAAGTACGTGAGACCCCAAAGGGGTTGATGTTTTAGGATTGGAAGGTGTTGCTTGTCTCATACAGAAAGGGAATGAGAATGGACAAATAGCCATGAGAGAACAAAGATTATAAGGTGCGAATGAAGGAGACTATGAGCGTATGTATATGAATTGTGAGTAACTAAAAATGTAGAAGAAAGGCCTGTTGTTAATAGCAAATAAGCGGCATTAATTAATTGATGAATAATGAGTATAAATAAGGAAGGAGAGGACTGAGTGGTGAAGAGC
Source organism: Glycine latifolia (assembly GCA_013407115.1). NCBI lineage: Eukaryota > Viridiplantae > Streptophyta > Magnoliopsida > Fabales > Fabaceae > Glycine > Glycine latifolia. The sequence continues at coordinate 12,402,032 of CM023953.1, read as the reverse complement.
TTTTGTTGCGACCAATGGGAAGAGTTTTGGGGATGACCAATGTGAACGAGATATTTACTTGCATGTATAAAGACATTTTTTGCTCATTAGAGATATTATATTTGAGTAATTAGCAAAATTGGACAGAATTTAAAAGTTTATCCAAAATATATAGGAGTAAACTTTTATTTTAATCTTGAAAGTGTAATATGTCGTTAAATTAGAGCCGACAAAAAAAATGTTGTCATATTAGATCCTAAAGTTAAAAAAAAAATTCAATAATCTCTAAAAAAATTTAATTGTTGAGTTTCATCATCGAAGTCTCTATACTTAATTATTTACGGTTGTTTTAGTTCTTAAATATGTGTTAATGTCATAAAAAAATTATTTTTAATTAATATGATTTATAGATTTCCTTTTTGTAAACTTTTTTTTAGTTTAAGAGACTAGCATGACAAAAGTAGTATTTAGGAAAAATCAAATCTAAACCGATTAAAAAAAAATTGCAAACTGATGAAAATTGATTTGGTGCTACTTTTTAAATCAAACCAAATTGAACCATATGTTAATTTTTCTTTTAAAAATCAAATTAAATTGTATCTATAACACCTTTAATAATAATGATTGCTCAAAAAATAATCAAATGAAATTTTAATTCAAAAAAAATTCAAAATATGGTAATTAACTGTTGCTCTTATCCAAAACTTCATCCATTAGGGGGGAAAAGAAAGTCCAATGTAGTCTACAAGGATTGGGCGAATATCAGAGTAATTAACCAACCATCCGTATTGATGAGAGCCACCTTGATCAGAGTTTAACAAATGCCAACCTTTTGCGCCAGCAGAGGGGCACTAGTAAGTCGTCTAGGTGCAATGAATAGTTTTAAATTAGGCTTAAATTTACATTTAGTTTCCATAGTATGCAAATGTATAATTTTGATTTTTATAAAAATTTAATTGCACATTTAAATCCACCATAAATTTACTATCCAAAATTAGACAAAAAAAATTGATATAATCGTGATTGATATGTGGCAATCATATTACATAGGAATTTTTTTAATAATATTTATAATATTATTAATAATTAATAATAGACTAAAAAGTAATATTTTTTTCTTATTTTTCTAAATTCATAATTTTGGTCCCTTATTTTAATTGAGATATTTTATTTTCATTTTTAAATATTTCATAATTTTAGTCCTTCTATTTTATAATTGAGATATTTGTTCTTTACTTTTAAAAATATTTAATTTTAGTCATATTTCTCAATTTAAGATTTGATCATCTATTTTTCTTCTTTTTTAAATAAATTAAGCTTGTTAACAGTTAAATAATTTTAAAATATATATATTTGTCATATGAATAATAAGTAGACATGTATCTGGATAAACTTTTGAAATTGTTCACAATGATTAAAATTGTGAATTTTTTAAAAGTGAAAGATGAAATTATTAATTAAAAAATGAGGGACTAAAATTGTAAAATTTTTAAAAGTGGAGATAAAATTTCTCAATTAAAAAAATAGGAGGATTAAAATTACAAATTTGAAAAAATAGAAGGACAAAAAATACATTTTAATTTAAATAATATTAAAAAATAAAGAATAAAATTGATTTAATATATTTTAAAAATTGAAAAGTAATTATTTGAAAGAAATAATTTTTAAAACACATTAAAATAAATTTTATATTTTATTTTGATATTATTAATTTACTATGTAAATAAGTTGGTTATACATGTTATCAATCATATGGTTACGTTAGTATTTGTGGTTTGATTTTGGATGAAAACTAACTATTGGACTAAAATTGTTTAATTTTACAAATGATGAAGACTAAACTTGTAATTAAATTTTTTATAGCGATCAAAAATGAATGTAAGCCTTTAAATTTTTGAAAAACTAATATGAAATTTAAAAATTTAAAAATGTTTCTCAAGATGAAATGATTCATAAAATAAATGCTAAGTATAAAACTATTAAACTTGTCTGTCGTGTCCTGTCTCACTCATTTCTTTTTCTCCTTTCATCTCTCATCACATGTTAAATTCAGAGTTTAGTTTTCTTTCCCTTTCAACACTATTGTCACAATCTCGGGTTTCTCAAGCTGGCAAAAGACCAAAAATGAGTGGGACAAGAGAGAAAAATAAGTTTTTCTTTCTTTTAGACGAATAAGTTTTTTATTTGTAAAAATATTAAACAGTAAGTTACAATAATATATATATATATATATATATATATATCCCTGCATTAAATTTACTTAAACAAAACAGGGAGTTAATTTGCACAAAAAAAAACAGGGAATTTATGTTTTGTCTATTTTTCTTTATTATAAGTTACTAATACACTCCTACTAAAATAAAATTTAATAACAAACTCCATATATATACATAATCTCAAATTAAATTATTTGTGATGAGTAAACAAACCAGCAACGTTGAGCGTTATGGTTATGATCAAGAAAGCTGCAACAACGTATGAGCATAGAATGTTCATTAAAAAGGCCTGCAATGGAGCAGTGAAGGAAATGCTATAAGACGTCTGCTATGCAATTTGATTGTATCAGTATCACACTCTTTTATATTTTGATAATAAAATCTTAATGAATAACTTTTTACATATTTGGAGGTGCAAAAATCAACAACCTACAATGTCTACTAATTCGAGCCCATATGGCAAAGTGCACCTATGAATCTGAGTCCATATTATTTTTTTGATCAGACCTCCGAAGTTAGTTAGAGTTTGCAGTTGCTAATTGCGCTCCCCTTTCACATTTTTTTATAACTTTGAACTACTTTCCTACCTATTGCAATTTCTATTTTATTTTAAGTTGTCATAGCTTCGTGTAGTGTGTACTTGTTCATAAACATCTCTTAGTAAGTGAAAGAAAATGAGGAAAGATCATAAAAGTAAAACTAGTAAATGGAGGATATAGTATGTGATAATGCTGTTTTTTTTATCGACAAATATTAGTTGTTAATTGTTAACATTTTTTATAGTATTGATAATTAAAAAATTATAGAACATTTTTTTTGAAGTATACAAATTATAATTTATAGAAACTTAATTATTTTGAATTACTTTCTGTCATGATCTATGTATTTTGTAAATTTTTGTGTGAAAATACTATAAACTATTGACAAAAATAATTTTTTTCTCCTCATAAATACATAAATGTTTAGAATTTGTGCTTACAAAAAATTTAGTACATTTTTCGTCCTCACAAAATTGAAATAAGTTACTTATTGACATGAACGTAGGTTTGGATAAATCCAAACTTACCATAATGATTTTTTACATCAATTTTGTATATAATCGATGTAAATGTAACATTTTTTTACATTAATTATGCATATAACTTATGTAAAAAAGTAATACATGTAGTTTTGAGTATTGCTCTGAGCATATAAACAACACATTGTGAGGACAAAAAAATACTGAAAATTTAGTAGGAATGAATTTTGAAAATTTCTCATATTTATAAAGACAAAAAACATATTTTAGCCTAAACTATTTCTTGCCTCCACTAATAAAAAAATTTGCATCTGTCACCAGCTGTTAATGTTAATTAAGTAATTGATTTAGTCGGTTATAGAGCATTTAACTGGTGGATAAACTTGAAGAACTTGTTCTGGTTTTAAGGAAATCTCATATGATGCAACTCATTGTGATACGACAGTGGCAATGATGCTTGTTGGGCTATGGAACAAATGTGTTTTGGAGAATATAAGAATGTGTTTGGCTTAAAGGAATGAAAGGAGGGTGAAAGTAAAGAGATGAAATGAGACGAAAATTTTGAATTAACTTATATTATAGATTGTGAGATTCACAACAATTTTTAAAATTTTCATCTCAAATACACTCTAGGTGAAAACCATCAAATACACTCTAGGTGAAAACCATCAAACACTACCTAAGGCAAAAAAGAGTTAATTAAGGGTAAGGTTTGTAAATGAATTAATTTCCCCTGAAATGTTTGTTATAATTTAGTAGACATTAGATTTTAATGATTAGCAATCCTCCATTACTAAATCAAATATACATAAATTATAAGGTCGATTTAGTAGTGAAAAAAGAAAGAGAGAAAGATAGTGAGTTAATTTAACAATATTTTATAATCAAGTAATTATAATATTTCACTCTTAATAGATAAAATAGTCAATTTATTTAATATAAATTGTTAATAAAAATATAAATTGAATTAGAAAAAATGTTGAATCGATAGAACGTAGAAATAAAGACAATTACTTTAATATTTTCTATTGCAACAACTTGATATAAGTCACATGTTATTACTTTGACAATTCACTTCAAATATTAAAAAAAAAAATAGAAATAGAATAAAGGAAAGACTAAGAGTGAAATAGATAAGATCATTTTGAGAGAACGCGTGCGGTGGAAAGTCGGAAATTGCATGAATATATATTAAATTAGCCATTTCAAAAATAAATGTATTTTCCTTTTCCATTTTGAATTTTGATTTCCAAAAAAATATTGTTAATGTTTATAATTAATAGTAAAAAAAATATTGTTAATGTTTATAGATAATGTTTAATTTCCTCTTGGGAATAGAAAAAGTCAATGAAAAGGAATAGATGTGTTTCTCGTAATATTTGCCTTATCCGTACTTGTACTTGTTCTCGGAAGGAGGGTTGTTCCATTCAATTGAAAGATCACAAAAGTGAGAAAATGAGAAACTAGCAATATCAATAATTTTTTTGGACTTTACTTTTTCCACTAGAACGTAATGCACATGTTTAGGTGGACCTCTTAGGGACATTTTCAATGACTAAGATGTAATGGCACATCAACGTCATCTTCGACATTCACATTCAAGAGTCCTCTCAGCTAAAAATTCGCTTCTGTCATGCCCTTAGCTTAAATCTTTTCCCCGTCATATCAAATTATGAAGATACACTACAAATTGTGTTTGGTTATTCGTTTAACCATTCGTTGGCACTATTATTTGTCAATCTGCATTTTCCATTTCTATTATTTTTTAACAAACACATTTGTATTACACTAGGTGAATCACGCTACTTTGTACATTGCAGGGAACAAAAATTGAACCCCTTTGCATTTGTTTTATGTCATGACCTCTAGTGCCTCTCTTGTTTGTCCAAGTAGATTGAAAACTGTTGCTGCTATGTGAGATGGTGTAAGACCAGCTGCATTCAATTGGTCAACCGGTGATCCATGGTCAATGTAACAATCAGGAAGAACAATTGGCCTCCACTGCAGTTTGTAATCAAAGCCACAAGAGTTTTCAACAACTAGTTAAAAATATTCACAGAAACTTCAAAGATGTGTATATTGTAATACAAAAGAACGGCAAGTATTATGGATCACGTTTTAAAAAGATTCATACCTTTAATTTCCCATCAAGAAGGCCATCAAGGGCCATGAACTGAACAACATGAGATCCGAATCCTCCTATTGACCCTTCTTCCACAGTGATCAAAACCTCGTGCGATTGTGCAAGGCTGCGAATAAGGGAACGGTCCAATGGCTTGCAGAAACGTGCATCCGCCACTGTTGCACGCAAACCATGATGTTCCAACAAGGAAGAAGCAGCCAGACAGCTCTGAACAGCTGATCCATAGCCCAACAAGGCCACTCTTTCTCCTTCAATTAGTATCCTACCCTTCCCAATCTGTTAAAATGTCACAACAACACAAATGTTAAACTTAAAGCATAAATGTTCCTAATCATCTCCATGAGAGTGCCACTAGAATTCTAACTTACCTCAAGAGGAATGCCTTTATTCCCTAGTGGTAGCTCAACACCAATACCATTTCCCCTCGGGTATCGGAAACAACTCGGTCGATCATCAATGGCAGCTGCAGTTGCAACCATGTGAAAAAGCTCTGCTTCATCAGAAGGAGCCATCACCACCATGTTAGGGAGGCATGCCATAAAAGTGACATCAAATGCACCGCAGTGTGTGGGACCATCTGCTCCAACTAATCCGGCTCGGTCCATTGCGAATCTTACAGGCAGCTTCTGCAAATCGACATCATGCACCACCTTCGAATGGACACAGAACACATGCTTAGCATTGATCATAAATGTAACTATATACATTAATCATGTCTTGACCATGGCTAATAGTAACTCATGTTATTCTTAACTGATAATAGGGCACCAAGAAAGAGTTATACATAGATGAAGATGTTGACAGGGAATTTGTTATCTTAAGCTTACCTGGTCATAAGCTCTCTGCATAAATGATGAGTAAATTGCACAAAAAGGCTTAAGGCCTTCACAAGCCAGACCAGCCGCAAATGTAACAGCATGCTGTTCTGCTATCCCCACATCAAAGCATCTTGTTGGGAAACGGCGAAGGAAGAGATTCATGCCAGTTCCACCTCCCATTGCAGCATGGATTCCGACAATGTCTTTATCAGCTTCCGCTTCAGCAATTAAAGCCTCTGCAAAATATGTTGTGTATGACTGGGTGGCAGCATTGGATTTGAATTGTTTTCCAGTTGCTGGATCAAACTTAGTAACTCCTGCAAAACCAAACCAAGTTACATGCCTGTCATGAATATAGCAAGTCAAAGATTAATTATATGTTCTATAGAAATAACTAAATAGAAACTATCCTAAATCTTTTCTTAAATTTGATTAACATAATTTCTATCAAGGAATGGTGATGGACAGTAAGAGTCCAAAGTAACAGGTTAAGATTTTATGTCATTAACTTTTCCAAGATATTTTGCTCCATTCTTAGTTTGAATGAGCAAAATGTGATGAATTTATTTGGTGAGTCATGTCAATGAAAGTCAAGAAATTTGTAATGCCACATTTACCATGGTACTTGTCTGCTGCTCTTTCTGCATATGGATATCCATGGCCTTTTTCAGTGACAACATGGATCAGCACAGGACCAGTTGTTTTAGTACTTTTAACTTCATTCAGAATGGACACAAGATCATCTATATTATGACCATCAACAGGACCTATGTAGTAAAGTCCAAGCTCTTCAAATAGTGTTGATCCAGAACCGCTGATCATGCCACGCGCATATTCATCAACTTTTGCAGCTAACTCATGCATTGGGCCACCAATTTGTTTAGTGACTCCCTGCAAAAATATCATTTAGTACAGAATCAGTATCACTAAGACTTTGCAGCTGTGCAAGTCCTTCATAGAGAGACATGTGAATTGTATTGCTCACCTTAGCAACCTCTCTGAGTTCTCTAAGAGGTCTGTTTGATTGTAACTTACTGAGAGCACTACTCAAAGCACCTACAGGTGGTATGGGACCATCAAGATTAGCAGTTGGTAGGGAGACCTGCTTGTTGTCATTTAGAATTACAATCATGTCGGAATCAAGATATCCAGCATTGTTCATGGCTTCATAAGCTTGACCCGCCGTCATAGCGCCATCACCGATAACAGCAACTACATTATTCTTGTCTCCCTTCAGATCCCTCCCAACAGCCATTCCTGTTTATGCAAAGGAAAAAAAAAATGTCTAAAGTTCTAGCCAAACCATAAAATCCTATTGTGTATTACTGTCAAGAAGTGGTGTAGTTGTAGCAAAATATTATCTTGGATATATAAAAAACCATGTCATAGGCCTGAAATGTTAAGCTTCAAGAAGAGAGATTATTTCTGAAATATTAGACTCAACTAAATGAAGTGATTAATTGAATTTTTTGTCAAAGTTAAGAATAAAAGTGAAATTTCTAATTTCATATCCAGGATTTAAATAACTGAATTAGAGTATGACATTCCTTTGTGCTGTAGAAAGCAATATGTAGAAAAATGTGTTCTTGAATAATTTCTTGAAATTATGCTCAATCCCCAATTAAACTTTTGGGAGTAGAGCCCACATCAACTTTCAAATTTATAATTCATGTAATATTTTCTGACTCATTATTTGCCTAAACTAAGTCCTGAACAATTCTATGCTAAAAAAACACAAACAAAAAATAGAAGAATTACCCAGTCCTGCTGATATTGTTGTGGAGCTGTGACCAGTGCCAAAACAATCATAATCACTCTCAGATCGTTTTGTAAACCCGGCTAATCCATCTGTCTGCCTCATGGTATGCATCTTATCCCTTCTACCAGTGAGTATCTTATGTGGATAAGACTGCAAAATTCATACAAAATTATATAATTAAGACCAAGTGTCACCCCATGAAAAGCAATTGAAGTACCAACAACACCAAAGAGCATAAAACACCAAACCTGATGACCAACATCCCACAAAATTTTGTCCTTAGGAGCATTGAAAACATAGTGAAGGGCAATAGTGAGTTCTACAACACCAAGGCTTGATCCCAAATGGCCCCCAGTTCTAGAAACATGGAAAATAACATCAGAACGCAGCTCATCCGCAAGTTGTTTCAGTTCCTGCATGAATGTTCAGATTATAAGAATCAAAGTTTCACATAACTATGACACATTTTTCCTTGTTGCACAATAAGCAGCATAAGTCATATAAGTTTTATTCACTGTACCTTGGTAGCCAAATTCTTCATGTGAATTGGATAGTTTATGGTGTCCAACAGTGGAGTTGGTGGTTTCTGAGAATAATACTCTCCCATTTCTGATAGTGATGCACATACCCCATGTGGCCTCCTTTTCACCTACATGAATTCAAAACATCTAAATTTTTGATGGTTGGAGATAACAAAACAGAAAAAGGGAAAAAAGAATGAAAGCAAAAGAACCAACAAGTGAGATAGGAATGAAATGAATGAGGAGAAAGAGAAAGAGAATGAGCAGAATTGAGTTCAAAGATATAAGTATAACATAAGACACTCTTGAAGACATGTGAATTGCTTGTGTGCATGAATAAAACAAATGCATGTCATGTCATAACCTGGTTGAGTTTGCGTTGGGATTGTGTGAGCAGATCTGCACCCAAATGAGAGTGAGAAGACAAAGGCAAAGGGGTTGATGATGTTTTAGGATCAGAAGGTGCTGTTGTTTGTCTCAGATGGAGAGGGAATGAGAATGCAGAGAGAGACATGACTGAAGCAAACACAAGAGGTAGGAGAGAATGAGATTGATTATATCTTTTGATTCTGAGGAACAAGGTGGGAGAAAAGGCATGTACCTCACAGCAGTACTAAGTGACTAAGTGGCATTCATGAATAATAATGAATAATAATGAATATAAATAAATAAGGAAAGAGAAGACGTGTGTGGTGGAGAGAGAACACAGAGGGAGAAAGAGGGTGGGAACTGGGAAACTAAAATTATGGGAACAAGCCTTGTTTTGGTAAAAAACTTTTTTTTTACCTAATATTTACAAAATTTCTTATTATTACGTAAAGAAAATTTTAAGATTTTTTTAAGTAAGATTTTCAATATGAGTCGTCTGAATAAAACTAAAATATTGAAAATTTATGAATATTTCATAACAATATTAATAGAAAAAAGAAAATATTAAATATAAATAAAATCATTTAATATCTTTCAAATTTCAATAAATTAACTTTAATATCTTTGAAATATCAACAAATTTAATACTAACTACATAATTCTTAATTTTTTTTAATAATTTCAAATCAGAATTAGATATTCATTTCAATAATTCATATTAATTTTTATACAAATTACTGAAATAAAATTCCATTTCTGATCAAATAACAATATCAAAATAAAAAATACTTAAAAATACTGTATGTAAAGTTTGTGGGAAAAAAATTAAAAATATATGGTAGACGGTATTAAAAAGAAATTATCTCCTTTCTGACATTCTGTTTTGTGTTTGAGTGGAGCCACTTGGCTTCCCAAGGAAAGGCTTAGCTCTCAACGAATAATTATCTATTCTATAGTAATAAAAAAACGTTTGGTTCGTTCCGGTTCTCAGCTTCTCCTTGGTTCGGCTAGCTTCTCCTTGGTTCGGCAAGCTTTTCCTCTCCGTGGTTAGGCAAGCTTCTCCCAGCTTCGGCACTCAGCTTCTCTCAGCACAAAGCACAAAGCAGAACGCGGGAAATGCTCACCAACTATTCTTTTAGTTCACACGCTTTGTCAGTAGTTGGTGGTGGGGTTTTGCCAAGCAAAAATGACACAAAGACCATCTCTCATTCTCCAGCCATTCATTTATCTGGTTTTGCATTTCTTTTCTCTGTTTTTTTTCGGCTGCCACCATTTTCGTCTGTGAATCAGGAGAGCGATTGATTTTTCGAAGTCTATTAATTGTGTCAAAGCAAAAAACGTATGTGTTTTTGCTGCTTTATTTCTCATTTGCGTTCTCTATTCCTAATACAGAAGTTTTTGTGTCCTTTGCAGGCTAAGGTAGTTGGAAAGTCGAGCTATGCTGGTGGTGGTAACTTAGCTGGGTATAATCAATATGTACCAATGGTGGACAAAGCTGTTGATGCTGCCTGGAAGAACCAAGCATCACTCCAGAGGTCTCAAACTTCAAAAGGTTAACAACTTTAGCTTATTCCTTTAATAAAAAAATTCTTTCTAATGCTTTTTCTCAATGTTACCATGAATGTAATCTTTTTTATCTACTGTGGCATATTCTGTTCAATGTTATCTATGTGTGTTTTTTTAGTTGGGTTGGTCTTGTAGTTTGCAACTGAGGTGTTTGATCAAATGCCTGAATGAATGAACTTTGTATTTCTTTATGATAAACTTCATTTTATTTTTTTAGAGTAAGTAATATTGACTTAGAAATTAAGGCAAAAACTCTCTTTCTATATAACAATCACCTGTAAGATAGAAATAAGATAGATGATGGTGTTTGGTTGGTGAGAGAATGAAGAAATTTTTTTAAAAAAATTGTCAAATTCATCCAACATGTATACTTTTTATTTAGTTTTTCACCTATTTTCATTTTCTTTTTTTAAAATTTTATCTATTTTATTTTATCTTCGCTGTCATTAACGGAAAAACTACCTTCATAACAGGTAATAGTAATTATTAAGATTAACTTCTGTTTATTCAATAAAGCTGTGCTCTTTTTTATGCTTCCTGTTATTACCTATATTTTATTGGTATTCTTAAAGCATTTTGGTTGAGTAAGGTTAACAACTTTAGCTTATTCCTTTAATAAAAAAATTCTTTCTAATGCTTTTTTCAATGTTACCATGAATGTAATCTTTTTGATCTGCTGTGGCATATTCTGTTCAATGTTATCTATGTGTGTTTTTTTAGTTGGGTTGGTCTTGTAGTTTGCAACTGAGGTGTTTGATCAAATGCCTGAATGAATGAACTTTGTATTTCTTTATGATAAACTTCATTTTATTTTTTTAGAGTAAGTAATATTGACTTAGAAATTAAGGCAGAAACTCTCTTTCTATATAACAATCACCTGTAAGATAGAAATAAGATAGATGATGGTGTTTGGTTGGTGAGAGAATGAAGAAATTTTTTAAAATAAATAGTCAAATTCATCCAACATGTATACTTTTTATTTAGTTTTCCACCTATTTTCATTTTCTTTTTTTAAATTTTTATCTATTTTATTTTATCTTCGCTGTCATTAACGGAAAAAACTACCTTCATAACAGGTAATAGTAATTATTAAGATTAACTTCTGTTTATTCAATAAAGCTGTGCTCTTTTTTATGCTTCCTGTTATTACCTATATTTTATTGGTATTCTTAAAGCATTTTGGTTGAGTACCGATCATGAGCAATATGTTCATGATGGATGATAGCCGGTTGGGATTTGAGAAGGCAGAAAGGAATATAGAGTGAAAGGGAGAGAGAATTGATCGGTTAATAAAGAAAAGAAGGATCCTCAACAAAAAATGTGCTACTAAATAATTTTTTTGTCATTAACATTTCAACTAACATTTCATCCGATGCTCCAGCTGTGAATCTATGTATAGTAATAAAAAAAACGTTTGCTTCGGATTATTCTTGGCTTCTCCCAGGTTCGGCTTGGCTTCTCCCAGGTTCGGATTCTCCACTCCTCAGCTTCAGACCGCTTCACCAACTCTCCCGGAAATCAGCTGTGATGTTTCATTCTAGGTGCACCTTTTTATTTGGAAATTTGTTTTATTTTTATAAATACAATGTTATCACTTTCAATTAGTTGGTTAATGAATAATATCTGATGTGTGATATACTTAGTTTATTGCTGGCTTAGTTTATCTTTGCTGTCATGGTGAGTATAATGACTTAATTATGAATATAGTTATTCATAACTTTTTGTGTGGACTTCTAAAACTTTTACCTGTAATGAAAAACTTATATAAAGACAATTTTCTATACTCAAAAGCTTGGTTATTTGACTTTCTTGTGTAGAATATTTACATTTCTTGCTTTCCTGTTCTGTAGTGTTTTACTGAGTCATCTTTTATCTATTGATTTTGTACTTGCTGGAAATGTTAATGAACAATATTGGAGAGCATATTCATGAGTTGGTGATTGATACTCGAATTATTCCTATTCATATAGTACATCTGTGTTTCAAAACTCATTGCTTTTGCAGATGATTACATCAGAGGATATGGGAAGGCAGATATGGACTTATGGAGAAAGGTATTTAATCAATCAGAGGCCTTTCTATTTTTTGTCTCATTCTTGAATCCCAGAATTAGTTTTGCAATAAAGTTATTTGCATGATCTCACGACATTTTATTTCTTTTGGTCAAGATATTAATTTTCTGTATTTCTTATATTAGTTCTTTTCAGGAATAATGATTTGGTTTCTACTTCTGCAATAAAGAAGAAAAATGTTTTGTCTGTTAGAATCTTGTTTATTTCATACTGTGTATGTTGTTTTAAACCTGTTCCTTTGGTTTGAAATGTCTATTTGTAGTGGAGAACTTTCTAATCTTTTGGAATTGTATCTCTTTGTAGTGTTGGAACAAAGATTAATGATTGGTGGTAAGTTTTACATTCATGTAATTCCAGTATTAACAATTTAATATAATAACAATTAATTTCTACTATAATGGCTGGCGGTAAGTCTTACATACTAAATAAATAATGCCTGCGTGTGATGTAACACAAAATCCATAGAGAGGACAAGAAGATTGTGACAAAGGACTCATGTTCTGCAACATGCATTTGAAAGAATCTAGCAAGGAGGAAGTCAATGAAGATAGAGAAAGCTGAGAGCACAAGGTGTCTCTTTCTATTCTTTTTTTTTCCTTCAATTTTTTTTTTTTATTTTGCTGTTAGAATTTAAAATCAAGACATTAGAGCTTATATATGCATGTAAATTGTTTGTGATATTGTGTTTTTTAAAATAATATTATTGGTGATATTTTGTTTTTTAATATCAAGCTTTGCTTTTATTTCATTTCTGAATGATATTGTGTTTTTTAAGTTTCGTTGGTCTCATTTGTAGTATGCAAGTGATGTGTTTGATCAAATGCATGAATGAACTTTATAACAAGCTTCATTTTATTCTTAATTTTGTGGTTTGGTATTTGACAAATATGAACATATGGACAATCCTTACTCATTTCCGCTATCGGTGCTCATACTTTGTGTATATATTGTTTTATACATTGAACATATTACTTTTTAATGCACATAACCTGTTTGTAGAAATTTCTTGATGAAGACAAATACAATTTTTGTTGTTATTGTTGCTGCCATTGAGTTTTCTACTATGCAGCTTAATGTTTCATTAATATTATTTTCCAGCTTTATGTTGTTTTGCGACTAGATCCTAATCCTGCAACGAAAGTTACTGCCCATCATATACCTGAAATTCCAAACACAATGTTCAGATTCACAATGTTTGATGCCATTCATAATGGCTGTGCAACTCCTGATTCTATAATTTTATTTGGTGAAAAATTAACAATGAGAAAACCATCGTTCCTTATAGAATATGATGCCTTCTGTCTCAATATTTTTGTTTAATTTTGCTTTGTTTTTCTATTGATTTTATTCATTTCACATAAACAATTATAACAATACCATCCTTCCATTCTTCACATGAATTTTTATTTTTGAGAGCCACTACAGAAATTTGTTATACTAAAATTCATCTATTTTCTGCCATTGTATTGAATCTGACAATGCTTTCTTTTATATCTTTTGAAATGGCACTTACCTATGTGAAGAATGGAAAGAGAGGCATAGTAATATATTGTGCATTTTCTCTTCAACATGATATGTAATCTCATTTTGCCTTTTCAGTGATATAATGTTTGACTTAATTTTTCATTTCAATTTCTCAAGTAGCATCATTGTTGTTTTATCTTGCATTCAGGATTTTTTTTTGTGTGTGTGTGACTTTGTAATCATTTAACATTAACAATGATGATGTTTCCAAGATTTTTTTTGTAGAATGTTATGTTTAGCAATGCTGATGTCTACTTTCTTTTTAGAATGCATTGAAAAATAGCTCCCTTGACATGGCTGTTCTGGAGCAACAGAAAGCTGGTGAAAATGTTTTCAAACTGGCTGCAGATCAAAAGGTTTGTGTAGCCTGTTTTTGTGCATTTTTGATGACTGAAAGTGTCCTTGTCCACATCAGGATAGCTGGATGTTAATGCTTAATCTATAAACCTTTGATACCTATTTGGCCCCTGGAACATTTATTTCTCTCTGTGTTGTTTGAAGAGAATTTTATTTTGACTGATTGATTTACCTGCCCTCATCCCTAGATGAACTTTTGATGGTCACGAATTGGAAGAAAAAATAATGCTGAATGTCATTTCTATATCAACTATTCTGATCAGCATGTATGTCGTCTAATGATGTCATCAGATATTAATTTTAGAACTAAGATAAATGGTGCATATATTTAAGAAAGTAGATTAGGATAGCTATCAGTTAAATGTGGTTGGAACAGCGCATCTCCAACTTGTATTTTGTCTCCTCAGTGATGGCTTAATTTTATTTGTTGACTCAATCTCTATTGATAGAAAAATATTCAAATGCTTTTTACTAGGGCTTATAATGTGTTTTCTGATGCTCAAATTTTCAAATCTCTTTTGTTGTTTTAAATTTTCCAGGGCCTAGCATCTTTGATATCCTACAAGATCATTCAAAAGCCATAATGCTTTTGATAGCAAACAATGTTGCCCAAGGGATTTTATCCTCTTTCTTCTTCAAATATGCAGGTCAATGTTCAAAGATATATTTTAATTCTTTGTATTGCATTTATTAGAAGCTAAAATAAGATGTTGGCATCATATAATAATTTATCTAAATTTATGTTTTGTAGATTGACATGTTATGTGTCTCTTCTCCCATTAACCTATTTAATGTGTTGCAGAGATTATTTCTGAAAAACATTTTAAATAAAAAAATGTGTTAAATGGTGATATTAATATGTACCAGGTTGTATATAGCTAATTATTTCTCATGATATAATTTATAAGGTAGGATATATGTTGACTCTGACACAAAAGCATACCATTTTTCCATTGTTATGCTTCCCATTTTTCAACTTGTATATTCATATTCTCTTCAATTATTTCTCAATTTCAACAATTTTGAACAAGAACAAGGACAAAGTAACCAAACCAGAGGATTAATCAATTAAGATTAATGTGAGTTTGTTGCCTTACTTCTACTCAGTCCTACTATTTGTTCAGTATGGAGAAAATATATTAAGTTTGATTGATTAGCGTTAATGTGCCAAAAATTCTACTCAGACCATTGGAACTTATTCAATTGATTAGCATTAATGTTAGTTTGATTCTCTAAAAATAGATTAAGTTTGTTGTCTTACTTCTACTCAGTCCTGCTTTTGATTAGCATTGCCACTAAGTTCATAAAGTCTATGATAAAACAATCAAACTTGGATAGATAGATAGATATATATGAACTTGGCATGAATCTTTTCTTCTTTTTTCTTACTCTCTTGAAAATATATCATTTTAAAAATTCAGCTTCCTGCTGCAAAAGTTGGGTTTGGTTACCAAAAACGAGAAAGGTAATGTTTATTAGACTTAGGTGAGGTTTTTAAATGCTTTTGATATGCTCTGTATTCTCTATCAAAGATTTCTCCAATATTTGATTTCGTGAATGTTAAAAATTTTGTTTTTATTTGTTGTTTGTGTTAATTGGCTGCAGTACATCATAAAAAGAGACAAGGATTTATAAAGGTGGCAACACCAGCCTGCAAGCTTGTGAGCCTAGAGCCCACTAATGTATGTTATTGGCTCTATTTTTCTTTTTTTCATGTATTTTTAGTCAATCCACCTCAATTCATCATGTTAATGCAGTTTTATATCAGCAATTTAGATAAGAAATTAAATGTAGTATAAATATCTAAGCAGTAGTATATATTTATCAAGGTTTGAGCATGCTTAATGTTGTGGCAAGGCTGGTGAAGGTATGTTGTTTCTATTAATATCCCTTACATAAAGAACTAATGTGAAATTTATATCATGTCCTTTTGCTTTGGAATATTTTTAGGAGCCTTTCAATGTTCATGTAAATATTTGAGAAAGGTTGTAGGAGACAACATTGCTGAGTGAATGTATAGTTGTATATTTAATTATATACCATTGGTTCATTGGAAGGAATTATACTCACAAAATTGATACTTTGTTTTTATGATAAAAGTCAATATATTAATAATGAGTAGATGCTGCATTCAAAATATGTTTTTATTAAATTGTACATGTATTGGTGATCTCAGATAAATGCCTCTGTGATTCTGCATGGGTAATTCTGCATGAGGTAAATTTATTTAGTGAGACAGCAAAACTGAAGTGAATCAAGGAAGGATGAATCCATATTTGTATTCTTTCATTTATTATGGTCTCTTAAGCAAACAAGTAATATATAATAATAATAATTATTAGTGGTCACTTTGTTATAAATGAAGCATTGTGTATGTGAAAGCTGAATAAAATTTTTGTTTTATTAGCTTATTAATTTCACATAAACAATTATAATAATGATAACAATACCATCCTTCCATTCTTCATAGGAATTTTTATTTTTGAGAGCCACTACATAAATTTGTTTTAGTAAAATTCATTTGTTTTATGTCATTGTATTGAATCTGACAATGCTTTATTTTATATCTTTCGAAATGGTATTTACCTATGTGAACAATGGGAAGACAAGCACAATGCCTTTTCAATGATATAATGTTTGGCTTTATGTTTCATTACAATTTGTCAAGTAGCATCATTGTTGTTTTATCTTGCATTCAGGATGCTTTGATGATGCTCTGGCTGATTCTATCAAGTGCTATGCTAGATGAGAAAATTTAAGGAGAATCATGATAATATGCATACACCTATGGCACTCTGCCATTTTTTCCTTTCAAAAATTACTTTTTTTTACTCTCTTTCACATTTGTTGTTTATATATGATTTATCCTTTCTAAGATTTCATTTTATTGGGTATCTTCCAATGAGTTGCATTTTTTCATCAAGCAATGAACATCTGCATATTTTGCATGGCTTTCTGGACCTTGTATATACCATGGTGGCTTTAATTTTGGAGGACAGCAAAGGTAGTAGAGAATTACTTGACTTTGTTGTCTATTTCATCGATAATGGATATTGATTCAGAATATGTTCACTATGAAGGTCATGTTTCTGCAAACCTCATTTCAAAACATGTTATATGTGCTTAATGAATGGTTCTTATTGTCGTTTTGTGAATCCTGCCGTATTGATTTTTTAGTAACATATTAACCTTTCTCACACTTTTGACAAATCTTCAAGTGGAAATGAAAATTTAATTGAGAACAAGGCTTTTTTGCACTACTTCAAATTGTTTGAAGGAGCTGAAGTAGTTAAACCAAGTTCAATGGCTTTGTATTGAGCTCGTGATTTTTAGTGTTTGTTAGAATGCAAAATGTGTTGGGGAAATACTTAATAATTCATGAAATATTGTGAAGTCTGATGATTATGGGGCATTAGCAATGCAAATACAAGTAGGTTAATGATATAGGATTTAGTTGGGAAAGAATCTTAGGATAGAGAAGAAGAATGGAAAAAAGAGGATAGAGAGAGAAGCAAGAGAAACAGAGATCAAGAACAAGAACTGACTGGCCAGAGCTGAAGCACTTTGATTGGCCAGAGCTGAAGGCTGATGCGTTGCGTGAAGCTGCGTTTGGTTATTGTGATCTGAAGAAGTTTGGATCTGAGCCTTCATCTTTCAGAGAGATGATCCTCGGCAACTGTGTGGTTATAATTCCTTATTCCATGTAACTTATAGCTTGGCTTGAATGATTGATCCAAGCAACCTGTGCAGAAAGGAGCAAGGCCACTCCGTTTTCAACCTCACGAAAATCCTTTGGCATGGTGGTTCTGTTTGGGATGCATCATATAAAAGATGTGCTTCAAATTAAAAAATATTAATAGTTAATTATCATGCTTTTGCTTGCCAACTGATTTTAGGTTTAGTAGTTTTCATCTATCATGATAGTAATACATGATTTCTTATTCAGATTCATCATATTAAATAATCTAGGAATAAGTAGCTTCATGGTTTGTATATATCTGTTAAATATGAATGGATTAGAATTGTAAAATCACTATTATGAGATTTTTGAAGAATAATACTTATGAGAACGATTTTGTTTTTAACAGATATCACTATTTTTTTAAAAATTGTCAATTCTTTTAATTTTATAACTCAAACTACTCAATTTTCTATTGACTTTTCTTATATTGTCCATTTTTTAAAATTTAATAAATTAACAATCAACTGTAAACCAAATTTTTAAAACAACTATTACGAGATTTATTTTTATTAATAATTATATTGAATAAAGTAGATTCTTTTTTACCTTTTTTAAATCTCATCTAGAGTTCCCTTCCTACTCTACGATCGCGATTCGCATCTTAATTCCATTTTTAAAAAAATATTATTGTCATTGTTAATTTTTGAAATCTATTAACAAAGATGAGATTTATTTTTCTTAATAATTATATTGAATCAAGTAGATTTTTAAATTAAATATTCTAATTTAGAAATAACAATATCTTTTTAAATTTAAGATATCATATTATTTAACTATTTTCTTAATTTTTTCTTAAATAAATCAGTATTATTTACATATTGTCATTTCCTTTTTATTTTTAAATCTCAAACCATCCCACTACTTTCTCTAATTTTTTTTTATTTATGACAAACTTGAAATGTGTTTTCCTAAAGAAATATAAAAAATATGGACACATAAATATGTACACACATATGTTTTATTTTTTAAATTTAATCATGATTTGGAATTCTTAAACTCTTTTTTATTTAATTCAATTGTTACGATAATCAACATAATTACTTATTCACCATATCATAATGTAAATTAGTTTTTATTTTATTTTTTTTATGATAGAAACAACAATTATCACTTATAGAAAATAATTATTTTCTAGGTTATCATGGATATATCAAACAATCAACAAATATTTTTTTATTAAATATATTATTTGTTTTAAATTTTTTCTCAAATAAAAATAATGGTTAAATAATAGTAAAATAAAATGGTTACAATTGAAAAAAAATATTTATAATTTTATTATTTAAATTTAATCAAGATTTTAAAATTTTAAACTCTTTTTATTTAATTCAATTGTTACTATAACCAGTATAGTAAAATTTAGTTAATATATCTATTAAAAGATTATTGTTTGATTCTTTATTATAAGACAATCAAAGTTACAGAATTTAAATTACTTTATTAGTAATATTATTAATAAATTTTTTTTTAGTTATGATAGATATAAAATTATAATTAATTTATAAAATTATAAACTACAATTATCATTTACGCAAAATAATAGTTTTCTAGGCCATCATGGGTAAAGTTTTTGGAAAAAAGTTTTGTAAAAAAAAATATTTAACAGAATTAAATATCAAACAATCAACAATATTTAATTTAAATTTATTATTTATTTTTAAATATTCATCATATAAAATTGTGGGTATATTAAAATAAAATAAAGTGGTGACATTTTAGAAAAATATAAATATTTATAGTTTTATTATTTAAATCTAATCAAAATTTTGGAATTTTGAAATTTTTATTTAATTCAATTCTTATAATAACCAGCATTATAACATTTAATTTATATATTTATTAGAAAATTATAATTTGATTCTTTGTTATAGGATAACCAAAATTAATTAATTTAAATTACTTTATCGATAATATCGTAACTAAATGAAATTAGTTATGATAGAGATAAACATTAAGATGAATTTGTATAAAAAGATTTTTGTTAAAAGACAAATTTAAATTAATTACTCATTATACAATAATTCTTAATCATTAAACATTAAAAATATTTTATACAAATCTAGCATAGCACGGCGGAGCGAAGCGGAGCCGACCCGTGCGTATGCGGACGGGTCCAAATACTAGTTTGTGCTTTAAGACTCAAGAGTAAAGACGAACGAAATTACATAACTTGTATATTCTGCCAAGCTCTCTCACCCTCTTTAGATAATCATATAAAAGCTCTCAAACTTTCATCTTTTTTTGTATTCACAAAATTACTGTTAACGTCAGATGAAAAAATAAATAATAAAATTTATTGGATTAATTGTAACCAAATCCAACCGGCCGAAACAACTCAGTCACTGTTAATGTTAGTATGCATTTTTTTTTTAATGTGCGCATACAAATAGTCGAAGTTTCAAAACAGAAAACATAATAATTCAACGATAAAGGAACAACTGAAAAAGTGTTATTAATTTTAAAAATAATTCATTTGAAATTTATTCAAAGTTCAAGTTCAAATATACTAGTAATGTCATAATCAAAATAAATAAAAAATAATACTAGTAATAAAGTATACATGACGTCAATTACTTTATATAAAAATTAAATTTTTTCAATCAACAATTGTATTATGAATTTATATTATCTTGATTATTTTGGTCAATTTTATCAAATTTAAGAATAATAAAAATATGATCAAATGATTTATATTTTAATATATTTTTAAAAATATGTATTACGTCAATTTTGATCTTTATCATTTGATTATAAAATAATTTTGGATTAAATAAAATTTTGTATGTTAAGAAAAACCAATTTCCCAAAGCCAAAACAATTCAATTTTCTCCTGAACTAAGTCAATGCATTGGTTTGATCTAATAGATAGAAATAGATAGAAATACTATTTTATTTATTTGTTTCCAATGTCATTTTTATATTTTTTATATAAAAAAACATATCTTTTTACAAAAATATTAAAATGTATTATTTCTTACGTGTATTCACTTCCAAATAAATAAATATATTATAATTTAACATATAAAAATAAATTAATAAAAAAATATCAAACTATACTGGTAAAAAGATATAAAAACAACTATTTTATTTCTTCAGTTAAGCATGCAATGTTTTTTATTTGCAACATTATGCTCCTTTTCATGTGTTAGAGAGAGGTGATTTCAAAATTCTTTATATATTTGTCATTGGTCATGAATCTGTCCCATCCATTTCCTTTTCAAAGAAGAAAAAACAATTTCAAATATGCAACAGATCATTTTCGGCTTCCGTAAGTGATGTTCATCTGGTGGATGGAACACAACTTGGAGTTGAGTGGAGAGGTAATGATCTACTAATTAATAATACCTGCGCAAGTTTTTTCTCAAAAAAATAAAAGGGATTAAAATATCAGAACAACACAACTAAAACCACCTGCAAATTATTAACACATGGTAAAAGATATATATCTACCGTGATATGAATAAGAAAACGGAACAATATATATTAATTAAAGAAAACTCTCATGAGTCATGACCCTCCAAGAGCAGCCATGATTTTGTTAAACCATCATAATACCCTCATATTAAAGAATTAGTGTTCTATGATAAGGACAAAGCAACAACGTGTACTACGTACTACTAGGGGTCTAGGGCATCCTAGAATGAGAAAATAGATAACCACATAATTAAGAGCTAAATTGATTCCACTAAACTCCTTGAACCCGGCCACGAGCCCACGACTTAAAACAATCTTAATACCCAAGTATATTCCTCATAATTCGGCATGCATATAAATTGATACAAATTAAACTATCAAAAGCCTAAATCAAAGACATAAGTGAACACAATGTTACTACTATGATGAGTCCACCACCCGAAGCTTGACCAGTAAGCAGCTGGACTGAAGTAATGATAATTTTCTTTACTATTGAATTACATATACATACATTTCATTAAATAATAAATTAAAGTTGTTAAATAAATTAAGCATAAAAGTCATATTGTTAGCAAGATTTGCATGAACCTTTTTTTTCCCCTAATAATAAGCATGGTACATTGAAAAATCCATCAAAAAGTATATTGGTAAATATTTTTCTCAACAAGCCAAAAAAGACTTCATCAATTTTATTTGTGATTGTTTGCAAGACATTCGAACTTGTACATGAAACACGTTGTATTTCAAGGTTTTGACCTGACTCGTTCAGTCATCACGTTCACACTTCACTTGTATTTGCAGTACACAGTCAATTATTTGACTAAGTGAATAGCAAAAATGTCGTACACACATTGGTAGCCTAGGTTGATTTTGAAACATATTCTTCCCTGCGAATTGAAAACTTTGTCATATAGAAAAATTTTAAAGGAAGAAAAATGAGGACTAGTTCTGTTACTTCTATTTTTAATTATATAATTTCTATTAATGTATAAGTGAAAGAAAATTTTAGGTGTGAATAAGGTTTGCCCATATATAAGACCCACATATATATAGCGTGACCAATATATGAAGTAAATGTACATGTTGGATGAAATCAGGTTTTGTCAATCCATATGGTAAATATGCCATCATATTGTACACCTATCATTTTTATTATCCACTAATGACAATTTTTTTAAAAAAGGCTGTCTAATAACTTTAAGAGAAGTCTCTCTTATCCTAATAATATTTTCATAAATAATGAAATTATTCTCTCAAAATTTGAGAAAATGACAAATTAATTCTTAAAAAATGAAAATTTCAAATTTAATCATTAAATGTTCAAAAGTGCAACAAATTAACCATACAGTTCTAAAATTTGTAACTTAATATTAAATTAATCCTCAAAAAATACAACTTATTATCAAATTGATCACTGAATATTATAATTTAATAATAAAATGATCTTATAAATTAACTTAGTAGAACTAATTTATTGTACATGAGTAAATTTATATTTTCTATATTTTAAGTACTTATTTGTAACACATCACATTTTCATGAATAAATTTGATTATTTATCATATTTTTTTCAGTCACAAAATTTGAATACAGGATCTAACTTAAAAATCCAAACTTAATTTTACTTAAATCAACAAGTTAATTTTCTTATCATGCTTTAATGCTTCATGGTCTAACCACTGTGTTTGCGTTAATAGAAACAATTATTAGTGAAATTATCTGCTGGAGTTGATGAACTGTGTTTGATTTAGCGTTTGAGACTGTGCAATCCACATCCTCCTTAAGCAAATAAGCATTGCTTCTATGTCTTATAAAAAATTCTGACGCGAAAATTGGACTCGGTGCACGTAAAAAACGATAAGCAAGTACGCGTTAAGCAACCGCAGCCGCATTAATTTGGATATGTCGATTGTAATGTTTTATTGTATATTAAGATGATGACAGTGATGTTTTCTTAGTGTAGAAAAGTAGAAAATAAAAAATGTTTTAAAATAAACTTTTGCCAAAATTTGTCACGTAATATATCGTTAATCGTTATTGACTTTGGTAGAGTGGTTTGTTCCTATTATTTTATTTCATCAAACGGTTTGTTCCTATATTTTTTTTAAGTGCTTAAAAAAGTAAAACTTTTTAATTAGACAAACATAATTGTCTTGATGCAGAATTATTTCTTACAAGCTAACTTACATTATACATTATAAAGAGAAGATGATATACGATTTACAAAGAAAAACAGAAAAATATATGCAACTTTTGTAGAAATCCAAGTCTATGATATAATTCTTTTGAGATCCGAAATTTTAATTGTATCAATCATCTCATTTAATTTGAATATCACCTTATTACTTTAAAGCCACACATATCAAACTAAAAAGTTATGAAATTACTTGAATATGTTTATTTTCTGTTTTTGTTTTTTTTTTTAATTTTTAAGATCTAGAAAAAATGTATCAAGGATTAAAACTTAACGTTGACGATTTGTTATTTTTAGTTTTAAGTCTATTTTTAAAAAATAAATTTTTCTAAATTTCAAACAAAATGTATTTCATTTTATTTTCTGTTTTATTTAAAAATAAAAACAGAGAATAATCAAATCGAGCGCCAGGTAGAAATTATATTATCTATAACTTTTGAAAGAAGTTATCATTTCTCAGTGTTCTTAATTGATGATCGTTAAAATATTATCTGCGGCTGATGACTTAGTTTGATAAAATCCCGAAATACCAAATAACCACTGCCAATCATTTTCATGCATGTTCACTCTTCAGCTGTAGCAATTTAATCAAATTCATTGATTACGTTGCCACAAGAAAAATGAGTATCTCTAAACGTAATAAGGTGTTAGGTGGGTTTGAGTAAACAGCTTAATTAATTATTCAACAAGTGTTTACATAAAAAAAGCATTTATGTATAAATTATTTCTATTATTGAAAAAAATAATAAATTATAAAAAACAATTATTTCATTATAAGATATAAGCTTTTTTATAAAGTATCTTAAATAATTCATTTAAATAAATTGAGAATAAATTTATTAATAAATCATAAATTATTTTTATTATAATTTTTCTCAATTATTCACAAAAATATTTATGTTATACGATAAATTTAAATAATGAATAAGTCCTTCCAAACAAGTCTGAAATTAAATATGAATTGCTTGGGGAAAAAATAACTGCACTATTTTACAAAATAAATATAACTGCACTATTTTACAAAATAAATATAATTAATCAACTTATTTCTACAAAATTGATTCGGTTAATTGAGGTGATTTTTATTTGAATTTTTTTATTTAAAAGAATAGTTAAAAAATCAATTTAGAATCAATTCAATTCTTAGAACTATTTTAAATTTGTTCAAAATTAGTTTGATTCAGAATTAATTTTCTAAAATAATTCAATTTTAAACCAATTATTTGTATTAGTTTAACTAAATATAAAATCAAATTAGCCAAAAGAAACCAATTAGATTCATTTTTTTGGCAAACTAACTTTTGCGCATCCCTAAAAAAAAGTGGTTGCCGGCGAATGTGTAGGCGTGCTTTGAATTCTCTTGGGCTACATCTACCTCTGTTGTCATCGGCTTCGATCATGGACTCTTCGGTAAGTGTCTTTTTAGTTTTATTTTCCTTGTTTTGCAGATTTTATGGAAACTAGTTTATTATAAAAATAGTTATTGTAAAAATTAGGTTCTATAATGTAAAGCATTAAAGAAGAAAGGTTCAATAATATAAAAAGTATATTGAAAAAATAGTTTCCGTATGCAATTTTTTTTGTATATTACAATTATTTTCAATAATGTTCATTTTTACATCATGAAAACTAGTTTTTATAATGTATAAAAAATAATTGCATTACAAAAACTGATTTTCATAATACATTAAAAGGTAATTACATTACAAAAGCTAATTATCATGATATATCACATTTTTAAAAAAATATGTTGCAAACAATAATTTTCATGAAGAGTATTTTGTAGCGAAAAAATAAACGCAAGGTGCAAAAAGAAAAAGAAAAGGGAGCAAATAAAACTCCTTACCAAATGCAAAAGCCAAAATGCTACATAATGTTCCAAACGGCCAGTTTCGAAGGCAGGACTTTGTGAGTGACACATATTATCAAAGAATTGGGTGATAGATTCCCTTGGCTGTGGCAGCGGAAGGTACATGAAGAAGAATGTCCAATGCTCCTAAAGTTATTTTGTGCATGAAAGAACTAGGTTAAAAATCATTGATATGTTGTTAAAAAAATGGTCGACATATCTTGTTATAAGCGATCCTCTAGAGTTGCTTGAGTAATGATTGTATTGGGCCATGAGTCATGATTATGTTGGGCCTTAAGTTAGTAAGCTGGTGTTGTCACTTGTGGTGCAGAATAATGCTAGTATTCATTTAATAATAAAATATAAAACTGTATCAATTGTTAGCAATGATATGTGAATGTAAAGTATCATCTCAATATTTCTATTAAGGATAAAATGTGTGTTTGGTTGTTATAAAATAGTAAAAGTTTGGATTTTGTTTTTAAAAAAAATATTGTTTTTAGCAAAATTAAAATGTATTGTATTTTGATCCACAGTAAGATTAAGATAAAGTCAAATTTACGTATAATAATTCATGGCAGTTATAATTCTAAAAATTAAAAATTATTACAAATTATACAAAAAACTGCCACAATTATAGAAAAATTGCTATAAATTGTATTTTTATTTATTCTTCCATTCAATTTATAACAGGTTTTTTGCAAATTATTGTGCTTTTTAGCTCTAAAAAATTCTCAGGTAGATTTAAATCTATCAAACTCCGTTCTCCCTCGACCAAAATTAAATACGGGAAAAAAACCAAAAAAGAAAGAGGAGGGACTAAATTGAAAATGATTATAAAAAGATGAGTCAAAACCAACGTGATCTTTACTCGTTACTATCTCTAATTAGAGATGATAAAATGTAACTAAATAAAAGAATTATTAACCCAAACAAATAGCAGACTAAGAAGCTTTAGGCGCGGTTTGGTTGCAGAGAAGAGGGGAGAAGGGCGAGGAAGAGTGCAGATTTTGAAAATGGTGCACGGTTTGGATGCGCAGAAGAGAGCATAAATTTTATAATAAAAAAAGGTGGGTCCCACAATTAAAATCATCCGCGCAAACACGAGGAGGTTGGCATTCTTTTTTATACTTTTGGGCATTCCTACTTTCTTATAGTGTGTTTTTGTGTTTTGTTTAAATTTTATTTTATAGTCTTTCCTTTATTTATGTTATTTTTATCCTTTTTTATTAATGTTAATATTAATTAAAATATGTGAGCAGATGAAATTATTTTTATATTTTAATTATAAAATCTAAATTATTTCTCTTAATTAGTTTCAGGATTTACATTTTATTTATCTTCTTCATTTATGAGTATTGTTTATCTTCTTCTTATTGGTTAGTTATTCTTTAGTGATCATGAGGTGTGAGTTTTTTTCTTCTCACGACGTTCATTTTTCATTCATCTTCATCATTCGCAAATTTTTATTATTCCTCTTCTAGTTCACGAGTTCTCAATTGTTCCTCTTCCTTTATCATTATCTAGTCTTGTTTTATACTCAGTTTTACATCGTAAACATTATTGACAATTTATTAGTATAATAATAATTACTTGCAAGGAATTTTCAAGAACACAAGAAAAGATAATGGACCAATAACAAAATTCATAGTGAAATATAATTTTATCTCTGTTCCCTAATAAAAATAACATTTATTTTACAGCTCACTGTTAAGGTTATTATCAATAATATTCATTTAAAGAAGTATCTCATGGGTGACTATCTAACAAAACTGATTTTGAAATTAAAATCAATGTGTCAAAACAATTTAATTATATTTGTTGCTTTAAATAGATGTGTCTCAATTACATACACAATAAAAATTGAAATGTATAATTTCCTATATGAAATTGGACAAGTGATAAATAAATTGAACTGAATTACTCAATCTTTTCAGTTTAATATTATGATATGTATTGCAGCTCTTGATTGAGACATTATATTAAACACCTTACCATAAAAAAATATTTAAAATAAATGAGTTAAAAACACAAATGCAGGAGCAAAACACTCAATTTGAAGCAAATGATCATATTCAATTAGAGAAAAAAATTGAACTAAAAAATTGACAAAGAAGAAGGAAGGGTGTT
The DNA here is from genome assembly GCA_013407115.1 of Glycine latifolia. Taxonomy (NCBI): domain Eukaryota; kingdom Viridiplantae; phylum Streptophyta; class Magnoliopsida; order Fabales; family Fabaceae; genus Glycine; species Glycine latifolia. The sequence goes on along the minus strand of CM023953.1, from coordinate 12,374,361 downwards.
AACATTACATATCAAGAAGGCGGGTTCACGTCTAACAAAATGCTGAGTTCATGTCGAGTAGAAAATAAAAAAAAATAAGAGTCTTAAAATATTTTCAGGTTAAGAGGAAGAAGATAAGATATTTTAGACATAAAATTTCATTAAAAGTCATATGACCAGCATGTGACGTGAGCTAAACAATTAAAGAGTTTTTTTTAGGATGTAAAAAAAAAGAAATACAAAGTGAAATTTAAGCAAAACACAAGGAATACTAGTGTAATTTACTATTTTTAATATAATAAGAAATATTAATATTATTAAAAATAAATAAATAACAAAAAATAATATTAATAATAAAATATATTATAATAATATTATTATAAAATTAAATAATAATATATTTTATTTAATATCAATTTCTCTTCTTTTTTTTATCTACAAAAATCACTTTAATTCAAATTTTTTTATTTTTAATCTCATTTCTTTTCAACTAAATTATTTCTATTTTTATTATATTTCATGTTATTTCTTACCTTTTTTTTTTCTATTCTCTTCCAATTTTTTTTCTCTTCTTACTCAAACACACCATTTTATATTTGTTCAGTTGGGTTAGGGAATTCTAATAGCTTCTGCCTTCCAGTCCTTTTGATTTGACTGGTTTAATTTTATTTACACATGAAAAATATTGGGGCAATGCTCTGGCATCAATTTGTTCGAGTCTGACATTATTTGGGATTTGAAAGATGAGTTACTGTACTTGACAACCAACAACTATGGTCCTTCATTGTTTAATGGATGTGATCAAAAGATTCTTTTGATGACGATCATCCACCTTATCATCCTATATCTATTGCATTTTTTAATTTTAAGGAGATTATTATTGCGGATTTTTTTTATATTGGTCTGAAGTTGTGGATAAAATTTTAAAAAATATAATTAATGTTCTTACTGTTTATTATAATTTTTTTTAATTATTCAGCATATCTTTTATATTATTTTTTTCTTATTTATTAATTTTAAATTTATGATAAATATATAAAACAATTAAAAATAGATAAAGATAAAAAAATATAATAACAAATAAAGGTTAATTATCTCCTAAAAAATAAAATAAAAATATTTTACAAATCGACACTTAAAAAGAGGACTACATCAAATGCTACTAGTCGGAGGTCATTTGCGACATTTATTAAATATTTCGAAATAATTTTACATATTATGAATGAAGTAATATATTACTACCACTAAGTATATGAACTAATTGGCTTAAATTATTTTCACAAGCCAAGCTTTTCCCAATCAAGATCATCATTTATTCTTTTGTTATATTAACTAAAAAAGTTATGACTTTTGTAGTTTTGTTACAGGAGTATTAATTAACTAAAAGATTGAGTGACATTCAATGCACACTATTAAATTCTACCTTCATCGCCCATTAATAAGATATAGTTTTAAAACTTTATCATAATAATAAAACTTCATTTCAATTATTTTGTAAATTATTCCAATGTGTAAAAAAATAAGAAAGTATAGATTGAGATAATTTTAAAAGATAGATATTTCCGTTAAAATAAGAGTTTATCATTAAAAGCTCGACACAAAGAAAAATAAAGATAAAATAAAATTTATATTAAAAAATATAATTAAATAATATCTAATAAAGTGATATGTGAATTGACAGATAATATATTAAAGGGAAAAAAATTATAAATTTAATGAAAGATTAAATTTATTAATCTATTTATATTCCAATCATTTTTTTTTTAATTTTTTTTCCACCTTCCTTGGGTCTTTTATTTTAAACTTAATAATGAATTAGTCACTAGGATAAACTATTTACTCTTATATCGGTTCGTGGTTGAACCTGCTCTGGTAATTTTGTTCCTCGAGATGCTAACGCAGTGGCAGACGAGCTTGCCCGTTTGGGCGCTGGAGATAGACTTTGGGATCAGAGTTTATGAGAATGACATTTCCATAGCTTCTTGGGTTTGCTGCTGTCTTTTCCCACCATGAGAAAAAAAGAAGTCAAATCTATTATACAGTAAATATCGGCTGATTCTAATATGAATCCGTGCGTTTAGGGACTCACCCGTGAACCAGGGTTTTTACCGAAAAATGCCAGTTGATGACCGAAAGGAAAAAAATAATAATAAAAAATGAAAAAATTAAACATAGCAAAT
>CM023953.1:12341829-12367202 GCA_013407115.1 Glycine latifolia | reverse complement strand
AGTTGGTTTTTGTGTTGCTAGAATGCTCACTGGCTGTGCATAAATCGTACAGATTGTTCAAATTTGAGTACCGATATCAACGAAGTTGGAGTGTCTCCGGATCTTGAAGATGAACCGGTTCCCATTCCGAGCTCGGCTCCCGAAGCCCAGAATATTAATATTGATAGTGTTGTGTCTTTGGCTGTTTCTGGTGAAACGCGAGTGAATAGTGGGAACACTTCCAATTCGCCTTGGTATTGTGACAAGAAGAGTGCCTATTCGTCTATGGTGGGTTGCCCTTTTTGTTTGTTGTTTTTGTTCAAATGTATATTATTTTGTAGGAACTAGGAAATCATGGTTAGCGTTTGCTGATTGAAATTTCATTTGTAGTGCCAAACAGGTCGGATTTCTTTTAAGCTTTATGATTGGAATCCTGCGGAATTTCCTAGAAGGCTACGACATCAAGTATTGTTAAGCATGTTATTACAGTTTAGTATTTGAATAGTGGCAAGATCTTCTTCCATATACATGCTAGTAACTGATTAACAGACAGCCAAATACATTTGCAGATATTCCAATGGTTGGCAAGTATGCCTGTAGAGTTGGAGGGATATATCCGCCCTGGGTGTACGATCCTGACAAGTTTTATTGCAATGCCTAACATCATGTGGGTAAATGTAAGGATTCAACTTGATGTTCTTTACATTATGTGTTCTTGTGTCATGTTTAAGTGGTCTTATTAGCAGTTTACTGCCACAATATTGGACTAATGAACTGTATGGTTCTTTCTTCTGCTCGTTATTCTGGGCAGTTTTTGCTAAATTTCGCTGATTGAGATGCTTATTTGTGCTCTAATTTACTATTTACTATATACTATCTGATACATATTCCCTCTTTTAATTTGATGACTCTAGAGTTTCATACTTTAACTAAAAAAAGAAGAAAAATTGTTTTCCCTCACTTTTCAAGTTTTTAATGAATTTGATTAGTAGTTTTTTTTTTCTTTTCCGGATTTTGTGGATCAACCAGTTACTGAAAGACCCTTTGGAGTATGTGCATGATATTGTTGCTCCTGGAAAGATGCTATCTGGAAGAGGCACTGCACTAGTTCATCTGAATGACATGATCTTCCGTGTTATGAAAGGTTTTTTGCTGTTTTGTGTTCATTATGTATGTGCGGGTGTTTTAATATGTCTTCATTTTGCTTCTCTCGCTTTTAGTATTTTATACCTTGATTATTGTGACAATATTAATAGTTTTGTATGGTATTTATCCTCCATCTTGGAGATGTGCATTATGTTCTAATTTTTCCAAAACAAATTAATCTATAACAAGTTTCAGTTGGATTGGTTTCCATCTTTATTAATATTTCATGTTTTGTTTCCTTATTTAGTTAGGACTATGATCTAGTATTAATATAAATAGAGGTTATTGCTTAATGTTTTGTATCATATTGGAAGTTGTAAGACATCATATCCATATCAATTCAATATCAATTTCCCTATATTCAATCTTTGTATCCTTTTCTGCCCCCTCTATACCTAAACTCTATCATTATTCATTTCAATTAGCACATTTCAATGGTTACAGATGGAACTTCTGTGACGAACGTCAAGGTAAACATGCATGCACCGAAGCTTCACTATGTTCATCCCACATACTTTGAGGCTGGCAAACCTATGGAGTTTGTTGCTTGTGGAAGTAACTTACTGCAGCCTAAGTTTCGGTAGGTAATTGTCACCTCTAATAATTTAAACCAGTTTTTTGTTGCATTTATTTATATATAATAGACATAACATAAGCATGTTTGTTTGCATATGTGCATTATATATGTTTTTAGCAATGTTGAGGACATAAAGTTGTGGTAAGCATCCGTAAGCAAAAAGAGAGCGGGAGATGTGTAATACTATGGAAGAGGGTTTTGGAGCATCCTTAGATCATACTGAACCCAAAATCTAAGTATTTTGTGTCCAATAAACAAGAACCTATTAACTTTGAAAGAAGTAAAACTTGACATCTAATGCTGTTTGTCTCCTATATATTGTTTTATGATTGATTTGGATTTATATTCATAATTCATAATGTAACCATTTCTTGTGTTTATCTCATCCTGCTCAAATAGAGACTGTTTTATGCTGTTAGAAATTAGAAGCATGGTAGTCAAAATCGAAATCTTACCGAGAAGGGGAGTTAGGATCATAAATCGGGATTTCGTAAAATGGATTGGGAGATCCTATGAAATTCATATATATGCTATACATTCATATATATGTTCATAAAAAGTAGCATAATTGAACTTAAATTCAAAATCATAAGTATAAAACAGTCCTAGTGCAGCAATCTGACAAGTGGGATAACAGAAGCAGAGCAAAGAATAACAAAGTTATAAAACACTTCTTGTAAAGAAAATAAATGAGAATCACAGAGATGAGAGACACAAACAAAGAACCCACAAGCCTAGTAGTTGCAGCAAACAGAGAAGCCACTTGACAAAACCCACTAGAGTCCTGCAGTTGCAGCAGGCAGAATGGGAGAGATGGGAGTTGCAGCAAACAACAAACAGAACAAGAGAAACCGCAAGCTTTGCAGTTGCAGCAAACAGAGAATAAGAGAGATGAGAGCGTGAGAGAATGAGATGGAGTGAGTGTGAGAGAGATGGAGCCTAGGACTAATTTCACAAAGGAATGGGGCGCAGGAGTTTTGGTCTGGGGGTTTGGTCAACGAAAGAAGAAATATGGCTTGTGTTATTGTTTTTTTGGTCTGAAATGGGTTTACTGGGCTGTAAAACCTGACATGTGAACTAACGAGAAAAAAAACTCACAACAAAGTTCCACTTATTTTCAATGGTATATAAACAACAAAGGCTTGTTAAATCTTCATTATCAATTTAAATATACAAGTTATTCACGAGCCATTATTGTTGAGCTTGTAATGCTTGAACTTGACTCGTTTAAATAATTGAGCCCATTACCAAGCTTGACTTTGTTTATTTAATTAAACAAACGAGCTTGAATGGGTATTTAATTAGTTGAGTTTGAATAGTTCACAAATAGCTCAACTTGTTCACATCCCAAAATTGATTTTATTTTGGAATCAGTTCCTTATGTGGTTTAGCCCCAGAGCATGAAAAATGTACTGCATATGTGGCACTAACTTTGTTATAGTCTTTTTGTCTTTCTCCAAACTCAATTCTGTTAGCATATCTAATGTAATATCAATTTGATCATGCTTCATACTTTCTTTTATTTCAGTTGATATATTCTTATTTTCAAATGTATCATCTTTGTACGGCTAGTTTAGATTCTGGTTCACTTGTCAATGTTTTTCTGACTGTATTGAGGTGGTCATCTTGACAGGCTTCTTGTATCGTTTTCTGGAAAGTATCTGAAATGTGAGTATTGTGTGCCGTCTCCACATAGCTGGACTGAAGACAATATTTGTTGTGCTTTTGACAATCAGTTATACAAGATATATGTTCCTCATACAGAGGAAAGTCTCTTTGGGCCTGCCTTTATTGAGGTAATAATTGACCTATAGTTCTGTTTCCTTTAACTGTGCTTTGACCTGGACGATTTGTTTGCTTACTGCTTTGTTTCTTAGCTTATGGATTGGGAACAACTGATGTTGACTGTAATTACTGCTGGGCCTGTTAAATGTGTTGTATGCACACACATATGTTTGTGCTAGAGACTCATCAAACAAATTAATGAAAATTTAATTTTTAATGGTCACAGTTGAGTAGTTTGAGCTTAACCAGATCATATAATTTGTGTGCATTTTTTATTGGTAATATATATATTATTTTGTGCTAGTTTATATTTCTGATTACTAAATTTGAAGATATCAGAAGATCTCAATAATGAGCATGCAAAACTGTGGTAGCATCTAATTAAGATATATTGTTTGCATCTTTTGATTTAATAAAGCATTGATTGTCCATCCATTTACAAGTTTGATCAAGTTTCATTTATAAATGCTTCGCATCAGGAAGGAAGATCTTTTTTTTTTTTAAAAGTGTTGCTTTTATGCTAGTTCATATTTCTTACCCCTTGTGTTTTATCATATTCCTTTTGCTTTTTGTAGGTGGAGAATGAATCTGGTTTATCAAACTTTATTCCTGTACTCATTGGGGATAAAAAAATTTGTACTGAAATGAAGACACTGCAGCAAAAATTAGATGTATCTCTCCTTTCTAAACAATTTCGGTCTGCATCTGGTGGTTCTATCTGTAGCTCATGCGAAACTTTTGCACTTAGTCACACATCATCATCAGACTTACTTGTAGATATAGCATGGTTGCTTAAGGACACCACTTCCGAAAATTTTGACAGAGTGATGACAGCTTCACAAATTCAAAGATATTGTCATTTGTTGGATTTTCTGATATGCAATGATTCAACAATCATTTTGGGAAAAATATTACCAAATTTGATAATCTTGACAGAAAGCATGAAATCCAATGTTCTAATTAGTAGGACAAGTGATGTTGACATAATGCAACTCCTGAATCACATACATAATGCTAGAAATGTCGTATATCAGAAACATCAGAAAAGTGAAAGTATAATTGTGCACTCTGAAATGAAAGGCTTTATACTCGCTCAGGGCTGCTCCCAAGATAACAAGCTATCAGTTGCAATTAACAGCCAGGTTGGGACTATTAATTTCCTTAGTTTTAGATTTAAATGCTTTAATTTTACTTTATGGTCATTTTCTTACCATATAATGGAAAATAAAATTGAGGGTAGTCCTGACACAGCGGTAAAGTTGTGTTTTGGTGACTTGCTGGTGATGGGTTTGAATCCGAAAACAGTTTCTTTGCATATGCAAGGGTAAGATTGCGTACAATATTTCCCCCCTTTACCTGCACATAGCATGGAGCCTCCGGGCAATGGGGTACGTAGTTTTTATTTTTTATTTTTTATAATGGAAAATAAAATTGATGCATCCGGTGTTAATATAAGCTGTCTAACTCTTGTACTCTAAACTGGTGGCTATAGCAATCAATTTGTTAGAGCTCTTGACAGTTTAAAATTGATTGAAATTTGATAACTCAGAACTTAGCAATTGAAGTGTTGGTGTGCAGATTTCATTGACAACAATTGAGTTTAAGATATTATTATTGGAGAGTTTGCAATGATTGTTAGACAGAAGGAAGTTGTTAGCACGTTCAAAGTTGGGAGCAGGGGTAAGATTGAACAAAAAGAAAGGGAAAAAGTATGTATGCCTAGAAAAAAAGTAAGGGAAAGAAACAAGAGTTTTGGGTTACTCATTGAAATAATAGAAGCGATCAATGGTTACCACTCCTTTTGTTATATGGTTAACAAATGAGACAGAATTAGATTAAAAAGAGTCATCTTACACCCTATTGTTATCCATTTATCCCGATTTTCTTATCTTCTAGCCGAACTTGGAGTATGTTTTTATTTAGAAATATTAGAATTTATTTTAAATGGTTTAGTTCTTCTGATGCTAACATGCTTTTTCTACATGGATATTTGTTTCAGGGTATCCAGTCGAGAGCAGATGAGAAGTGGGGAGTACTGAAAGGGAAAAGTCAAACTTCTAATGAGAAAATGGAAAGAATACCCCTTTTGAAGAGGGAGATTATAATGAGTATGGAAGAGTTGCCTGAAAGATACGGGCGTCGATGTTTGGGCAGGGAATTCTTTACTTATCGGCCAGCTATTTTTGTGTTGGTTTCGCTTGCTGTTTGTCTTGGGGTATGTGTAGCCGTCCTTCATCCTGGTAGGGTTAGTGAGTTAGCAGTATCCGTTAGAAGGTGTTTGTTTAACTATTAGTATTTTTTTGTACTTGTCTTCTAGTTGGTACATATTTGTTGTAACACTAAATAAACTGGTTTTATTGGGATGATTGGGTAGTTTATTACATTTGAAAGCTTAATCCAAGGTTGCTAATATGTGCATTACCAATTTTATCGGATGTCCAGAGGAGGAGGGACTTGCAGTTGCAGGTGCTGTGACTGCAACGAGTCTGACCATTAATAGTTAAAATTTGTAATTCTTGTTACCATTATTACAATTGGGTGTTTATGCTAGTTCTCTCTCTAGAAATGTGTAAAGTAAGAAACTTTCATGGAAGTGTGAATTAGGCCTATAATCATAACTCGACTCCAAGAACAAGTGTGATTCATTTTCTGAATTAATTAATTAATAAATAAGTTTACTTTTTAGTTTTAAATTCAATTCATTCTTAACTCGTGAGTGGCCGAGTTTGATAAATCAGGTTAAATCCCATATAATAATCATGTATAATATTATGAAAAGTTTTTGATAGTATGAAAGAGAAAATGTTATTAAATTGGAAAGATGTATGTAAACATTCAGTCCATTGTCTATTATTAGTATTATTATAGCCCAATTAACATGAAAAAAAGAAGAAAGAATAACAAAAATAAGAAATGAAGGAAAGAATATTAGACGATTATGGAGTGGAATAAGAGGCACAATACATGCATTGAACTATTAAGCCCCAGGCACTGACAGTACTCTCCTTTGGAATTGGTTCTAAATTTTAATTAGTGTGATCGATGTAGTTGGAGTGGACGACTGTGAGGCAAAGCCATTGTAATGTTTGTACCTCAATCAACATTCTACTCCGCTTTCACCGTTATGATCTGTTTTTATCCACTCTAACTCTAAAAATGGATTTTCCCATTGAATATTGTCAAGATTTCTATATAATATGCCAAATATTCTTAAATAAAATAATCAATCGATTATACATCTCAAATACCAGAACTAAGTTCTTTTATGATATGCTGATGTTGGTACTACCAGTCTACTACTATTAGTAACTTATTTAATAAAGAAAATATTTATGATTTAAATTAAATTAGATTAAATTATATATCTCTCTTGATTTAAGTTTTTCAAAAGGTAAAACGACAGAAGGAGAAGGAAGGCTACTAGTATTTTTTCCCCCTCCTATTTATACTCTTCTCACCACTGATAATTCATAATTCTTCCTAAATTCCCCTAACAAGATTGATGTTCTCAAAATATTTTGAAGATCAAATTAAGAACTTATCGCGTGTGCCTATCTGAAATTAACTAAACTAAAACTAATATGACAAGGCATTAATTAGTTGTTAAATATTTTTTTAAAATAATTTTAAAATATTTAATTACATTTGATGTTATTTATGTCAAAAATAGAATTATATATGTGCTACAAGCTTACAAGAAGCTGTTCTCATCGAAAGCAAGACTTGTAATCACTTTATGTGGTTACTTATCACTTTCTCGATTATGTCTCCATAATGTTCATCTTTGAATGCACATATTCCTTATTATTCTTGAGAGATAAAGTATATTTTATTACAAAAATATTATTATAAATTAAAAATGTTAAGTATTAAGTTTTTTGTTAATATAATATTTGTTTAACAATAATTTAAATTATTTGTATAGATATTACAAGTTGATACTAATTATACTAATAATTAATACCATATGTTACTTTCAGCTGTCTCCATATATCGTGTTAAGTATTGGTAACAAATCAGAGGGAGATGTTACAAGTTGATATGTTACTGGTAATATTCAGTAAAAAAGAAAATGGTATTGGTAACATGTTCCAATCCTATAGAGGGAGATGTTACTTTCAGCTGTCTCCATGTAACATCCTTGTTTAATTTTCTTATTTTTCACTAATTAGTTATTATAATGTTTCAATGATTTGGTAGCATGCCTACGTACAAAGACATAGTTATTGGTAGCAATAGCAAATCAGACATTGTATAAAACAACGCGTTCAATAATACGAGAATATTAATTGTTGAGAGAACAATTAATTAGATCCATTACCGTTGACCAGTCGTAGGCCTAGCTAGGCTGAAAAATGTGTTAGAAGAAGACGATACAATCATACAAATATCCTGGACAAAACTTCCACCTACTTTGTGAAGCTTTGAAACACATGACGTAAAGATTAATTTAAAGGACACTTTTAATAGTTACTTTCTTCCGTTTACATCAGCTTTTCATGCATAGAATATATCATAAGATAGTTTTTTCTTATCCATTACTGCACTGTATCCCATCTAATTAAGCATATAGGATTATGTGTCATGGGCTAAATATTCATTATGCTGGGTGATTTATCATTTTGTCACCACCCGTGCATAGGAGCCAAAGTCATTGACTAGTATTGTGACGACTTATGAATCAACCAGATTGATTACTTTCCATTTTATTTCATTAAGTAACCACAAATTTCTACTGTTATAATACATAATTTAACTTAAATTTATTATTTCTTTATAATTTATAAGTAAATATATTCAATTACAAATATATAATTCAAAATGATCACAATAATAATTAAAAAATAGTTAAATTAATTCAAAATAACTTAATATTTATAATTAAATACATTTGATTATAATATATATTTAACAAAATATTTTTTTTTATAAATTTAATTATAAATATATTTAACACAATGAAAAAGTAAAAAAAAATTAAACAATTAAATTAATTAAAATATAGTTAGAATTTATAATAAAATATGTTTAAATGTAAATATATTTAATATAAATAAAATATATCATCAATGAAGTCTAGCTAAGGTTAGTTGATTAAGGTTTTATGAGTTGTTATAAATTTCACGAATTAATTTTTTTATATTAAATTTATTAAAATATTCTTCTTTTTCTTTGTGATGAAAAACCCAAATTTCAATTACATTTTAAATATAATTTCATAAATTGCATATAATTAGTTAAATATGAGAAAATATAGCATTTTAAATAGTAATCCTTGTAATGCAGTAACTCAAAATTACAAAATAAGGAGACATTTGTTTCACGGATAATTTTTGTTAAACTTGTTCTTTATTAAATAATTTTGTAAAAAAAAACTTGGTCCCCTTTAATACACTTTTGGATCCGTTCATGGACCAAAAAAGACTTAATTGGGACATTTCTAAAAATTTTAAGACCAAATTAAAACATTTAAAAGTTTAAGGATTCAATTTATTTTAAATAATTTAAGTATCAAATTATTATTTAAGTATATTATATATTCTTATTATTTAATTATTTTTTTTACAATGTCAACTATTTCAAAATAGTGCTCATATGTCTAACAATTGATTGATTATACTTTGAAAACTAAATTAATTGAACCAATAGAAGCATATAACGATAACACGAAAAAAAGGACCGAAATAATGTAAATCCATATTAAAATACACATTCGCATTGTTTAGTTCATGGCTGGTATGCGCAGGTGGGGCTGTGACTGTACTAACTTAACTACACGTGATGTTTCAAATTAATTTAAATAAAGACAGATTGTGAACAATGATGTGATATAAGGAAAGATAGTCTACATCTCATACTACTCGTGTAGGACCTAATTAATAAGCATTCACACGTTAGAAGCCACCTTAATCTATTAGGATTAGTGGTGAAATGATTGGATAGAACGCATAAATTCTTTCTTCTTCTATTAGAAGAAGGGAGAGAAAAATGAAATTAAGAGGCTCCAAAGTAGATAAGGACCCTGCTAGCTAGACCTGCAAATTCAATGATCTTCTACCTACGCACTCCAATTTATGCTTTTCATTTATGCCACCTAAATGTGATGTTTACCGTGTTATTTGTTAAAGTGTCATGTGACATATTTTATTAGAATAAGAAGCGAAATAGAAAAGTTGAGATGATGTCGTCTGGTTGGCTGGATTGTAACGGACAAATATAATTCACCGTGTGTCTAGTTAAATATGTAGTCTTCACCATGTGTCCTGCCCGTTACAGTCTGACCAATCAGACGACATTACCTCAACTTTCTTATTTCACTTTCTACTCCAATAAAATATGTCATGTGATACTTTGAAAAATAACATTATAAACATGACATTTTGAATTTTTTTTAAATAGTAACACAATAATTACTGTTCCAAAAAATCATGAGTCACGTACAGCTTGTACTATTAATTTAATTTGGTAGAGTTGATAAGAAACTCTATTTTATATCCAAAAATGCAAAATAATAATAATAATATAAAATGAGCTTGATAAATAAAATAACCTTAACTGTGTACGTACTACTACTATATTTTATTAGCAAGGAAATATCATCTAAAACTAGCCAGTTTTCCTGCATTGCACGAATATTTTTAATTTAAGTATAAATTATAAATAAAATAAAATAAAGAAAATATTTTTTCATGATTAATCATAAATATTTCATTTTACTAATTATAAATAAATTAAAAATTGAAACTTTTAAAATTGAAGAAAAAATATAAAATGAAACTATTTTCATGATCTTAACAGTGTATCAATTTTAAAATAAATTTTAATTAGGATTAATTATTAATTCTTATTAAAGAATAAAAATTTAAATTCTTCTTAAAAAAAAGTCTTCTCAAAATAATTCTATTTTTTCCCCTAACATTGAGAAACCAAATCTTCCTGAGATACCGTAATCAAGCAACTGCACCGGAGGCTTGACTTAACAAACCAATAATAGGGCAGATATTGATAAGGTCCCTTTGCTGTCATGTTGTTTATTTTATATTTTATATATAACCTTTGCTGTCTTTCAAACAATAAGAGGGTTAGAAAAGTCATAAATTTGATGCAGATCTGTATTGACCGTAGCCATTCTTTTATTGTTTTGATCTATGAGTTGTTTAGATCAATTTATAGATCGAGCCAAATTTTATCAAAATTCATAGTTGCACACACCGCCAAGGTACAACATGGTTTAGTTTTAAAATTTTCTTATCTGAAGTGAAGTAAAATTTTAATAAAGTAAATAAATCACCACATGAATTGCTATTCAATGGACATTCTTAAAATTTGAAGCTAAATTAGTTATATTGATAAATTGAGAATAATTATCTTTGTTAGTTGAGAAATGTTTGTAACACATTTTCTAAACATTCTTTTGAACACACTTTTATTATTAATTAAAATTTATTAAAAATTATAAATTTTTGTGAATCTCACTTCTCATGATTTCTCTTGATTTTATAATTATATAAGTTTCTCTCATATCAATATGAGAGTGTGTGTTAGAAGAAATATATCAATATTATTAATTTGTGTAAATAGTAAAATAAATATTAAACATAAGTGAGACAGTGACATAAGCCGATAATTTTGTTGTACTCCGTGGTCCGTACAATTATTTTCGTAAAGAAATATTTAACAATAAGGTACTCGTAAATCTAGCAGCCACTTAAACTGGTTAGATATTTTTCGTTGTACTTTACATAATAAAATTTCATGAGGTAACATATAAATGGAGTGTGTATAAGACATAGATTAAGAAAAATCATTGTTGCACATGCTTTGAGGTGCAGAAATTGAAGAAATGAAGAGAAAGATATGAAAGGTAGATATATGATAAATGATTTAAAATAATACATGAGAAAATAAATAAGAAAATGAAGTGAAAGAAAAAGAAATAATGGGAAAATATTATAAATAAATATATATATATATATATATATATATATATATATATATATATATAATTAAGGAAAATGGTGTATGGACACTCCCCTGCTAGTAAACACTCTGATAGCAAAATATATAGAAGAAAAACAAAACTAAACATGATAGCTAAAGAAAGGACAAATAAAAAAGAAATCAATATCAAGAGAATGTTTGTTGTGATGGATTGTCGACAAATTATTTACTGCATAATTAAATGGATCTTATTAACTAGTACCTTAAGATATTGATTAAGTAATTAAAAAAATATGTATTATAAAAATCATAAAAAAAATAAGTAATATAATTTTAAGCATCCTAAAATAAACTTTTCTTTTAGTTTGGTTAGCATTTACCTAATTAACTATATCATTGTTGGTTGAAGAGAACAGAGTTTCAGCATCACGCATTTCCATGCATGTTGGCCAATCATCGTAATTAAACCCGAAACCATGGAAATATGGAATGGATTCTAATTATCTAAACTCTGCAGCCTAATATGACAAGCATATTATATTGATATATAGCTCCCATCCGAGTAGGAGCCACGTAAGGTGTGATGAATAAACAAAGGACAATCATCCCCTTGCAACTTGTTTACCAAAAAAACCAACAACTTGGTCCTTCTTAATCCATTACTCTAAGGAGAGAAGAGGGTCTACATTGGCCTCTTGTACGTAATCGCCACATCAGTGACAGCTTAATTCCCACATGCTATTTACACACGTCTAATTTGACACACACGCTTGTTCATATTACCATGCCATGCCCTTAATTCTCTCTTATTTCCTAATGAAAAGTACCAGGACAACATTGGAAATTAACATTAGCTCAAAATGATTTCTGTGGTGCATGCAATATAAGTACCCTCCAACATAGCATGCTTTTGCATGTCCTCCTTTCACAACTTAACATATTGCTCTCTAATTATTCTTGTGTTGTCAGTGTCTCTTTGAGGCCATATTTCTAGCTATTTAATAAGAAAATGGCAATTGAGCAGCACGAGGATGTGGAGAGTGGATATTTGCAAGAGCCCTTCATTCAACCAGAGGATGCTGCTGCTGCTTGTGAAGAAAATGGATCAGATAAGAGTGTGGAAAATGGATCCATTGGAATGGTTTTGCTTAGCACACTTGTTGCTGTTTGTGGTTCTTTCATATTTGGAACTTGTGTAAGTACCCTTAATTAAGCACATGAACATTATAGTTGCCAACAGTGTACGTTATCTTGTATATGTTTTCAATTACAAAACTATGGAAAGTGAAAAAATCGGTGTATGTCTTAAGCAAGAAACATTCTGAAAATACAGTTCACTAGTTCATGTGTTTGTTTTCTTGGTTAGGAACCAAACCATAAGTGTCACTAAATATACAGAAAAAAAAGGTTTTACCTTTTCTATGTTAAGTTGAAGTTATTAATTATTTTGGCAGGTGGGCTATTCAGCACCCACTCAAGCGGCTATCAGGGCAGATCTTAATCTCTCTCTTGCTGAGGTCAGTATTATTCTATTTTTCCCTTCTCATTCACATTTATATAATATTCTCTCCTCTGATTTATTTATTTATTTAAAATTTTGGATTTCTAGTTTTCCATGTTTGGTTCATTAGTGACCATTGGTGCAATGCTTGGAGCTATAACCAGCGGCAGGATTACAGATTTCATTGGCCGTAAAGGGGTATGTGAAATCTAAATGCCTAACAAATAAAGTCTATATCGAAGTTATTTAACATTATCTTCAGATTTTAATTGGTTGTGCCTGTATAGTAAGTTCACGCAAGAATTTTTCTATATTCTGAACCATGTATTATGGTCTTTCCATGTTAGTTATGACATTCTGAATAAATAATACATATGCAGACAGTATAAAGGTCTTTTACCCTTTAGACTATTATCTTATAACAAATTATTTATAATAAGTTTAGTAATTTTTATAATGATTATTTTAAAAGCTAATTATAATTGACGCGATGAAAACTTTTATACATTATCATATATCAATTAAACTTTACTTAATTTTCATGGGTAACAGGCAATGAGGATTTCAACAGGATTTTGCATTACAGGATGGTTAGCTGTCTTCTTCTCAAAGGTATTCATCTTCTGCACAATATGTGTTCATACTAAAGAAAGTTGTTGCAGAATACAAAATATATAGGTTCGCTTATGCTATTCTGTTTACTGAAGGGTTCTTACTCCCTTGACTTCGGAAGATTTTTCACAGGTTACGGCATTGGAGTTATCTCTTACGTGGTAACTAATTTTGGTAACCATGAAACTTTTATTTATTTTCATTCATGAAGTTTAGGCACGTGCCATTTAACTTTTATATATAAGTAGAGATTCTTTTAAAATACACTAACGATTTAACTTGTTAACATATTCATACCAAAAAATAAAAGTATGTATGTTAACAAATCTTATATATGTATATATATATATATATATATATATATATATATATTTATTTAATTAGGTTTAAATATTAAGTCCTTGATAAATGATGAAATTATGTTTTAAGTTCTTAATAATTTTTTTTGTTATTTTGAATCTCTAATATATTGATATTTTTGTTTTTAATCTATACTATCATTCAAGTGATAACGTGTTATCTTATAAATTAATCTTCTAAATATTATCAACCATTGTGATAGTATCACATCATCGTATAATTGACAAGAAAGATTCAAAACAAAAATTTTAATATATCAAAAACTCAAAATAATGAAAAAATTTATTAAAAACTCAAAACAAAATTCAATCATTTATTAGAACTTTAAACATAAACCATTTATTTATATATTGCATCTTTGCTATAATATATGTCTAACAACATTCAGTAAAATGGAACAGGTTCCTGTATATATAGCAGAAATAGCACCCAAAAATCTTCGAGGAGGACTAGCAACAACAAATCAGGTGAGGGAATATTAATTAAGAACTATAGTATATTTTTCTTTAATTAAAAGTTAAGTATAATTGAGTTGAATTTTGGTCTTGACTGTGATTGTTTTGCAGCTTTTGATTGTTACTGGAGGGTCAGTCTCATTCTTATTAGGAAGTGTTATAAATTGGAGAGAACTTGCACTAGCGGGTAAGTATATAATAACATTAGTTTTGAACTGTAACATATTTTAGTTTTTTTTTTTTTTTTAGTTTGAACTGTAACATATTATGGATAGAAGGGTATAACAGTTGGTTTGGTTTGAATTTTGAAGGGCTGGTGCCTTGCATTTGCTTGCTGGTTGGTTTGTGCTTTATCCCTGAGTCCCCCAGATGGCTTGTAAGCATTATTAAGCCAGAATCATTATCTAAGGACCAAATGCTCCTTTATTTCATTCTTGAAGATATATAACTATATAAGTATAAGAGGAATACTGGAATGAAATTTAATATGTATGTATATATGTATTTTTTGTAGGCTAAGGTTGGCCGTGAAAAAGAATTTCAACTAACTTTAAGTAGACTTCGGGGTAAAGATGCTGATATTTCTGATGAAGCTGCTGAAATTCTGGTACTTTCCAAGCTCTCTTAACTGAATAATTGAAAACCTCCAAAGAAATTTGAAAGCGATTTGATATGTTTGATGACCTGAGCTGACTTATTTTTCACAATATAGGATTTTATTGAAACTCTTCAAAGTCTTCCTAAGACTAAGCTGTTGGATTTGTTCCAAAGCAAATATGTGCGCTCTGTAGTTGTAAGTAACAACACACTTCTCTAGCAGAAATTCAATGACAATGTACATAATCACTCAAAAGATCTAAATTATGGTTTTGTCATCACAATTTCAGATTGGGATCGGGTTAATGGCATGTCAACAATCTGTTGGAATTAATGGCATAGGATTCTACACAGCTGAGATTTTTGTAGCAGCTGGTAAGTGAGAAGAGATATTATATTACATGCTGAGTTTGGAAAATAAAATAGAAACATGTTTGTTCTGTACGTCTGTCATATTTATTCTTCTATAAATGTTGAATTTGTAGGACTTTCTTCAGGAAAAGCTGGTACCATAGCATATGCTTGTATACAGGTAGTTGATCTCTCTACTGATTTCTCATAAATTAATCATGTGACTATACATTGTTTTATCTGAACATCATATGTTACAATGAATGACAGATTCCATTTACATTATTGGGAGCCATTTTGATGGACAAGTCTGGAAGAAGACCTCTTATAATGGTAAATCTATTTGCAAGCCCTTGTGAAGGCTGACTTGAAGTATGTGGAACAAGAACTTTGATGCTTAACAAAAGTTCTTGTATGCATGCAGGTTTCTGCAGCTGGGACATTCTTAGGTTGCTTTGTTGCTGGCATTGCTTTCTTTCTCAAGGCAAGTCTTTAGTAAAAAGTGTAATATTTTCTCCATAAATTGAGTGACTGCATGTGTCTTTACTCTAAAATTCGTCTTTATGATTTGATGGATCAGGACCAAAGCTTATTGCTTGAGTGGGTACCTATATTAGCATTTGCTGGCGTGCTGGTGAGTTTTCTTGTGCAACACACATTTACAAGTTACAACCCTCCACCCCCTTCTCAAATTCTTGCTTGACCTGAAATTCTCCCATTTTTTGAATCTTATTGTTATCAGATCTACATAGCAGCATTTTCAATTGGGCTCGGATCAGTTCCATGGGTGATAATGTCTGAGGTATGTATCATTTGGCACCAAGAATTATAGCTATGCATAAAGAAAAGCTACTCAACATTGAAATTGTAGCTATCAATTTTTGTTTCATAAAAGAGATGTAACATTTTAAGCTTTTGTTTTCCAATAAAAATGCCTAATATTGCCAAATTGAGCTACTTTTGCCCCTCCTATACAAGGCCCCTTCAAAGAAAATAGTTGAAGTAAAGGCCGGTTAAAAATTTATGAAGGGTTATTTTCTTTTCCTGTCCTTGAGCTTCTGAAAAAAGGAAATAGGAAGCACTGATGGTAGGAACCAAAGAAGGGTGTTAGAAACATATTCTTATACACACAAGCAAAATTTATTAAAAACTACAAAATTATGAGAAGATTTGCTAAATAATATATGAGACTTACAATTATGTGATTTCCAATAAATTTTAACTAATTAGAGAAAATGTGTCCAAAATAGTGCGTTTCTATCATCTCTGATCAATCAAAGAAATGTATTTTGTATCTAATACTACTTTTCATATTTCAGATATTTCCCATACATTTGAAGGGGACTGCTGGAAGCTTGGTGGTTTTGGTGGCTTGGCTAGGAGCTTGGGTAGTTTCATATACTTTCAACTTTCTTATGAGCTGGAGTTCTCCTGGTAAGCAAATAATAGAATTATAGATAGAGTTAATTAACATTCTTGTCCCATATGACTATATATAATTAGTGAAATGTACTTATATGGTTTTATTTTTTGGACAGGTACTTTGTTTTTGTATGCTGGATGTTCCCTCTTAACTATTCTATTTGTAGCAAAATTAGTCCCAGAAACCAAAGGAAAAACTTTGGAAGAGATCCAGGCGTGTATTAGTTCATAGAGATAAAAGATAAAAAGCGCACTGCAGGACCCAGTCAAATCATTACCACCATTTTTCAAATTCTTTTAGATCCATTTAGGACCGTCAAGGCATAATAACAATGTATTATTAGCTTATTTGATAAAAAAAAATCATTCTGTAACACTGCCTCTGCCTCTTCTGATTTTTTTTTAATGGATTTGTTGTTTAGTTTACAAAAAGTAATCAATGTGTAGCTTCCGCTTGTGACTAATCAATTGCTTGGAAAAATTCACCTAAGCTTCTTGATGCCATGTAGTTCGAACTTCGAACAGGTGAATAGAGACGTGTTGAGATTCTATGAAATTTCACGAATTAAAGGAGAAAAAGAAGAAGAGATGTTAACATAAAAAAGTTTGCTATCGAGACTAGCAATTTATTATCGGTTAACGGCTAATTTAGTAGATAATCATCGACTAATACTGATCAATGGATTTTAACTTGTTTTGGTGTTAAAGATTATTAAAGAATAAAATAATCATTTCTAATGACTAACAACTAAAAAAATCATTTATGATGACCAATGATTGACAATTAATTCTTGTCGACTTACAATTGAAAACTAATTTTTATCAACTAAGACGAAAAGTTGAATAAGTTTATTTGGTGAAAGATCAAGTCTAAAGGAGAATTTGAACGTGAAAGACAAAATTTTTTCAAAATTAAATGAACTTGGATTCATGATTCCTAAAAGAATAAAAGAAGTTGTTAGTGGGAAATAACAGTGGTTTGTTTGCATTTAGGAAGTTAAAATCATGTAATACATGATCTCCTCAAATCTAGGATCATGGGTATTTATTAGGAAACATTAAGAAACATGTAAGTGCCTTATAAACTGCTATCATTTGCTTAGAAAATTCTATAAATAGGACAAAAGATGTAAAAGGGACCACGACTAACTCAATCAAATTACTTTTTATAACTCATTTGTCTTTTATTTATCCTTTATTTAGAACTTTTCCTTTATCATTTTCAGTCATTTATAACTTTCCTTCACCGTTTTCAACTATTACAAATTTCCTTTACCCTTTTAGTCATTTACAACTTTAATTTTTGTATAGTTTTTCTTTATAGCTTTCAATTGCTTACAACTTTTCTTTACTGCAATTTCACATAAGAGTAACCTAGCATAAAAACTTCAGTTCATTGACGACTAGTTAGAAAGTTCTTTGAAGTGGATTAAGAACTCAACTAAGTAACAAATGATAATTAATATTCTCTTTTTTCAATAATTTTTTTTAAAATAAAATAAATGATAATTATTGACTTAACCAATCATAAATTTATTTTTCTTATTTTATACACACATATTCTATTTAAATTTAGTATATTTCTAGACAATCAACTGATACCAAAACTAAGCCAATAAAATTTGATTCAATTGATAAGAAATAAATTAATATTCGATAAGAATATAGTTCAATTTCAATTACAAATATAAGAACCTTGTTGATGGATAATTTATAAGTATATATGTAAATGTTTATTGAACTTTCAAACTCTCATAAACCTTGGACTCAATTTACCTAGATTTGTAATATACAAAACTAAGTAATATTTAACAAGTTTTATGCGTATTTTTTTTTCTAAATACAACACTTCATTTTAAACAATATAATTAGCTCCAGATAAACAACATAAAATTTTAAAAAATAATACTATTAGAATTGCAATAATTATTACCCAAAGAAGCTTAGAAACTTCTCTTGACAGCATCGAAGTCAGAGAATTTTTTATTTTTATTTTAAACTATTTATTATACTCGCCACTCCATATTTTTTAATGTTTTATCCATAAAAATGGAAAATAAGGATTGAAATTTATACTGATTTATGCATCATCTTCAACTTATTATACCGTTTGGTCCACAATTACTATAAAATATAATATTTCAAACTAATTTTAAATTTAAACTATTATGTGGGAGAGAAAAAAAGTTATATAACAGTTTATCCTTTTAGGTACAACTGTGTGGTCGTGTGTCTTCATCTGAGATTCTGAAGTGTCAGAAAGAGCAGAGATAGATCCAGAAAGTGTTGACCATTTTTTCCACTAGTAAAGTTTTCCAAGTAGTACCATGTTAGGCATCACATCATTTTCAACGCAGTTTGTGCAAAGTCAGAACCTACCTCCTCGTTTTCATCATCGTGTCCAGGTTACTTATTCCTATTAATCATGCTCATGTTCTGGTAGAGAAGAAGTAAAATAGGAGAGAATGTGAGTAGATGGGAAAGAAAAACTGAAATAGAGTAAAAATTAAAAATGTATATATATGGTTTAAGTATAGAGATGAATTAAAAAAAAATAGAAAAGAGAAAAAAAATTAACATAAAAGATTAAGTTATGTTTTTCAACATAACAGATTATTTCGCAACATTATAGATTATGTTGTATATCACAACCATTTTTGCACAAATCATCTCTTGTCTCTGGAATTTTTTTCATGTGTGTCTCACATATTTATTTCACTGTAATTCTTTCTTACCAAACGATCAACGTGCTCCCACTTCCACTCTCTTCTGCACACTTCTCCTTTCTTCTCCTCTATTTCATCTGTATACCAAGCAGAAGGTAAATTGGAGAAGATAATATAGAAGTGGACTAGTGGAGTGGTGTTTCTAAATCACACTTATAATGACAAAAATCAAGGTGTTATTAGGTACTAATAATGCCAGTTACTGTTGGTCGTCTTTAAATGACTTCCATGCAAATGTGTCAATCTTATTTGATATACTGTAGCATGTTCATTGTTCATTTTAACTAACTGTATAGTGTCTGTGTGCGCTTTTAACATCATAGTATCAGCCAACAAGAAAAATTTGCTACTAAAAGCAGCTGTCTGTTTAATAATGGGAAATTTTTGTTTCTTTTACTTTTATTCTCAGTGGAATTTTAGCCAAGATGTGTCAAAAGTTCCAAGGACACATGTGGTCTGTAGCATTACCAAATCACAACTTGGTTACGATAAAACATTGGCATCAAGATCTCATTATGCTGCCAGATTTTCTGTCTCACGACAATCTGAAACAAAATCAATCGCATATAGGAGAATGACATGTACTAATGCCAAGGAAAATGTAAGTGCATCACTTAAAATTTGTGGTTTGGAACTTTTTTTGCAGAAAAATTCTAGGCCAATGTGAGACAGTGGAAGCCTAGAAGGATAGTACCTTCAGGATCTCTGACTTGTTTTATTTAATTGATGTTTTTATTTTTAACAATTCTCTTTTATTTTTATGTCAAGTTCTACAGAAGGATACTTTGAAAAAAATATTTTTTAAATAAAATTGGTGCAATAAATGATGCTAATTAATTTTCCTGATAAAGATAAGTTATTTTATTTTATTTTTTATTTATATTCGAGACCTAAAGAAATAATCCTACTTGATTGAAGAGAACACACTTCCAGCCTCACACATTTCCATGCATCTGCCCAATCATTGTATACCCAAAACCATGGAAACATATGGAATGGATTCTAAAGCCTGCAGTCTAATATGACAGGCATATTATATTGATATATAGCTTGTATTTTTCCATCCGATTAGGAACACATAAGCTGAGATGAATAAGCAAAGGGCAATCATGCACTGGCCACAGCATCCCCTTGCAAACTGTTTACCAAAGAAACCAACAACTTGGTCTTTCTAATCCATTATTAGGTTGTTTTGGATATAGTAGGGATTTTTGTGATTTTCATTAATCTCTATATATATCACATAATTGAGTGTCATTAATTTTTTTATAAATTAAAATTCTCGAATATGTATCACATAAATATCAATCAGAATCCTGAACATGTGCTGTAATGAACTTTCTAATAATTTCTCATAGATTGGCTTGTTGTAATTGGCATTCAGACAGCTTCATTTCCAAATGCCGTTTACACATGTCTAATTTGACACGCTTGTGCATTTTACCATGCCATACCCTTAATTCCTTCTATTCCCTAATGAACAGTATCAGGACAACATTGGAAACATCTGCCCAAAATGCTGCTGTGGTGCATGCAATATAAATACCCTCCAACATAGCATGCTTTTGCATGCATGTTCTCTAATTGTTGCTATTGTGTTATCACTGTCTTTTTGAGGCCATCTTTCTAGCTATTTAAGAAAATGGCAATTGAGCAGCACAAGGATGTGGAGAGTGGATATTTGCAAGAGCCCTTCATTCAACCAGAGGAGGTTGCTTGTAAAGAAGTTGGATCAGACAAGAGTGTGGAAAATGGATCCATTGGGATGGTTTTGCTTAGCACACTTGTTGCTGTTTGTGGTTCTTTCATATTTGGAAATTGTGTAAGTATCCTTAAGCATATGAACATTATAATTGCTTCACAGTCTATGCTGTCTTGTATGTTTTCAGTGACAAAACTATGGAAAGTGAAAATATGAAAAGAAAAAAGCGAAAAGCTTTGTATATATGGCTTGAGAAAGAAGCATTTTGAAAATACAGTTCACTGCATGTGTTTTGTATTCTGGGTTAGGAAATAAATCAAAAATCACACCAAATATACAGAAAAAAAGTTTTCACTTTTTCTATGTTAAGCTGAAGTTATTAATTATTTTCGCAGGTGGGCTATTCAGCACCCACTCAAGCGGCTATCAGGAAAGATCTCAGTCTATCTCTTGCTGAGGTTAGTATTGTAGTTTTCCCTTCTCATTCACATTTATATAATAGTATTTCTCTTCTGATTCTTTTTTCTTTTTCTTTTTAATTTTTGGGGATTGGTAGTTTTCCATGTTTGGTTCATTAGTGACCATTGGTGCAATGCTTGGGGCTATAACCAGCGGCCGGATTACAGATTTCATTGGCCGCAAAGGGGTATGTCAAATCTAATGAATTCCTAATAAATGAAGTCTATGTTGAAGTTATTATAACATTACTTTCAGCTTTTAATTGCTTGTGCTGTATATAATGTGTTCACGCAAGAAAACTATACATTTTGAACCGTGTGTACTTTCCTTGACAAACAGGCTATGAGGATTTCAACGGGATTTTGCGTTACTGGATGGTTAGCTGTCTTCTTCTCAAAGGTATGCATCTTCTGCACAATATGTGTTCATATTAGGAAAAGTTGTTAAGTTGCTAAATACAAAATAGGTTCACTTATTCTATTCTGTCTACTGCAGGGTTCTTACTCCCTTGACCTGGGAAGATTTTTCACAGGGTACGGCATTGGACTTATATCATACGCGGTAACTAATTTTGATAATCACCAAACATTTGTTTATTTTCATTCATAAAGTTTAGGCTTTTTCCATTTAACTTAAATAGTTATTTATGAATTATGAGTTTAACAATGATGCACTAAAAGTGTAAAATAACTATATTATCATTCAATCACAAATCACTATTAATATGACTTTTAAGATAATTTCATAAAATTCAACAAATTTACCATACATGATAGTTAGTGATTGAAAGACAATATAAGACTATTTTACACTGGAAGTGTATTACCTTTTTTTCTCTCTATATATTTATATATTGCCTCTTCACTATAATATATCTAACAAAAGTCAGCAAAATGGAATAGGTTCCTGTATATATAGCAGAAATAGCACCCAAAAATCTTCGAGGAGGACTTGCAACAACAAATCAGGTGAGGGAATATTAAGAATTAGTGTATTTTGTTCTCTGATTAAAATTTTAAAGTTTAAGTATAATTGAGTTGAATTTTGGTTTTGACTTTGATTGTTTTGCAGCTTTTGATTGTTACTGGAGCGTCAGTCTCATTCTTATTAGGAAGTGTCATAAATTGGAGAAAACTTGCACTAGCGGGTAAGTACATAATAACGTTAGTTTTGAATTGTACCCTAAGGTGTAACGAATTATGGATAGAGAGGTATAACTGTTGGCTTGGTTTGAACTTTGAAGGGCTAGTGCCTTGCATTTGCTTGCTGATTGGTTTGTGCTTTATCCCTGAGTCCCCCAGATGGCTGGTACGCATTATTAAGGACCAAATGCTCCTTTATTTTATTATATATAAATATAACAGGAATAGCAATGAAAATTAACATGTATGTATGTATTTTTTGTAGGCTAAGGTTGGCCGTGAAAAAGAATTTCAACTAGCTTTAAGGAGACTTCGGGGAAAAGATGTTGATATTTCTGATGAAGTTGCTGAAATTCTGGTACTTTCCAAGCTCTCTTTACTGATTGAAAACCTTCAAAGAAATTTCCAAAGAAGTTGACATGTTTGGTGACCTGAGCTGACTTATTTTTTTGCTAAACAGGACTCTATTGAAACTCTTCGAAGCCTTCCTAAGATTAACCTGTTGGATTTGTTCCAAAGCAAACATGTGCGCTCTGTAGTTGTAAGTATCACACTTCTCTAGCAGAAATTTTGACAATGTGCATAATTACTCAAAGGATCTAAATTATCTGTTTGTCACAATTTCAGATTGGGGTCGGGTTGATGGTATGTCAACAATTTGTTGGAATTAATGGCATAGGATTCTACACAGCCGAGACTTTTATAGCAGCTGGTAAGTGAGAAATAATACATGCTGATTTTAGAATATCAAGAGAAACATGTTTCTTGTGTGTCATATTTATTTCTCAACAACTGGATCTGCAGGACTTTCTTCGGGAAATGCTGGTACCATAGCATATGCTTGTTTGCAGGTAGTTGATCACTCAACCGGTTTCTCATAAATTAATCATGTGAGTGTGACTACATTATTCTGTTTTAACTTCTTCTGATTGTTGCAATGAATGGCAGGTTCCATTTACTGTATTGGGAGCCATTTTGATGGATAAGTCTGGAAGGAGACCTCTTATGATGGTAAATCTATTTTCAAGTACTTAAAAACAAGACCAACTAAGAGTGAGTGGAATAAGAATTTTGGTGCTTAACAAAAACTCTTGTATACATGCAGGTTTCTGCAACTGGGACATTCTTAGGTTGCTTTATTGCCGCTATTGCTTTCTTTCTCAAGGCAAGTCTTTTGTGTAAAATGATCTTTAAAAAAAAAAGTCTTTTAGTATAAAATGTACAATATTTTCTCCATAAATTGTGTGTATGTGTGTGTCTTTATTCTAAAATTCGTTGCTATGACTTGATGGATCAGGACCAAAGCTTAATGCTTGAGTGCGCACCGATATTTGCAGTTGCTGGTGTGTTGGTGAGTTTTGTTCTACAACATCCCCCTACCCACTAGGGAGGAAATTTGAGTAGTTTACATGAAGTTTTAGGTTCAATTGTTTACTGAAACAAAAACCATTTCCCTTCTCTCAAATTCTACGTAAACCTGAAATTCTTCCATCTTTTGAATCTTATTGTGATCAGATCTACATAGCAGCATATTCAATTGGTGTAGGACCAGTTCCTTGGGTGATAATGTCAGAGGTATGTATCATTTGACACAATTTTCTTTTATAATGTTATAGCTAAGCTCTTATAAGTTGTAGCATATAGTTAACGAAAAGCTAGTCAACATTGAAATGGTAGCCAATCATCAATATTTGTTTTAAAAAGTTCTTTATCAAGAGATGTAACATTTCAACCTTTTGTTTTCCAATTAAAAAAAAAAGGAACGAAGGATTGCCAACTGAAGCTACTATTGTCCCTCCTATATAAGACCCCCTCAAAGAACATAGTTGAAGTAAAGACCAGAAGTTAAAAATTTATGAAGGGTTTTCTTTTTTCCTATCTTGATGGTAGGAAAACCAAAGAAATTAATGAATGTTCTATCTAATTCTAGTTCTACTTTTCATATTTCAGATCTTTCCCATTCATGTGAAGGGAATTGCTGGAAGCTTGGTGGTTTTGGCTAATTGGCTAGGAGCATGGATAGTTTCATATAGTTTCAACTTTCTTATGAGCTGGAGTTCTCCTGGTAAGCACATAATAGAATTATAGAAACACAGTTAATTAGCATTCTTGTGCCCTTATGACTATAATTAGTGAAATGTATTTATATGGTTTTATTTTTTGGACAGGTACTTTGTTTTTGTATGCTGGAAGTTCCCTCTTAACTATTCTGTTTGTTACAAAATTAGTCCCAGAAACCAAAGGAAAAACTTTGGAAGAGATTCAGGCTTGCATTAGTTCATAGAGATAAAAGAGCAAAACCACACAGCAACAGTCAAGACCCTGTCAAATCAGAGACAACTGCCAAAATGCCACATTTGGCAAAAAAATATGCCAAAATGCCACGGATCCGAAAGTATTTGTAAAAATGCCACGGTGGCAAATTCGCTGGTCAGAGAAGCGAAGTCCGTACGCCACGTGGCGCGGCGCAATTCGAAGTCCAAATTCGCTGGGGGGTCCAGCGAAATCTGACGCGTCAGGCCTGCAACGCCACATGTCACGCCGCTGAAGTTCGCTGGGGGGGGCCTGCGAATTAGGTGCATGTGCCACGTGGCAGCGTCCCATTGGGTGTAAAAAAA
>CM023953.1:12151590-12341429 GCA_013407115.1 Glycine latifolia | reverse complement strand
AATAATAATAATAATAATAATAATAATAATAATAATAATAATAATAAACAACCATATTTTGTAACACCGTGCCTCTTCCTCTTCTGATTTTTTTAATGGTTTGTTGTTTACTTTACAAAAAATAATACAGCTGTAGCTTCATTAATTGCTTGAAAAAATTCACCTAAGATTCTTGTGATGCCATGTAGTTCGAATTTGGAACAGGTGGATAGAGACGTGCTGAGGTTTTCTAATATGAAGAGGAAGGCTATCAAATTTAACGGATTTTTTTATTTATAAAAATTATATATATATATATATATATATATATATATATATATATTACTATCTCCAGTTGTATATATAATAAATAAATATTTAATTTATCAAAAATAATAAAAATAATTTAATTAATAATATTATAATTTTTTGTTTTATTTCAAAATTATTCATATCATGAAATGAAATGATTTAAGTGGTGATTATTTTATTAAAAATATTTTTTAACTAATTGTATTTTTTTGTTTAATTAATAGCTTAATAAATATAATTATATACGTTTTATAATCAAAATAAAAAATGTTATGTTTTATTTTTATATAAAGTACTAGAGATGAAAGAATTTAACTTAATTAGTTGACTAAATATTGTAAATTTTTTGTTACAATAAATATATATATATATATATATATATATATATATATATATATATATATAAAGGACCGGAGACGTAAGTAGTATGTGATAATTTGAGTATTTTTCTGCTTGTCGCAATACAGACATGAAAATTTAAATTTGGGAACTATCCAAATTCTTCGGTTCATCATTAATTTGCGTTTTTTTAAATGGATGATAATTATTACCTCAACATATATCAAAAAAATTTAGTTGCTTTTTGTACATATATCTTACACGTCTTAGAAATAAAGTCTGGTGTAAAAATATTAATATTAAGATTAAATTATAATTGTATCTCTATGTATTTTTTTCAAATTGTATTTAATATTTTCTTCTTTTTTTATACATTATTTTTATTCTTTTTTGTTAATATTGTTAACTAGTCAATTGAAATATCTAACAGATAAATTTTTTTGTTAAGTTAAATTACATATTAAATTATACTCGCATGTATTTATTCTCAAATTGCACCTAATGTCCATTCTTTTTATATATTATTTTTACCTAATGGTGTCCGTGTCTAGGGAGACAGACATAGCGGTGATGGTGGCCGAAGCTATAACAAGAGACATGGAAGTGGTAGAGGTAGATATGATAGTGACGACAATGACTACAGTGGCGACGTGGCTACAGTGGTGGTGGTTGCTTCGGTAGGGGTGGATACGCCCAAACATCGTGTTGGTGGGCGATGACAACAATGAGTAGGAAGAGATGATGATGCCGTGGGAGAGGGAGGATGAGAAGAATGAGGTGGTGATGGTAAGTGAAGAGTGCTGTTGAAGAAGATGAGTGTTTTTAAAACTCAAGATGTGATTTTGAGAAAAAAGATAAGAATATTTTAGACATAAACTTTCATTAAAAGTCACGTGACCACCTTGTGCTTATTTAAATTATTAAACTTTGTTTAGGGGGGAGGAGTCTAGATGTCAGATTGCAAAAAAAGAAAAATATCAGGTACAATTTGAAGAAAGCACAAGAGTGCAAGTATAATTTACTCAAATATTAAATATTTTAGTTATTTAAATAATGAATATATTTATAATATTATTTTGACTTTTGAAATATATCATTTAGTATGTTTTATTAATTGTTTGATTTAAATAAATATAAATATTAGTTTTTATATTTTAATAAATAATGTTTATTAAGTATTCTGACTATTTTCTAATTTAGTAAGATATCTTTTTATAATATCTCATTCTAATCATTTTAGTATCTTATAAAATATTAATTTTACATATTTAATCTCTTGAAAATATTAAGGTAAAATATACTTTTATTCCTTCAAAGTTCAAAATATTTTAAAATTTAAAATATTAGTTGACGCCACTATATATAAATATTTTGTATTTTTTTTCTCTACATTCACTGAAAGTGATGTGATTATAGTCCTTTATTGGAACTAAAAACATAGGTTTTTGAAATTTTTTAGTAATTATAATTAAATGAGTAATTATTTTTTTAATACAAAAAATTCATGTATAATTTCTGTTTTTATAAATGACGAACAAAATAAAATAGATATGATCTTTTTTTAAGAACAATTATGACAATTTTCTATTTTGGTTGAGACGGGAGTATTGTAAACTCTTGTTAGCTTACTTAATTTTTAAGGATAAAAATATATCACACTAATTAATCATATTTTATTGCATTAATTCTAATTAAAAATATTTTTCTCAATTTATATTTCATTGAAATTTGATATTAAATAAAAAAAACATAAACCTCAATTAAATAAAAAATATTTTAAATATAATATCATTAAATAAGATAAAATAAGTTAATTTTTTTATATTTGAGATTAGGAAAAAAATATTTTTTCTTCTTCTTATATTTATATTTGAGACTAGTGAGAGAGGGAGTATACTTTTACCGTGATTTTTAATTTTAATACAAGTATGCATTAATGTCTTAATAGTATTTAATTCAACGATAGATTGACGCTGCCTGGGTCCTGGGAGTCTGTTATGTAACACCTTGTATGTGTTGTGTTGTGTACGTATGCAAATTGAGAAGAAATCAAGCAAAGCCAAGGAAATGAAGGGGCTTTGACATTTCCAATTTTCCAATCTTTAATATTCATTCGTTCCGATTTTCATCACAAACACACTACTACACCAAAAACCGAAGCAAAACAAGTGAATCAAGACTCTACTTCGTGTTCCAATCAGAGGTCCACTTCTTCAATCTTCATTCCTCAATAACCCCTTTATCAATTTATTAATTTTGCCAGTTTTTACTTCAACTGTTTGATAAGTCGCAGTGCAGTGATGCTGAATTGAGTTTCATTTGGTACCCGGATATTCATTTTCCTTTTAATTCTCATAATTGGACTAAAGTTCCTTTGTTTTTGTTTAATTATGTGGTTCTCTTCAATTTTCACACCTACCCTTTTGTTGCATCAACCAAAAAGGACTATACTTGAAAAACGTTTGGTTCTGAGCAACATCTGTTTTTTCTTTATTTCATTTGGCTTGCTTCTTCATAGTTGAGACTGAAAGGGGTCCTCTATTGGCACTGAATGTTAGTATTGATAGTCATTTTGGGTTTGAAACAGTTCAAAATTATAAGATTTTTTTGTATTTGTGATGAAAAAGTCTTCTGGCTCGGTGTTTCTTATTGGACTTGATGCTTTTTGCAGGATATAGAGAGAATTATGAGTCGGTTGAACAAAAATAAAAGTATTTGTAGTGATGGTAGTGCCAGTAATGAATCTTCTTCAAGTGGAATAACTGGAGAAAGGGATAATCATCTTGATCATGAAATTGCACAGCTCACAAAACTTAGGTCAAGTCCTCATGAGCTTTTGGGTTGTGTTGTTCCTGGTAGGATGAGGTTACCTGTATCTACTGTGAGAATGTTGGTTGGTAGAGAAGGTAATTATTCTGGAAGAGGGAGATTTTCAACAGCAGATGGATGTCATGTGTTAAGCCGCTATTTGCCTACCAAAGGTCCTTGGATTGTGGATCGGATGAAAAGCCGTGCCTATGTTTCACAGTTTTCGGCTGATGGTTCTCTTTTAATTGCTGGATTCCAGGTTATTAGTATTATCATTATCATTGCAGTTAGTGTGCACATAAATATGTGTGAAGACGAAGAAGATTTTGTTAAATTTAAGAGTTTTGTACAAGTGCAAAAGGGTCTCTGGATCTTCACTTTTAGTTGTTTGTGCTTTGTTGTAAAACAGGGAAGCCACATCAGGATCTATGATGTTGACCGGGGCTGGAAAGTTAAAAAGGACATCTCTGCTAGAAAGTTACGGTGGACAGTAACTGATACATCTCTCTCGCCAGATCAACTCTATCTTGTAAGTTTGAGTTGATTGACAATGGAGGTGGCGTTGATGGACATTACTAGGATTAAGAATTTTCTGTTATAAACAACCAATTAAGAATGTGAATCTTATATAAGTCTGAGCTATTTATCACTTTGTTTCTTTAAACTTCTTGCAACTCACATTTAACAATTTGTCAACTAATTACTGCAGGTCTATGCCAGTATGTCACCAATTATCCATATTGTTACTGTGGGATCTGGCACTATAGAATCAATAGCAAATGTTACAGTATGTACTGAAAATTTCTCACTCCCATTCATTATAGCCAGAGAAATATAGTTTCATAGTTTTTTATAATATTGTAAAGGAGTAAGAAGATGTTATACATTTACAGTTTTTTTTCCTAGTTATATTATTTTACAATTACTGTACGAGTTAGTTTTTTAAGATATACTAGTGGCTAATGCAAAACTTGGCTCCTTATTCTAAGAAATTTGAATCTGTAAAATAATGAAATGGTTCTTATGTGTCACAAGCATGGTCCTACTACTATTGAATTGTAGGTCATAGGATGAGGTCTCTCTAAACTCACATATAGAATGGGAAAATTTGTAATGCTTTGTTAAAGACACAGCCAACGAACCACCCTGCTTATTTATTGTTGTTATTAAGTAGCATATTTGTTCTTATGCTTTAAACTTCTAACCTAAAGTATATTTCTGTAAAGTGTATGTATGCATCTGTGTGTGTATACACACATTAAATAATTGTTTTATTAAGATTCAGGAGCCCTTCTATTATTGCAGGAAATTCACTATGGATTAAATTTCTCTTCCGATAATGGTGATGATGAATTTGGAATTTTCTCTGTCAAATTTTCAACGGATGGGCGAGAGCTTGTGGCTGGAACTAGTGATTGCTCGATATGTGTATATGATCTTGGAGCAGATAAGCTGAGCCTTAGAATACCTGCTCACCAGGTATTATATATATTATTTGCTATAATTTCTATTTTTGAATAATTAAAAAAAAAGTTTCAAATATATTAGGATATTTATTGAAAGTTGGCTTACTGCTTAAAATCAGAATAAAAGCTGAATCTCAATTTAGATATGTTGACCTGAATCTGTCAAAACTGAATCTTGTGGTTCATTGTGGGAGCAATTAAGGGTTTTGCGGAAGCATAGACCTTAAGACAGCCAAATTTTGAGTCTGAGAATCTTCTCTTCCCATTCCTTCATCTTTAAAGAATGACTTGTATATAATTGTTAATCATTTGTTCTTCAATTTAAAGTGGCATATAGTGAATCCAGGAGGACCATTATTTGCGAGCATGGAAATTGGATCATATCTGATGTGCCTTTTTCATGTTGCAGTCTGATGTTAACACTGTCTGCTTTGCTGATGAATCTGGCCATCTAATATATTCTGGTAGTGATGATAGTTTTATCAAGGTAACATTCATAATTTGGTTAAGTTGAATTTGTTAATATCCACTAATATCTATGTTGGCAGCAATATTTTTGTTTAATGTATGTCTTTATTCCATTATTGGCAAGTTAAGTTTACAGTACTGATCATGGCACTAGAGCTCTGGTGAAAGGGTAGTTGATGCAATTTGATCTTAGTTGATGGCAATGCAATTGGCTTAGGAGTTTCTTGTAATGCTAAGGATATAGTTTTCATTTGTTTCATCCTTTACTTGATATGCCTGAGTAGCTTGTTATGAAGAAATATGTGTAGTAAATTTACTCTGAAATATTATTTTAATTTATATACCTCATGAGAGCCTGGAAGTCTGGAATTTCATTTCTCAATTTCTTCTTCTGGACTGGACCCACTTCAACTAACTTGAAGACTGGCATGTAAGTATTTGATATCATGATTTTTTTTTTATTTTGTAAAAAAAGGTTTGCCAGAACAATTCAATATGGGGAAGAATCTTTTTTTATCAAATAAATTAACTTTCCTCAAAGTGTTAAAACGAAACCAGCATATAGATGTTCTTCAAGATTAAGCTTGTTTCTTGATTTTTTTTTTAAGAAATCAAATTCTTCAAGATTATCTTTCCCCAAAGTGCCGATCAAAAAAATAAATGAAGTTTTTTTAAGTCTTCGTGCCTGTAAGAATATTCATCAAATGCTTGGAAGTTTTGGTTTAGATGATTTTGTGAAAAAATCTTAGGCTTTCTATTGCTTGTCTATATTGCTTGTGAAGTTAGTTGAAATGTTGCTATTAGCATATTTGTTACTAGTCAAATTATTTAATTGTCAAAAAAGTGAACATGGTTTCTAACATTTAATATGGTATCTGCCTATCTGGTGTGTTCTAGATTAATGAATTAGCTAGATTGCTGAAGAGAAGAGGAAGTTTGACAATATAAAGAGTCCAAAGTTGGACAATACAAGTGTCCACTGTTGATAAAAGTCATGCAATGTTTATACTATAGTGACTGGGTTGTTTAGATGTGCTTACATTAGTAAGAGTATTTCTGAAATCTTGTGACTCAATGAACTAAGCTTTGCAAGAGATGGATATCTTTTTCTTATGCTGAAAACTAAAGAATGAATTCTCCATTAAATACTCAGTACTTTATTAAATATGACATATATATAATAAATACATATTTATGAATGTAGTTGCAGAATATCTCTCAGGGTGCAAGCCCAAGGGCAATGTTCTTTGAAGCTTGGACCTGGCTTATAACTAAATGAGCATAAGATTAAAAACTATTCTAGTTGCTGGTCATTGACACTCTTAAATGTCTATCGTTTTGTTTCTCAATACATTGCTTTGGTTTTTCTGCTTGCAATTACTCGTTGAAGGAATTCCAAAAAAAGCTGTTGTGACCTTGTGCAGGTGTGGGATAGGCGTTGTTTTGTCACCAAAGGACAACCAGCTGGTATCTTAATGGGACATTTAGAAGGCATTACATTCATTGATAGCCGTGGGGATGGTCGATATTTAATTTCTAATGGAAAAGATCAAACTACCAAATTATGGGATATAAGGAAGATGTCTTCTAATGCAATAAAGTAAATCTGTTTTATCTCTCACTTTGTTATGTAGATTCATAGTTGTGCTAATGAATTCTATTGTTTCCTTCTATAACCTACTTGAAATGCTTTTATGTTAGAGTAGGTATTTCAAAGAGAAATAAGTAGAAGGAAGAAAGAATATACAGAGCATGAATTGAAAAAAACACAAAAAAAATTAGGCCTATCTTGTTTAAACTCAATGTTATCTTTAAAATGAGAGCTTGGTTATGATAAGGCCTCTTTGTTGGCAATCCAAATGTGGCTGTAAAAGTTCCCCTTTCCCCCTGGGAAACAAAACTACAGTAATTTGAAAAACAAAATCTGCAAAACCATGAAGTATTATTCATTGAGTTTGGAAGTTACAAAGTCTGATTGATTCTATTTCTAACCCCTTATAAATGTTATTCTGGTTGTCAACTGTGAACAACTGAACTGAGAATTGTTGTTACAATGTTACTGACTGTAGTTTACTGATGTTGCATAAGTGGAACTTTATCTTTCAAGATATATATGGGATGGTTATTCAACTTATTTTTTAATAATCGTAAAGCTTAACTCCTCTTCCACATGAGTGTGTTTTTGTGCATAGACTCACTACTCATTGTTATGAATTTTGATTTTGACATGGGGATGATATTTTATAATGGTCAACACTTAAGTCCAAGAAAAATAAACAAAAGTGACTCCATTTTATTTAACAGTTATGTTTATTACTTATACCAACAGTCTTGGCCTTGGAGATGATGAGTGGGACTATCGATGGATGGACTACCCTGAATATGCAAGAAATTTAAAGCATCCTCATGATCAGTCATTAGCAACATATAAAGGTCACTCAGTGTTGCGTACTTTAGTGCGCTGTTATTTCTCTCCTTCATATAGGTAACTCATACCTTTAGAATATTCTTACTCTGGTGTATTGTTCTTTTACATGATATAAGATTCTAACTTGTCCAACATATTTAGGTGTTGAAATTGCTTGTGATTTACTTTGAAATCACATACCTATATATATTTTATAGTGGCAAACCAATTCAATAGCTGTTAGTTAAGTGACTGGAATATGTTTTGGTAGCATTCCTCTTTCAATAATGCTTCTTTTATGATTTTTCTGAAGAATGAGAATATGACATATTGTTCTTGTGTATTTCTTGTTGCAGCACTGCTCAAAAGTACATTTACACAGGGTCTAGTGATTCATCTGTTTACATATATGACCTGGTAAAAGGAATTACTAATATATTATATTATATTATCAACAACTACTGCATTTGTATGAAGACTTAGCTTAATCCTTTTATTTTTGTCAGCTGATATCAATGCCTATAAACATTATTTGTAGGTAAGCGGTGCACAAGTTGCAAAACTTGATCATCATGAGGCACCGGTAAGGGATTGTAGTTGGCACCCCTATTATCCAATGATGATCTCTTCAGCTTGGGATGGTGATGTTGTTAGGTGGGAATTTCCTGGGAGTGATGAAGCCCCTGCTTCTCCAAATAAAAGAGAAGGTCGAATTCGTAGGAGAAATTTGCTTTATCTATAGTTCATGCTCTTTGTACATATTTGTCTGGATCCATACTATATTTTGCTAGCTACATGGGATTTCATGTCTCTTTCTTTTTACCTCTTCTATTTTCCTAGTTATAGAAAGGGTCCCCTAAAAAAAATCTGCTACATCGATCTATACCTTGTTCTTTACGTTTCTATGGATGAACATAAAGCGTTGGTTAATGTACAGTGTTGTCCCCTATTAAACGAGCACAATTCCTTGCTGGCCTATTATATCTCATAACTTTGGGCTTTGAAATTTAGATTGATGATGAAGGAATTTTTTTAAATATTTATGAGAAATTTTGTTTACACGTTTGTTAAAATAATATCACTGCACTTTGATTGGGAAAAAAAAAATCTAAACATAAAGTATTCACATGCATATTTATGAATAAATCATTTGTTATAATATATTACGAAAAATTTTATGTGGTAAAAAAAGAAAAAACTATATTTTAAGCAACTTGTTAAAGATGTGTTTAGAAGGCCATGCAACAGCATATACATCAATATATGATTTACCTTTTAAGCAACTTATATTAAGCATAAAATGAATGAAACAGCAGTCTATTATTTCTTTTTATTTTATTTGTTCATAAATAGTGGTGTTGAGTTTGAGCTTTAAAAATATAATTGTGTTAAACAATCCAAGACTTTTTTAGCTTATAATGGTCTTACTTAACTCGAGTAAGATTATCTGAGAATATATTTATGCAAGTGTATATGTTTATGGTGTTGCACCAAATATCTTGATTTTGATATCTATTATATATATATATATATATATATATATATATATATAATTTTTTAATTTAGTCATTGGTTTCAAGAATTGGAAATTAAATAAAAAACGTGAAAGTAACTCTTGATTAAAAATAATATCATATCTTTAATAAATAAAATTATAAATATTAAAACCTAAATAAAAAAAATAAAGACTCTTAATTATAAGAAAAATAATATATATACATTTTTTATAGTATAACTCAATTACAAACATGAATGATAATCATGAATTCATTTATAGTTTTTTGTTGTTCATCATTTATATTATAAGAGATATAAGTGAAAAAATAATTACTATTACATTAAAAAGTTAAAATAATAATTATTTTGAGACTTAATTTTTTTTGCACGATAATTATAATGAGGACAATGAGTATTTGATTATTAGACATACAATATTTTTTTTATCTGTAGGCATTCAACACTGTACCATGGGGTTTATAACACTGTACCATGAGGCTTAGAACACTCTGTACCATGAGGTCTATAACACTCACATAGTCTTGTTTAATCAATTGAGCTAAATTCATTTTGATGTAAGATATAACTTATGAAGTTATTAATTATATTGACTTTTTTTACAGTTGTAATGTGTAATTTAACTGACAACTTTTTAATGAATTATAATCTTGAATAAATTTTTGTAGACAAATAAATATGCTAGTGCAAAGAGACAAAATAAATTTATGACTAATAATACATAAAACCTTTTTATGTTATTTTCTTTTTTAATCTTTATCATTTTTTATTATTTGTCTAGACAAAATATAATGTTTTTCATGACTTTGTATGTTCATCAAACCTCTTTCCTGAATGTTTCTCTCATTCTTTATTACACATTAGAACATAAGAGAATT
This sequence comes from Glycine latifolia, assembly GCA_013407115.1. NCBI lineage: Eukaryota > Viridiplantae > Streptophyta > Magnoliopsida > Fabales > Fabaceae > Glycine > Glycine latifolia. The sequence goes on along the minus strand of CM023953.1, from coordinate 12,331,257 downwards.
CTGGTCACTCTTTGACCCTGGAGAATGTTTCCATTGAGGTTTTGGGTAGTTGTGGTATTGATTATGTTAACAACTCTTGGAGTTGCTTTGGATAATGTGATGGCCAAGCCTCGTCGAATTCTTTTGGATACAGACGTTGATCTTGATGATGTATTTGCTCTTCTCTACCTTTTGAAGCTCAACAGATCAGAGTTCCAATTGTAGGTTAGTAGTCCAAAGCAAACTGAGCAACACGTTGATGTTGGCCTTTATTTATTCCCTTCTATTTTTTGTTTGTTTTTCTATTACGAATCATTGTTTTCACTGATTAAGTTCAATAATGATTTACTCATTACTTGGTTGAAATATTTTTTATTTTTCCTTGGATTTCATATGAGAAATGTCTCTAAACTTCAAATTCATTCTACATTCATCTAAAAAATGTCCATAAATTTTCAGATGGAAATTATTCCATCAGAAAATTTCATCTAAGAATACAAAAAAATTTATTAGTTAATTTATCTTTCTTGGACAACTTTAAAACATTTTTTTATAACTTGATCATAATCTTAGGTTCCGTTCAAGGTAATTTTTCATTTTTAGTTCTCAAATTTTTAAAAATCAAAACTTATTTTAGTTTTGAGTTTCTAAAAAGTTATTGCAAATTAAATATGGATAAAATGAGTCAATTATTCTATCTTATCTTGTTTCACCACTATGAAATAATGTAATATAAATAATATCAACACATAAAAATAATTATAAATAATAAATAATTAAAACTTCTAAAAATAGTAAAAGGTTTGAAAAATGATTATTTATAACAAAAATAAATATATTAAGAAAATAACAATGTCATGAGAATAACAATAATAACAAAGATATATAACGCTAGTGCTGGTGAGGATAATAATTGTGATAGTGGTGGCATTAACAATAAGGGTAGTGACAACAACAATGACAATGGTGGAAGGATGATGGTGGTGGAGGTCGTTGCAATGATAGTGGAAATGATATTGATGGTAGTATGATAGTGACAACGATAATAATGATAATGATTGCAGCAAAATAGTGGTGGTGACAACGACCATAGGGGTGATGATAGTAATGAGTGTGTATTTTTTGAAACTAAAAATTAAATTCACAATTTCTTTTTCTTGATTTTGAAAATGAATGTAGCAATATTTCGAAATTGAGTTAAAAACTATTTTAGCTCTAATTTTCAAACACATCTTATTCCAAAAATGACATTTAAAAACTAAAAACCAAAATCCTGCACCCAACACAACGAGCCCTTAGTTTCCTTAGATAACTTGATCATAATCCCTAAATTTTGGCAATGGATTCAAACTTTATTTATATAAATATAAATAAGTATTAGCAATATTTAAGATAAATTATTTATTCTATCTCAATATGGTATAACCATATACATTTATGGTGTATGTAATATATACTCACATTTTCAAAACCTACTTCTATTACATATAATAATAGAAACAAACATTTGTTGATAAATAAAAGTAATGTTATAGTGAGAACATTACATTACATCATTTGAGACATGTAATCTTTGTTACATCGCAAATTTTAACCTAATTCAATCTTATAAAATTAACTTGTAAGGTTATGATTGCTCCCCATTTATATATTTTATCATAGGACTATCTATAATGGACGTGAGACTTTAACACATCTTTCTTTGTCCATAGTTACATGCCTTTACACAAGTGACTCATCAATGGATCTAAGATAGGTTAGAATATCATGTTATAATGCGGGTTTTAGTATAAAACAACATTACAAAATCAACTTGTAAGGTGAGAATTGATTCTCACTTATATACTTTATCATAATACTATCTCTAGTCGACGTGAAACTTAACCACACTTCTCTTTTTCCACAATTATCCACCACAACTAAGGTTGGCTAGGGGTGACGGCAATTATGGAGACTTTCAAACAATCTTTACCTAGAATTTTCGAGCTTATCACTAAAATACATAATGACAATTAAAAACAAAAACTATAGATAGTTGTCATCCATACTAATAATTTAAATCCATCATAAAAAAATAGTGACAAAATCAACATCGTAACTATATACTACTTATACCTATGATTTATTGGGTGAATTTGTTTAGACTTAAAATAAGTGATTATAAAAAAATGATTTATTTATAAGTGATTCTTATAAAAAGTAGAAACATTTTTATGTTTGGTTATAATTATAAAAACTGCTTTTTTTTATAATTAAAACTGATTTTTAGACTGTTTGGGCATGCCAATTATATTGAGTGCTTTTTTATTACAAAATTACATTAAAAAAACCTTATATATTCAAGACCCAACATCACCACATGTCAAAGGCCAAATCCAAGTCATATCTGTATCGCTATTAATGTTTCACTCTTCATATTTAACTTTGAATTTTGAAGAAGTAAACTTAAAGAGAGACACATCAAGTTAAATAAAATTAGGAACTATAAACATAAAATAGCATTGCTTTTATTCATAGTATGCATTGAATTGATAGGAACTACATAAAATTGCTAACTTCCTAAAATCACTGGAAAATCCAATGGCTTTAAATTGATAGGAACTACAAACACCCTATAACATTCCTTTTCATTCATAGTATGCGTTGACACAAGCTAAGATAAAAATCAGGTAGCTGAAAAATAATATAATCCAACGAATTATGATTATTGCACTTTTTTAGTATCAAGAATTATTATATATCAATGCATCTTTTAACTTGGGTACGTTTGTTATATTTGGCTTTTTATTCAAGTGGCATGCTTGTAAACTTACCCTCTTTTTTTTTTTTACCTATAATAAACACTAATAAATTAACATGTGACTTAGGTATACATCTGAAAATTCTGTGAAGTTTGGGGCTCCTTGAAATACAGATCACCCTGAACTTAGACAGCCACTGGTCATGGAAATTTGGGAGTCCATACAGTATTAACCAATGGACCTTTGACTACTTTAGCAAAAGTTGTATCGGTTAAGAACATAAGCTCAACAGTTGAGGTAGTTTAGTTACATTATACATTTGCTTTGCAACATTTTAGAATAATAGTAATAATTGTTTTTTTATTTAAAATGTGTGTGATTTTAATCTCTTAATTTTTTTAGCCTATTAACTTTTTATTTTTAAAATAAGTAAATTTGAGTTTTTATCATTTTTCTTCTATCAAAAAATTCTCAAATTCTCTTTTTTTATCCAATATTTAAGGTTTATGATGAATTTGAGATCTAAATAATTATAGAAGTTTAACAGTAAAAAAAACTAGGTAAAATATGAATGGTTTTATACAATTGGTATTAGAATTTGAAAAGGAAAAGTTTTGAATTTTTTTTTATTTTTAGAAGAAATTGGATATTTAATTTGATACGTTTTGCAAAGAATAAAAGTTTAAAAGAATTTAGTTGATTTATTTTGTAAAAAGTTTATATTGAAAAGTGAGAGTTTCATAAGAAAACGAGCAAGAAGAATCAATTGCCTTGAAAGTTGATGCAAGAGTAGCCATAGAAAAGTGAGAAAATTGTTCGTGTCATTTTGATGTAAGTTATATTTTTGCCAAAAGTAAACACTAAAATTGAATATTCTAACCTCATTCTACCTTAGCATTCTGCCATGTGATGAAATAAATGCAGTTAAGATGATTATGATTTGTAGTAATGGCATGACATAGCTCTTCTAAAATATGTAGGAGGTTTATGTAGTGGGAGGACACATCAACCGGAATGTCAGTGACGAGAGAAATATATTTTCAGTTCCTTCCAACCAATATGCAGAATTTAACATGTTTCTGGATCCTTTAGCAGCTGAGATAGTTTTTCAATCAGATGTTAACTTCACACTCATTCCACTTAGTATACAACATAAAACAAGTTCATTTTCTAGTATGTTACACTGGTTGCGTAGGACAGAAAAAACACCTGAAGCTGTGTTTTCCAAGCGTGTGTTATTGAGGCTACAACGTCTGAAGCATATCCACCATAGATATCGTCATATGGTAAACTTCAGTACTAATGTTTTATTTCTTGTGATTGGACAAAAAGGACATAGGTTTTTAACAATTTGTATTTGGCATAATAAATATCATTTGATTTTCTACAATTTGTTTCTGCTACTTACGGTTTGTGTTTATAATAATGTTGTAGGACACATTCTTGGGGGCAATTCTAGGTGCGGTTGTCCTAGCTAATGGCCATGGCCCCTCGAGTCTAAATGCAAAATTTGAACTCAAGCCCATTAAAGTTTTGGCCCAAGGGGATGAATCCATAGATGGCAAAATGGTGGTGGATGAGAAACATGGAAAATTAGTCATAGAATTTTAAGCCATATGAGTTCCAAGGCTTATCATAAAATGTTTGCAAATAGGCTTGGTGATTGGAACCAATCGGCTAGGGTAGGAAGCTTTGAAGATCAAAGAAGGAAATGGAGTCATCCTTAAGCTTGGTGTACGTCTTAAACTAATATGAGAGTGGTTAATCATTAAAGTATCCAAAGAAAAAAATGTTATGGCTAAAAATAAAATTTATTGTAATTGAAAATAAAAATTACTTAAAAAGATGAAATTATTTAATACAAAGTGATTAAGTGATAATTAAGATATATAGTATTAAAAATATAAGTTATTAATCATTTGTTTTATTTTATAATATTATACTATTTATTTAGTATAACAAATTTATATAATGAGATATAATGTTGATTTGGTGGTAAAGGAGAAAGAGAGAGAGAAGGAGAAATTATGGATTCAAATTTCTTTGTTAACAAACTAATAATTAATATTTATTGATAAAAAAATCATGTAATTTTTTTGTCCCTCACACATTAGCATTATAGATAATATATTTTTTTCAACATATTTTAAACAAGCTAAGTGATTTAATGATTCTTAATTTCTTATGAAAGTCTATATGCACTAAGTTTTAGATCTTGGTTTCAAATTTTATCTTGAGTATTTTTTTATATTTCCACCATGGATGGACCGGAATTGTTCAATTTTAAAATAAGTGATCAAAATCACAAAATTAAAAATGCGAGATCAGAAGTATAATTAATCTTTTTATTTATTGCATAATATTATTTAGTTTAATTTTTATGTGATTAAATTATTTTGGGTTAATTATGATTTTACTCCTTTAACTTTTTAAAATTTTGATTTTTAGTTTCTAAACAAAAATTTGACAAACCAAAGATCCTTTACCTTTTTTTCTGCTAATGCGTTAAATTATGACATAATCAATTTAATTATTATTTTCTAATATTTTGTGGGGATTCATTTTGTTGCTGTTAAAAAATGTCAAAAAATAATTGATAAAGCTTTTAATCAGATATGAAATATTTTCTCACGGTTGAAAATCACTAAAAATTACTCCCTCCTGATTCTCATAATAAAAAATCACGAAGATCTTACACAATCCCCAAATAAACAACAATAATAAACAAAATCCCTAAATCCACAATTTTTACTCCTTTCTTCTCTGCCACTTCCAATTTCGTAATGTCTACGTTGACTATGAACTCAAGCTACAACTCAGCTTTAATTTCCGCTCTGTTTTCCTCTTCAACCATGTTCTTTCCCAATCCAACATTAAGTTTTTCTAACTTAACCAGTTATCTCATATTTGAGTCTTGGATATACAATAAATAGGATTGTCTCCAATAAAAAATAGTTAAGATCTCTCCAGAAATTAATTGTGTATTGGATAATGTACTCCCCAATTTATAAATATTGGATACCACTTTCAGCTGAGATTTCAACCCAGCAAATCCACGTAATTAACCTTAAATATTAACAATGACTTTTGACAGGAGGTGATGTTCATCCTTTTCAAAGTGTCATATTTGACTAGATTGAAGTAATCAGTAAGTATGCATCATTTATAAAAGCCTATTTAAGCATTATCTGCTTAAAAATTATCTAAAGACCAAGACTTATTATTTCAGCACATCAGTAACTACAACATCTTGGCATGCTATTGGTGGTTGGATCTGACTTTTTGTGCCAAAGTTTGAAAATGAGTTATCATGGTACATGCCCACAATGTCTAGGGTCAATCGGCTTACAGAGGAGAACACTGACTTATTATGAGTGAATAAAAACGAATCTTGATAATTAAATAACATGATTATATATAAAGGGCGGAATTTTATCTGTGTCCTAAAGTGGATCATTCACACACATCTTAAAAAAAATGCCATCCTTATTAAATGCTCGTGTGTGCATTGAAGATTCATGATTGCCAGCATGCTCTTGGATGACCCCTTTTAGTTATTATCTAATCCAAAAACACATTGAAAGTGCATTCTCCTTCAAATAGATTGGCCAATGTTTTCTTACTTGTAATCATTTTCTACCGTAATAGTATGTTTACAACCTTAAGTCAAAGAGTCCATTCTCGGATTATTATACATACAAGTGTGTGTCATGCCTCTTTTTTGAGGCTCTTGCGTGGGATTAATTACCTTCAATAGGTCTACTTTAACCTTCATTGTGGTGTGTGCAATAATGATTCAGATGGAATTGGGCTCCTGAGTGTGATGCCCTACATTCAACCACCCCATTGATCATTATATAAAAATGAAAGGTTTATTGGATGAAGGGAGCTTCATGGAAGATGGAACAATGATATCCAATATGAAAAAAAAAAGGATATAATAAGATGGTACACATCACTCAACTAATTCTAAGCCATTTTTTGTTTATGTAAAAGGGTTTATGATTAAGTTTTGGATATTTAATAATATAAAATAATTAAAAATATTCACTATTCAGTTTTTTTTTTGAGGGGGGAGGGGGGTCAATGGATCCATTCCATCCATTAGGTTCCAATTCATTTCAAGCTATTGGTTTCAAAAAGCAGGGTATGCGTGTTGGATTATAGATACGACGCTAGAGAGGGGTCACATACTTTAAACTTACATCCTAGTATATGCCAAGCCTTTCACGTGTATACTTTGTCAGTTGGGTCTGTGGTGCTAGTGACAATGTAATACATATTTTGTACTGTGTCTGTGTAGGACTACTGCAATGCCTTTCTACGAAAATATCTTGCGTGATTTATCGCAAACTAAGTGTTATATATATATATATATTAAAAAATATTATTAATAATAATTTTATTGTGTAGATAAAGACGGTAATGATATTTTTAATTTGATATAAATTTAAATAATTTTAATTAAATAATCTTGCTTTTGGTTTCTATCCAAAATATTTTCTTAAAGAAAATTGATTGTCACATCAATTATAATTTTGTAGAAAAATATAAAAAATTAATATTCAAATAATTATAAGGACATGGTGTTCTTACTTAGTTCTCATATAATACAAATTTTAAAAATCGGCCTGTGTATTGATTTTATCATTTTAGTCTATTCTTGACCAGCTCATTGAAAATAAGATTGCTTTAGATTTCTCCAACTAGTCACTTAACTGATATTTTATTCAATTTGGTCTAATTTTCCAAACCATGACTTCCGTGTCCATATAGTTATTTTTTAAGCGAAAAATTTTATGTTTAGTTTTTACTGTATGTAAAAAAAAATTAAGTTAACAGTGATCACACTTCATAAATAAGATTAGTGTATAACACAGTATATTCCATTAAAAAACATTCATGCTCTCTAACATAAGGGAAAAAATAGTTATTTTTTTAAATAAGAGTGAAAATAGCGCTAGACTTGGTTAAATCTAACCTTGGTCTAATTTAAAAATATAAAATCTGATCTGATCTATTTATCTATTATAAATTTTTTCTTGGCCTACAAATCTATAGTCTATCATAAATATGAATATAGATATTTGTAAATCTAAAACTAAATTTATTTTAATATTTCTTACTTTTTCTTTTTTTTCTGTTTTATCATATTTCTTTATTTTTCTTTTTCTATTATCTTCCTTCCCTTTTTTCTTTTTATTATTTTTCTTTCCCTCCATATTTTCTTCTTTTTTCTCCGTTTTAATATTTTTCTTTCATTTTTTTCTTTTTTATTATCTTCCTTTATCTTTTTTTTAACGTTTTCTTTCTTCTTTTTTTTGTTTTAATATTTTTCTTTCCTTTTTTTATTATTTCCATTTTATCATTTCCCTTTCCTTTTTTTGTTTTTGTTTTTTTAAAAATAATTATTTTTTCTTTCATTTTCATTTTTTAATTATTTTTCTTAAAAAAATATTTTTTCTATTTTTTTATCAAAATAGAATTATGATATGACAAGTTAACTATATATATATTAAATAGACCAGCATGATAGATTTAGATTTATTTTAAAATTTAAGTCTAACCTTTTTATTTAAATAAGTTTTTTAAAAAGGTTTATTCATATTTTTATAATAAACAAATTAAACTAAATCTTAAATAGGTCATATCAAAAACCTCTAATAAGTAATCTGACCCATTTTTGTCCCCAAATTATGCATGTTATATACATTTTCACGTGTGGAAAGTTCAAGAGCGGTTAATGAAGGACAAACGCAAGGCTTGACCCAAGCTAAAGAGAGTCATTTGTCCCAAAAAGCATAGCACCTTTTTTATAGTGACTCGGTATTTTTTAGCTGGGTGCTAGAACTAGTCACTTGAATTGACATTCATTTAAAAGATTAGTTTTTTTTAATGGATGTTTTTTATACATAGGATTATTTATTTGAATTAGATAATTGTTATAAAATCGGATGTAATTTTTTCTTAAAATTATCATGTGCTATTTTAAATAAAATATAAATACATTAGAAATTCTGTAAATATTACTAGCACTCCTGTGTAGCCAACTAGAATAGAGGCGCTCACAGATATCTCATAGAATATGAAATGTATGGTCCAAAATTGTGAAATGTATTGCCAAAACCACTTTTTTTATAAAGTGATAAATGAATGGGTAATTGTCATTCAAAATTTTGAAGCTTTTACTCATTATATTTTTGCAAGATTATAATTTCTGTACTTTAGTCTTTAATTCTTTTTTTTTAATTTAGTTCTCCGAGTTTATGTGTTACCATTTTAATTTCGTTTAAATTTTTCTTTATTTTTTTGAAAAAAAAAATTTATGATAAAAAGGTTTTTTTTACAGAAATGGTAAAAAGGGGCTTAATAGCCCAAAAAACCAAAATAGCTATAGCTAAAATCAAGCTTTAGAGACATTGGTCAACAACGAAATGTAAGAAAAAAAATGGAAAAAATATATTTTTAGTTTTTATATTTTCAGTAATTTTTTGTTTTTAGTTCTCAAACTGTAATTTAACTTTATAAAAAAAATGTTTTTGGTCTCTGGAAAGTACTCTCCAACTTGTACATGTTTTTTAATTTTGGATTGTGAGAAAAGACTAAAAATTTATTTTTTTATAAAATTTATGGACTAAATTGTTTGATATAAAAATTGAAAATTAAAAACATATTTTGTCCTAAAAATACTAACAACATTCCCCCGTGCGCATGACTACTCTATGCTTAACAAATGAATCTGCTAGACTATTAATTTCCCTTTAAACATGTGTCCATGTGAGTTGTGACCTCTTGTGCTGCTGAGCTAGCAAGGCTATGGAATTTGCTAATTTAGTAAACCGATGGTGAGCAGAACAACCTTTTATGGTGTAATCATGATCTCATGTACTTTAAAAACAAGATTCAAAGACAAATGCAAACAGAACATCTTCCAAAATATGACAAAAGAAGTTTTGGTGAAGACAACGCCAACAAGTTCTACCATAAAGTATGTATTAAGTTTGAGGCTATGGATTCAAATTTTACCATAAAAACTTTTTGTGAATTTTTGCCACCGATGGATTAGATTTGTGCAATTTTAAAATAAGGAAACACAAATTATGAAATTAAAAAAGGAGAGGATCAGAAGTACAGTCAAGTCCTTAATTTATTATTATTTTATAATATATATATATATGTAAGAAACAAATCAGCTAATTTATTAAAACTCAACTTTAAAAAGCAAACATTTTTTCATAAGCTAACGTTAAGTTTCGTTGTCTCCACTCAACTCATTTGACTTTAAAAGCTAAAGAGAATTTAGGTCGAGCACACAAAACATCTTTACTTAAAATTTCTACATATGGTGGCAAGAATATGCTAAGTAGTGCCGGTGCCCTGTTGCATCTATAAAAATACGTTCACTTTTTGACCAAATTGTATAGAAAATTATTTTCCTTTTTTAGTTGAAAAATAATAGAGATTTCGTCCACTGAGAAAGGCATCCATTTAACACACTGTTTTTTTTTTTTTAACAATACTAGCATAGCATTTGATACTCGGCCAACCTCTTTTAGCTTTTAGAAATTGTATAATTGAATAAAATAATATTAACGTGTTGAAATTTTGTAACAATTGCAATGGGAAGTATTATTACAATTTGAATATCTCAATATACTATATGTCTCTCTCAACTACACTACACAGAGCACATTCTTTTCTCCACACCAAAACATACATACGAACACAAACAGATCAGCACACAGCTCTCACCCATTTGTGTCCTTTCAATTTCTTTCATCACCATTTGTCACTCTCATTCTTCAACACTCTCTTCCGGACCCTTTCAATAACTAACCTTTCTCTGATTCCCTTTTTTTCACTCAAAATAATAATGGAACGTTCCATCTTTAAGCCACCATGATCCATCACCACTTATAGCAGCAAGCAAGCTAAGCTCACTGTATCATCCTTTACAGCACCAAAGCTGTGTGTGTTGGTATCTTCCTTTATTTTCTCTTATCTGTTTCCTCGTTTGTCTTCTTTTTTTGCTTTATCAATAAGTCAAAATCATCCGCTTTAACAAGATTAATTAAACGGTAAAATTAAACGCAAAGATAAGAATAATAAGAATAAAATAGTTTTTATTTTATTTCCATTCTCGTCCTTTCTTTCTATGGAAGACCAAACAGCAACAAGTACACTTGTAACGACGTTATTCACCCAAAAAAATGGAATAAAATAGCATTGGTCTTTGAAGGTAAACCACTAGTCAGATCATGAATCACCCCAATTTTACTATTATAATCTTTCAGCGTACAATTATTTTCCATATTTAATTAATTCTCTCTCTGCCTCTTCTTTTAGGCTTTGTTTGGGAGATTGATTTTAGAGGGGAAGGGAGGGAAGAGAAAGGTTTAGGTGGTAACATCTCCTTGTTTGAGAGCTTTAATTTTTGAGGGAAAGGATTTGAGGATTTTTAAAACTCCTCTGAAATTCTCTAAAGCTTAAAAATTGTTGTTTTCCCTATTTGGAAGGTTTTTAGAAGAAAAAGTAATAAAATTATTATCCTACCCCAATTAGTGTTAATAAAATTACTATCCTACCTAAGCTAGTGTTATTTAATTAAATTTAACTTTTTTGAAATAAGGACAAAATTGTAAAAATATCTTATTAACTCTCCATTTTCCTCTCTTAATATATTTTTAACTCCCAAACAAAGAGGAATGAACTTTCCTCATTTTCCTCCCTTTCCTTCTAATCCCTTCCCCTTGAATCTTTTTCCTTTCTTTCCCCTCTTAGCTTCCAAACAAAGCCTTAGCGTATAGTTATTTTCTATAAATTAATTAATTCTCTGTCTCTTTATCCTTCTATGTAGATTTTTCAGAATAAATTAATATAGTATGTATGCTATGCTATGCACTACAAAACCAATCAACACGTAAATTAAATTGCTTCTCATTTTTACTTTCTAACAAGCCAGTTAGGTACTTCTAGTTCTAGTTCTACCTCTATAATTTTTTTACGTGCCTTTCACTTCCTCCATACAATACATGAATTCTCTCTTCTTTGCAAGCTTTTCATGACTCTTTACTATTTTCATCAAACCTCTTTCTGAACCTTTGTCATTCTCTGTTACGTATATGAACATAAGAGAATTCTGGGTTGCACTTGGAGTGGAGAGAATGTTTCCAATGAGGTTATGGGTAGCTGTGGTATTCATTATGTTAGCAACTACTGTAGCTGCCAAGCCTCGTCGGATTCTTTTGGATACAGATGTTGATCTTGATGATGTATTTGCTCTTCTCTACCTTTTGAAGCTCAACAGATCAGAGTTTCAATTGGAGGTTAGCGAACCAAAGCAAATTGAGCAACACATGTTAATCTTGCCTTTTATTATCTACTTCTCCTTTTTGAGTTTTTTCACTGTGAATCATAGCATTTACTGATTGGCTTGAATCATTTACTCCTTGGTTGAAATCATTTCTATTTTCCAAGCAAAACTTATTGTTGTTTCTGTTGGCTTAATAAAGGAATTGTCATATTAAAAAGTGTGTAGTGTGTACTCTTTCTTTTTGTTGGATAAGCCATAAGTGTGTGTGTTTTAAAAGCTATCAATACTTCTCTTAAAAAAAAAGGCTATCAATACGTAGTACTGTAGTAGTACTTTGTTTCCATGTGTTGTAAAACCCACAAAATTTGATCTTATGAAGCTGACATTGCATATTTGGCATTACTTGGGGGATGGTTATGTTGTGAACCATTTTAAGCATTTCTTTACCATTCAGGGATTGGAATTTTGTGATGTTTTGAGTCTTCATACCAACATCTGTAGGGAGTCACAATCAATGCAAATGCTTGGACTAATGTCGGACATGCTGTGAATCAAGTTTATGACATACTTTACATGATGGGGAGAGATGACATAGCAGTTGGAATGGGAGGTGAGGGTGGAATACTCCCAGACGGTACCATTCTCCCAAATGTGGGTGGATATCTTTCAATTATAGAACAAGTATGTGTGGCCTTTTCATTTTCTTTAGGAAACCTCTAAGTAGCTAGAAATACACGGAGCATATAATACATCATAGGACAAAATGTAGATACAATTCCATAGGTACTTTTGGTATTGGCCATAGATTAGAATTGGAGGTTCATATTGGTAATTCGTGTTGACATTTAATGGAAACCTTTATTTTGCATATTACCAAGGTGAAACTTTATTTCTGATTGAAGAATAGCGCCAAAAGTACATATGGGATTGCATTTAAGTTTTATACAACATCATATTCGTGTTCATGATTGAAATTTAGATCAAATAATATTTCATTGAATTAGGGAATGACAACGACAGGAGGTTGCAGATACAGACAGGCCATTCCAATAGGCCATAGAGGGATCTTGGATATTGATACTAATTATGGCATCCGAAAAGCTTTCCTTCCACAGGTATAATATACATTGTCAAATTGAACATGTTACCTATCATAGATAATAACTCCTTACGATAATATAAAAAAAAATAGTACTGAACTCCCCAACATTCTCCTTTTAGTAATAATGTTCGTTCATGTTAGCTTCACCATAATGGTGTACCAATTGTTCTTGACAACTTACCTTTGACTTGAAACTGTTTAGAAATACATTATACCAAAATTGATTCATTTGTTTAAACCGATACTTTGTAGTCTTTATACTAATACTCATTTTCTTGTTGATTCCATCATGAAATTAGGGGATAAGGAAATATACTCCCATAGGACAACCAACTGCTCAACAAGTGTTGATTGACAAAATATCTGCAGGTCCTATAACTTTGATTGTGATAGGAGTGCAAACAAATATAGCTATTTTTCTGATGAACAATCCACACTTGAAGAAAAATGTACAACATATTTACATAATGGGTGGTGGTGTGAGGTCAAGAAACCCAGCTAGTTGTTGCCCCAAAAATGCATCCTTTTCTTGCATTCCTGGGCAGTGTGGTGACCGTGGCAATGTATTCACAAATAATGAAGCGAACCCTTATGCAGAGTTCAATATATTTGGTGACCCTTTTGCAGCATACCAGGTCAGTCTCAAACTATATATATAACAAGTTAACATGCATTACAACATCTTTTATCATGGCACTAATGCTTTATGTATTCGAGAAAACTTATATACAACTATTAAGTGATGTTTGAATTGTTCTCCAATCAACATTGGAGTTTCACCTCAATCACCTCAATAATATGGATAATAAAGGTTTGAGTTAAAACATAATAAAGATTATTGAAGTGAAACTTTAATTTTGATTGAAGAACAACACAAACACCACCTACATAATTATATTTAAGTTTTGTACTTATATTATATTATAGCATAAAAAATTTGTTTAAATTCATTTGAATAAATGTCATTTTTAAGTAAATAATAGTCATCATTGTTTAACTAACCCTTAATGGCAACTATAATCAATTAAGCATTCAATCTTTTCAAGGTTCAGATTGACATGTTTATATGCAAAGATAAATGTAAGATGTGATTGGTTCTTGACCAAAAAGTACATGTCATTTTAGGTGATTCATTCTGGTATACCTGTTACCCTTGTTCCTCTTGACGCAACAAACACAATTCCCATCAATGAAGAATTCTTTAATGAATTTGAAAAAAGTCAAGACACGTATGAAGCACAATATTGTTTCAAGTCCTTGAAAATGGCTAAAATGGCTCGTGATAAGCTTGACAACCAATTCTATACGGTAATCTCTTAATAACGTTTGCATATATCATACATGCCTATAATTTCACTTGTTAACATATCTTTTGTTTGATGGAGTAAAAAGTAATTTATATTGATAAAGACTTATTGTTATCAGAGTTATTTTATGTGGGACTCTTTCACATCTGGTGTAGCGGTCTCAAGCATGAGAAACTCCAATAAAAAAAATAAAAGGGAAAACGAATTTGCTTATATGGAGTACATGAACATAACTGTAATTACTTCAAACAAACCTTATGGAATATCTGATGGCTCCAACCCATTTTTTGATGGCCTGAAAGTTCCTAAATTCAATCTAAAGAAAGGTGGGGTGCATAGTGGTCATGTTCAACAAGGGCTTAGAGATAAATTTTGTTTTGTGAAGAATGGGAAAGGGAGATGTCAGGTACTTGCTTTTCTATTTTTCATTGCAACTTTAAGATTACACAAATAGTCAAACATATAACAAATTTTTTATGCTTATTTATACAAAATGTGCTACATAGGACGGTTATACAGCTGAGATGAATGGTCCTGACTCAGTAAAGGTACTTGTCGCCACTAAAGCAAAGCCTAACAGGGACGTTAGGAGTCTGCTTGACAAAGAATATTTCAAAAGCTTCTTGAATGTGAGTTCACTTTATTATGCTCAAACATTTCCAATTTTGTTTTTACACAATATTTAGGTAAAAAAAATCACTAATTAAGTTCTTTAAAAGGAATCACATTACTAAATAATTTGTGCTCTAACTGGTGTTGGGTCTGTAAAATGAAATTTGGCTCATATGCACCCTAGAGGATAAAGTGCAATAACAATCATTAATTAGAAAATCAATGGTCGAGATCGTAATTAAATTATATTTTAAAGTATCTATATTTGATAATATCACAATTTTCAATCATTAATGTTCTAATTAATAGTGCATCTGTCACTCCAGTTTAGAGTAGCCAAACCATATAAAGTGATATGAGTAACTGGATTTTTTCTTTAATTGTGGTGGTTCACAGGTGCTAAAGCAACCACAACATGCCGGGAGGTTCAACTTCACTACACAATTTCATAACTACGAAGAAGTTACTTACATGCCAGATTTTCAAAACAAAACACTGGGGAAACCTGTTGTGTTTGACATGGACATGAGCGTAGGAGATTTTCTTGCTCTATTTTATCTCCTTAAAGTTGATATTAAAGTGATAAATCTTAAGGTATACTAATTTTTGTTTTTTTGATTTGGGTGTTCTGTATTAACTTAAAGATTGACACAAAAAAATGTGCCCAAATAAAAAAAACACTTAATGATCTTTTATCTTAATCAGGATATTTTTATTTTTGTAACTCAAATTTTAGGGAGAGGGAAGGTTGTCAAATCTAAATTCAAGGCATAACTACTTTATTTGTAATTTGTGCACTTATA
This sequence comes from Glycine latifolia, assembly GCA_013407115.1. Taxonomy (NCBI): domain Eukaryota; kingdom Viridiplantae; phylum Streptophyta; class Magnoliopsida; order Fabales; family Fabaceae; genus Glycine; species Glycine latifolia. Next base: position 12,315,400 of record CM023953.1, on the reverse strand, counting down.
TTACTTGTTATGTGACAATTAAAATCCAAGATTTAGTGTGTTGAAATATACTTATTCTTTTTTTTTATAGAGACATGGACTCACATAGTGACTTTTGGTTTAGGCAATCATTGTAAGCCCAACTGGGTGGGCAAATGCCGCAACAATAGATGTTATCTATGACTTATTGCACATGATGGGTCGTGACGATATCCCAGTTGGTCTCGGTGATTTTTTTCCAATGAATCAATCAGATCCAATATTCCCAACCGCTGGAAACTGCAAGTATGCTAAAGCCATTCCCCATGGAAATGGTGGGTTTTTGGACTCTGATACTCTTTATGGACTTGCTCGCAATTTGCCACGTAGTCCCAGAAGGTTCTTTTCAAGTTACTTTTCTGCCTTAAGTGCTCATCAACATTATGATGCATAAGGAATTATTGAAACCATGATGGTTATGTGGAGAAATGAAGCTACTATTGCCACTAAAATGATGGAATTTGATGTGTAAAATTAAAAACTATTGAAGAATTTAAAAAAAAGGTTTTTTTCACCTAAATAATAATATGAGAATTTGATATTGGAAGAAATCACTAAAATTCACCATCTTGGAGTAGGTTTGCTTTGATGGAAATGTTAAGAGCTTAAAATTTGTTAAAATACAAGCACATGCATAATAAGAGTGAAAATAAATATTGTTACCCGTGATATACACTAACAATTTGATATGTGACTGATTAGGTATACACTTGAAAATTCCATGAAGTTTGAGACTTCTCAGAATGCTGATCACCTTGAACTCAGACAACCACTGGCTATGGAAATTTGGGAGTCTATAATGCAAACAATGGAACCAGAATCTAAAATTACAGTATTAACCAATGGGCCCTTAACTACTTTGGCAAAGGTTGTATCAATGAAAAACATAAGCTCAAGAATTGAGGTAAGTTATATTATACAACTTTTGTACAACATTTTAGAATAATAGTAATTCAGACCTTCTAATTTAAATTGTGTATGATTTTAGTCTCTTAATATAATTTAGTTAATTAAATCTTTATATTTTTAAAATTAAGAAAATATGATTTCTTTATCATTTTTCTTATTTTTAAAACTACCAAATTCTCATTTTTTATCCAAATTCTTTGAACTTGTGATGGATTTGAGATATGGAATAGTTTTAAAATTTTAGAAGTAGAAAATATAGTGGAAATTTGATAAAGGTTGGAGGATTTTATTTTATACAGTGTGATATCGGGGTTTGAAAAGGGAAGTTTTAATTTCTAACTTTTGAATGAAATTTATTACTAAATTTTAATTTCAAAAGTTGATGTAAGAATAGTCCCTAAAAAGTAAATTTGTTCCATGCCCGTTTGATGAAAGTTAGATATCAGTCAAAACTAAAACCTGAACTTGAATATTTTAACCATGTTAGGGAAGATTTGTAGCTAAGATGATTATAATTTGCAGTAATGAAATGACACAATAGTTCCAAAATGTTTCAGGAGGTTTATGTAATGGGGGGACACATCAGCAGGAATGTCTGTGACAAAGGAAATATATTTTCTGTTCCTTCCAACCAATATGCAGAATTTAATATGTTCCTGGATCCTTTAGCAGCCAAGACAGTGTTTCAATCAGAAGTTAACATCACACTCATTCCACTCAGTGTCCAACAGAAAGCAAGTTCATTTTCACATGTGTTATGCTGGTTGCGTAGGATAGAACAAACACCTGAAGCTGTGTTTTCCAAGCGTGTGCTATTAAGGCTACAACGTCTGAAGCAAATCCACCACAGATATCACCATATGGTATAACTTCATTGCTATAACTTTAGTTTTTGAGACTGAAACAAAAGGGAATTGGACCGACTCTAGAATTATTTTAACAAAATAACACCAAAAGCATAGAGGTTTGGAGTTTTATTTTTATGTATGGTCACTGTAAAAAAAAAAAAATACCGACAACTAATTAAAAATTATGATAGATATAACTTTTAAAATAATTATAAAAAAATTAACATATTTTCAGTTAAATGATAGTTTAAAAATTCTTTTCACTGTGTATATATTCACTCAACGGTCTAATTTGTGATTAATTTTTATGCACTGCAGTGTAAAAAAAAAATACTATCAAACACAAATCATTTTCTTAAATCGGCAAAAAAATTATATTAGAAAGAGGTACTAGAAGTACAGCATTACACATGATAAATACAACTTGTAAATTATAAATACAATATGATAGACACAAATTATAGTAATTATAATTTTTATTATAGTTATTATAAATTAAAAATATCAACGCACTTATCATACATGTCAATTTGTAACTGGATGACAAGACACTGTAAAAAAATTTACATTACCAATATATACACTATTTTACTCCATAAGATTGAATTTAATTTTTATGATACTACGTTACTATCGTTTGGTTTTCTACATTGTTTTTTGTTACTTACGGCTTGTGTTTATAATGTTGTAGGACACATTCTTAGGGGAAATTCTAGGTGCCGTTGTCCTAGCTGACGGCCCTTCATCTCTAAAAGAAAAATTTGAGATCAAGCCCATTAAAGTCTTGGCCCAAGGAGATGAGTCCATCGATGGAGAAATGGTGGTGGATGAGGAAAATGGGAAATTAGTCAGAATTTTAAGCCATGTGAATGCCAAGGCTTATCATGAAAAGTATGCAAACAGGCTTGGTGACTGGAATCAATCGGCTAAGGTAGGAAGCTTTGAAGATCAAATAAGGAAATGGAGTCATCCACATTCTTTATGATAAAAGCTAGAGAGCACTTGTTCATGGTTCCCTGTTAAAAGTAGCAAATCTTCTCTGACCTTATGTACGCTATAGTTTTTTTGTTGTGTGGTTGATATTTTCAAACTTTAATGTAGACTTTCAAGTTAAAATAGGAAAAGAACAAATAAAAGTAACTTAGGGTACAATAAATACTTAAGAGCAAAATACAACAGATTAACCTATACTGATTTTGGCTGTCATCTTGTAATTACCATTTATATTCCAACATGAAAATTTTACTAACCTTGGATGAAACAATGTGCTACAATACATTATAATCTGACAAATTTTATATCTCAAACGTGAAAAAGGAACTTAAACTTTTAAATATAATATTCAAAGTTTAAAGATTCTATCATCAATAAGCAGTTACGGTTCTCTACCCAAAAAAAAATCATGTTTTTCTGTATAAGAGAAAATGACCTTAACAATTAATTCAATTGATGAGAACTCATGTCTCATAAGGATTTGAGTTTTATTTTTTCAGTCAATATAAATATCTAATTTATAAATATTTTTATAAACATTCATTGTGCCTTAAAATTAATCATAATTCTGAAAAGTTCTCATCTTAATTCACATAAATTTTTCTTATCAAAATAAAATACTTAAATATATTTTTAATCTTTGCAATTTAACTTTTTTTTATTTTTATTGCTGAAAAAAATAATTTTTATGTTTACAAAATATATTTATTTTATTTTTTGTTTTTAAAGTATTTTAGATAACTTTTTTTTATTGTTCAAAATAAATTTTTTATTATTCAAAATACTATTTAATGTATTTTAAGAATGAAAATCAAAACAAATACATTTTACAAATATTAAAATAAATAAAAATTAAGAAAACAAAAATAAAATATACTAAATTATAAGAATAAAAATATATTTAAATCAAAATAAAATAGCGTAAACGTGAGCGTGCCATTAGTGAGTTGACACCATTGTGGGGTTGGCATGTCTTATCTTGCTGATAGGCATCCTAAGAATATCAACATCAAATTTCAAAGATGATCATGTTTTGCTGCTATGGCCTATGGCCGCCATGTTCATGATTTGACTTCTAAAGAATCATATCTTCCCAAGATTTTCTTATCTTCCACACCAATTTAAAAATAATTATTTGCCGTCCTTACCAGTTTCTTATTCCAAAATAAAGTGGCTTTACAACTCCATTAGTTTATACCCCCATATTTTTCAACCAAGGGATGCCAACAAGCTTATACCACTATGTTCTTTCAGCCAAAATAAAGCCATTTATAGGACATTGCCATTTGATGCATCACCATCCCACTCCATATCATTTCAGGGAAGTCTAATGAAGAATCATGTATCATTCCTCATGGCCAAACATATTTGCTAAGAGTAAAGTTTTGTGTACATCCAATGATACTAGTTTATATCTTGAAAAAGAAAGAATCGACAATGTAATAGGTTATAGTATGATGAGAAAGATGGAGAGATAAGTGATGTTCATTATGAGTATTTGGTGTTGAAAGGATTGTATTACGTTCATATAAGTTTAAATTCAAAAATAATATATATATATATATATATATATATAAAAGATTAAGATTGTATATAATATTTTTTCTTTTTATTTTTGTATAATAACAAATCTCAAAGCAATGAATTGTGTATAATATTATTCTCCCTTATATAGTTATATTTGCATGTCGATTAGTATGTAAATAATGAGATACATAATATATTTTTTAAGTTTGGAGGAGAAATAAAAGAGGAAAGTTCAATTAATGGTGGTATCATCCTTCATTAAAGCATGCAAGAGATTACAAATTACGAAGAGCTTTTTGGTGAAGAAAAAGGTGCATTGGATGGAAACCTTCTATCTTTATAAAAACCCATACATTCACCATGGACTTAACAAGATAAAGGATAATCTTTAACAAAGAGGATCATAATACAAGCATCTCTTCAAACCCTCCCAGTCACCCAATGAAACTTAGTTCCGTAGGGATTGATCCACCAGCTGCCACAATCTGTTGCTCAAGCTGCAATAAAGTATCCATAAAAGAAACATAAATTTCAAATCCAGAATGTAATAGAATGTTATTCAACTTCTTTTTTTATCTAATTACCCTGGACATTGTTTCAAGCTTGTTCTTGACTATGCAGTACTCTTGTTTCACTTGTTGCAGACATCTGAGGCACCTGTAGCAATCAAAAACTTTCCATGATCAGACCATCAAATTACAAAAATTAGCACTTGAGTATTCATTAAACATATGCTCAAATTTCTCTGCCATTCAAATTTTTTTACTTAGGCTAAACACTATTAAACAATTTAACAATTTTCTGAAGATAAGCAACTCACGCATCTGTGTTCTGCTCCTCACAGAAGTTGCGGAAAGCAACGCAGGCATTTTTGACCCTTTGCGCGCCTATGCTGTGGACCAGACAAACAAAAACAAATTTGTCTCAGCAAACCAAGAAAAAACAGCATAGTTAACACTACTTTCTCCTAATTAAGTTTGATTAGTCTTTATTATGAGTATAAGCATTTTAAGAACAGGCCCAAACACAGCTTAATGGCAGTAAGAGTCTAATTTATTCGGATTCTGAGGGATTTTACATTTTTGGCTGGCATTAATAAAATTTCATACCTTGAACTGCTACCCTTTAACTGGTGCACATGAGCATCAACTTTTTTGAAGTCAACATCATTTTGATCTCTGCAGAGGAAAAAAAATGCCATGAACATGGAAGATCATGCACTTTTCAAAAGACATCACTTACCAAAAGGACAACTGTCTAACAAACACCATTGTAGCTGACAACAAGGGAGAGGGGAGAAAAACAAGGAGAAGCAGATTCAGAACAGTCAATTTTTCGCACATTCACACAATCAGTAGTTCATTTACAACCAAGTGTGGGTTTTCTGATTTTCTGCAGCCACAAAGGTGACAGCATGAAATCCTACCCATTAAAATAATAAAATAAAGTATAACTGAAAAAAATTATAAACCTTTGGAAGTTGACTTTTTAAGTGCTTGGTCCAATTATAACTACCATTAAATGAAGACGGGACAACTCAAAATTCTAAATGCGTGAAAAATGAATACATGAACTGTAGGGAAGAAAAAGAAGGAGAGTGGTATGATGATAATAATAGTACTGACAGGGCAAAGGTGAGATCTTTGAGAAGCCTTTCAGAATCTTCAAAGAAGAGAGAGACAACTTCGACCACAAAGTCAGGGTTGTTCTCATCTTGAAGCTGCTGAAGTTGCAGAAACTGACCATCCAGGAAGCCCTTCTCTCACCATCATAAGTAAACAAACAAATCAGGAATTGAAAGCAACACAACAATAGATCTAGCAATCAAAAAAGCAAAACAAAAGCAGAGGAGGAACACAAACATGGTTATATAGTATGATTGGCAAGTTATGAGAGTGTTGGGGGGGGTTACCTCGAGGAAGAGGGATTTGGTGTAGTCGATCCACTGTCTCTGCATCTGACCCACGTCCATGGTTTTTTTTGAGTTGTCTGTCACACAATACAAAACAACATAAGACAGTGGGTGGTTGTTATGTTATGTTACACAATAGTAATATTTTTATATATTTATTATTGCTCAATCAAGGAGTGGCAGAAATGAAGAGAATACCTTCTGAGAAAGACAGAGATTGAAAGAGAGGGGCAAAATAATTTTAAGGTTAGGTGTTGGTGTCTGCTCTCTACAATGAACTGGACTGGCCCCGGGAGAAAGGCTTTTTATTCTTCTCTGGCTTTGCGATTTGCTTTATATTTCTTGCACCATTAAGGACCCCACTACCACTTCTCTCTCTTATTTACAGCATTCATTCCTAACTATTCGTTACACATTACTCATTCCCGCCTCATTTATGGCCCTATCCCTCCATTCTCAACACTTGTACCAATAATATAACACGCTAAATGTTCTAAACTTTTAGTACATCTTATCCTCCATTTGATAGAGGTGAAAAAGAACAGAAAAAAAAAGTAAAATGAATGATATAATGAGGTAGAATTCATATTTTAATTCACTTTTTCATTTTATTTTATTTTATCAAATACTATCTTACACTTTATTAGTGACAATTTTATTTTAGCTTAAGTAAACTTACATAATTGTATAAGTGATAAAACTTAAATTCAATAAAAATAAATATATTTAAGACTTGAAATTAATATCATTATTTAACTTAAAACAATTATATATCAATTGATCAACACGTTCAATGGTGATATGATAGTATATATATTTAAGTTTCTTTCATTATTGTTAATTTTTAGGATATTTATTTTAAAAGTTATTCATTGAGCAACATTTTAGTAACACCACATAGAATTGAACCTACATTTATGAGAAGGATGAAAGTTAAATTTAAATTCTTAACCACTCATATTAATTTACTTTCGTATTTAGGATTTAGGGTTTATGTGCTAATCATTTCTTTGTTAATTGTTAGTGTTGACATATTTATTGCTTTATATATTACTGTTGGCATATTTGGCGTTACAATTTTTTTTATTCAAATGGATTTGTTAGCCATTATTCATTTTTTTAAAAGAAAAACATAAAAAATTATTCATTATTCATATCCATATGTTTTTTGTAATATTAATAGTTATTCTTAAATTTTTGTTGAGTAAAATTTGGAAATCAAAATCTTCTTTTAAACTTGTGAGTTCATTATCCTAAGTCAGAACAAATTGATAAAAATTCATTTTTCAAGACAACATGAATGAGGTAAAAAAAAGGAAAAAGAGATATGAAATTTCTCTTGTTTTGGCAAAACGGGTCCCAACGGAAGGTCCTCATAACTAACTATTAGTTTAGTAATAGAGTTCATCCGTGATAATTGCGTGTGCCTCAGTTATATTAGGAATGAGAATGTGAATTTTGATTACCAATAACGTTTCTCTACTTTTCAACATTTCCCACTTTATTTTCTCTATACTTTTCTCCTACTATGTATTCTTCTGAGCATTTTTTAAGACCCCAGCGCGTTATGGCCTCTAATGGAACATGTTGCTACCGAATATCAGATTGTATAAGAGGTCCATCAAAATTTACTTTCAAGACAATAGTTGTTGCCACAACACAACAACATTCCTTTCATCTTCTTTCTCAGAATATTTCTAACAATGACTATTCTCACTGCTATCTATTAGTACAATTTAATTATTTTTTGCAATCAATCTGATACTATTCGTTGCATTAACGAAGAAAAAGAAAAGGAAAGATAGAGATTAAAAAAAGATATTGTAAGTTATGGCTGTTGCCATCACCTGCTAGGTGCAATGCACTTAGAGGAGCATGGATCTTTTGGAGCTTGAGCTAAGCAGCATCTCTTGGGAACATTAGGACCACAAAACAAGGGCATCTTTCTCATTCCTCCGATTTAACAGGATTCTTTGTGATCCTTTTCTCTCCATTATATACTCCATGACCATTGAGATTTGGAAGGCTATGCTCCCACCAAGTGTCTTTATCACCAATTCAACATTAGTTTTTCTATTCTCTTATCTTATAATTTGGACAACGGTTTTGTTGTCGCATCCATAATAGCATGTTTTAATAGCTAAAAAGCATTCAAATTAATTTGGTTAAAATATTTTTTTCAACATTTTATCTTATTCATAAAGAAATTTGATCAATTACTACTTTTTATAAAGAATATTGTTATATATGTATCAAAAAAGAATACTGGTATATCTTCTTATTTACTATATTAGTTATTAATCTTTTTAATCGTACTTTATAAAGAAAATATTAAATAAAAAATCAATGTGTTCAAAACATGAAAATATTTCATACTTTCTTTGTAATTATTCTTTCAAAGTAAATTATGATTAATTAAATTACAATTTTACTTATCTTGTACTTGCCCGATAATATTCACGAGACTCGAGATATCATTTTACTCTCAAAACAGACTAACTTAGTGAAAGAATGATCACCAAATAGACATCACAGTACCTCTTAGATACAGGAAAAAAATTGTCACTGCCCTCAATGATTACTTTTTACTTTCTTATTCTTTTCACCATAGTGACCAAAATGCTTCTCCTTAAAATAAGGTTCACGAGTAGTTGCTATAAATTTATGTTTTGCAATCAGCAATTAGGCTTCGTATTCATCTACATGGTAATAAGAAAACTATTCTGCCTTTTTTTCAATTTCTATCCCCAGCTAAGTTGTTGAATCACTTCAGGAAATATTCTCATTCCATGAAAGCAACAAGTGAACGTAACAAATTGACAAAACGAGAACGAGGGGAAACAATAACATGGGATAAAACAACGTATACTTCCTTTTTTGTAGTTTTACATACAAAGTATCTGACGAAATGTACCTCTTGAAGTGTGAGCATGCACTAGAACACTATCTGAGAGCAATTATAATGAGACAGAATACAATACAATTCACACAAAAAAAGATAATACATAATACAAATCTGAGAACCAACTGAAATTTGAGTCAACGTCAAAAATACCGTGTGGAATCTGGAAAGCATTCAGTAACACTTCTAACATTCCTTGCAACTTTTCATGCAGTAGCCAGGAAGGCCTGGAGATCCAACCATATATTCGGGATTACTAGTACATTCTCCAAGGGTAGCCCATCTCTCACAGTTTTCGTGCTTATCATTGCAATCCCCTCCATCTCCCACCACCTTGTCAAATGAATCCACATGAATCCATTTTGTTGCTGACCATTTCTCACCTTCAATTACAGGGCATCCTGCATGTAGACTCAGTGTGTCAGGGATAGCATTTGGGTAGAGACTAAAGAAAAGAAGTGCATCCCCTCTTCGCGGTTTCACTGTGAATTGCCCATACAAGGAAGGAAGAAAAAATTAATCATTTAATTTAACATAATTCAACAGGCAGCAAATGTGGCTGACACATTAATACAAAAGAAAAACAATAGAAGTAACTATGTGTTCAGTTGCCCACCTGCTATTCCTTTTTGGGCACACTCAGAGAGATCTTCATTTCTTTCAGAACCTTTGTGACGTGGAGATTCCTGAAACCAGAATTATAAAGTTATCTTATCAAAGTTGGTCACTAGAAGTAAATGGTAGAAACAATTTCCTTTGCAGAACTAGGAATGTTCAGACTCCTCAGCTATTGCATCTCCTCAACCTCTCGTTTCTCAAAAACTGAAGTGTTCTTAGCATGCATCTTCTAGAAGTACACTGTACAGTCAATATATATTATTACCCAATTGAGTATACACCTAAAAGGTCCCAATCAAGTATAAACTCTAACTCCAAAAGTTTTTGCTCAGTCTCTAATCTTAAAATATTGTCAGTAACTAAAAATAATGAGAGAAACTCTGACATGAATGTAATCTCACAAGACATTTTGGGCAACTTAAATATTGAATAGTTCCTAGTGATAAGTTCAGTTGACACAAGAAAATTGTAGAACTAAACAAAGATCTGAGTTAGGCCTCAAGGCCATTTATAACTATGCAGATGCCAAGAAAACTAATTTGACAAATTATAATAGCAATGATTTACCAGGATTATATTTTTATTTCTATGGAAGTATGTCAAATACTAGACAAACCTCTGCATTAGGGAACACTGTCTCACCACCTTTGGTTACATCAGTGAGATACATGAGAACTGTGGCAACTCGGTGTCCACCCCGAGCTATATTAACTTTATCAGCAAAGTAATCATAATGAGGATCATATTTCTGCCCATGCTCATATCTTAATACTTGTATGTCTTCTCCATTTTCTGAAAATCAATAATCAAATACTGTAATGAATTGACTATTGCATCTTCTTTTTTTTTCCTTTCGGTGGTTAGAGAGGGGAGGGGAGAGAAGCTGAAAATGCATTGTCATTATTTAACTGATTAGACAAAATAATTGAATTTATGAAGATAGGTTTTTAGGCACATGATTTTATGAAGATTATTTGCACAAGATACTTGTGATTCACAACAACTATTCTTTGGCCCCTCTATTTCTGATTTTCTCCAGTAAACTTTGAATGCTTTAAACTGTTCCTTTCCCTCTTGGAAGTTGTTATGGTACCTGATGGATATGGTACTTATGCTGAGTTGTCAAGCATTTATTGAATATTGATTATGTAACAAATGTTTATGGCTCTATTAAATATAACCAGCAGCCAATTGAATGCTTGTTGGGTACCATAGCCAGGAAATAAAAGGATGAGAGTCCCTTCATGCTTTCCATATACCCTAGCATCTTTAAAGTCAATGTTGAGAGTTATGAAAAAGATAAATTTAAACAAATTAAAGCAATTAAGTATTCGGTAAAAAAACAGTTTATTTTAATTTATGCTATTTTAGTAAGAATATAAAACTGGAAAGTTTTTATTAGGAAATAAAGTAATGTAGGACCTGGTTTTAAACCTCCTAAACTGCTATTAAGAAAGAACGTACTGAACACGTAAGATGACACTCAATGCAATATCGCAATCAACTGTTTCCTTGTTTAAATTATTAAATGATAATAGCTTCCTTGATTTAATTGGGACAAGTTTAAAGTTCAATGTGGAATTTTAGAAGTTTGGAGGAATGGAGAATTGCAATAAACAATTCCACGCATCACACTCACATTAGGGCTTTCCTGACATGCAGAATAAGACAGGAAGATAAACTTTGGAAGGACGTGGTAGGCAGGCAGATGGAAGAGAGACAATGGGGTCCCTAAAACTTCAAAAACTTTGTAAATCATAATAGCTCCAGAGCCCAACAAGCATCACAGTTCAGTCCTGGAATAATCTGCTTATATTTTATTCGACAAGTAAACATATTCATGATTGGTTTCCTCCTATGTTTTTTATAGCCCTAGTTTAAAAGACTTTATTTTAAAGCCAAAGACTACTGTTACGATAACAAAACAACAAGTGCCAAGATACACAGAATAATTAGACTACCTTCTCATTCACTTGTAATGTTAGTGTTTCAGGCCAAAACCTAAATTGATTGTGTATAATCCAGACATTATAGAAGGAGAAAAACCAACAGAATTAGTAATAAAATAACAAACCACAATCATAATTGCAGTTGACCCATCCAAGTAAAAGTCATACAAACCTAGTATCAAGTATCAGCAGGGCAAAGATATAAGCTTCACAGCTTTTACAATAATACCATGCAGACTTGCATCATGATTTTATATAAGCCATACCTTTTGGAAGAAAGGTCCATGATGAAATCTTGTCTTCAATACCAGCAACAATCGGATCCTATAAAATAACTGAACAGAGTAAAAAAAACATTTCATACAAAGTACCCAGCACAGTTTTTTTTTCTTTTTTTATAATACGAATTACAAGTTGAACCCACTAATGTTCAAACAACAGAGCAAGCCTAAAAATCCCCCATAGTCTCTACAAAACCTATCAAAACTAGGAAAACTCACAAACCCCAATCAGAATATTGTCCCTAAGTAACTCACCGTGTTATTCTTCTATAAACAAACCCTATACTCCCTAACTCGCCATGTAAAAGCAAATAATGAAACCATGGGTGGAATTGACTTTCCCAAATCACTAGAGACTGTTCTCTCTCTTATAGATGGAATTGACTTTCCAAATCACTAGAATGATCAATGCAATTGTTTTAACCTCCTTAGGGAAATCCCCTGACACTCCAAGACTAGTTGAGTTATCTATTACCGGATAAAACTGTCTGTGATCTAGACCTGTGCAGCAATCTTTTAAATGGGCCTCTACTAATAATTGTCCCAACAAGCTATTGGGGCCCTGCCTCGTACTATTGAGGGTGTCTAACCGTTCTACCATTTTTTATCAATAAATAAATAAAAAAACCAAGTTAAAGACATTAAACAAATGTTCCTCCTTTACAAGGATTTAACTCAGTTGGTTGAGATGTATGAATGTTGTAACTCTCCTGGTACCAAATTCAATTGCTATGTATAAAAAATAAAAACAAAAATGTTCCTTTGTAGTTACGTTACATCCCCACATGCACCAAGTACTTATAAGATTGATATCGGATCTACCACTAGCACATAAAAATTCAATTATAAAAGGTAATAAATGAAGAGAAGGGGCAATCAACCTTGTTCTTGGGAATGAACATGCCGGAGCTCGTTCTGACTTCGCTCAACTTGCTCTCGCCGGACAAATTATCGGCCACCGCAGATCTCTTGAGCTCCGATTTGGCGATGGAAATCAAGTGATCGCATTCCAATTCCGTCAGAAAACCCTCGTAAACGAAAGCTCTGCACCAAACGCATCCAAATCATTGTCATTATCATTCGCTGAGTACCAAATTGAGTTTCATATGCAAACGATGTGTATTGTAGAAAGTAGAAACAGACCTCGGTTTCCACGAAACTTGTTTGACCCTGGAAGGGTCGATGATCGCACTTGCGGAGCCAGCATAGGAGCTGAATGCTTCGTGCCATTGCAACATAAACGCCAACGCTGATACCATCACCACACACCAAACCCTACTACTCATTTTCGTTACCCTTTCCCTTTCAATTTCTAACTAACTTTGTCTGTACTTTGCCTTTACACGATTTGTTTAAGGAAGAACAAACTGTTAGAGACAGTTTGACTTTTTTGAAAGCTTTATATCATGATTAATTTCATTTTTTAAGTAATTATTATTATTATTATTATTGGCTTAGTTAAAAACTCAGGGAGCAATTTACAGATATTTTCATTTTTAAAAATTACTACATGATTTTTAATATTTGAAAGATTATTTATATTTTTTTATTTTAAAAACTATTTAAGAGTTATATTTCAAAAATGAAATTGAAGATTTATTCAATATAATTGCAATTGTGGGATAAAACTTAGGTTCGTTATCCATTCGCATGATATATTTTTAGAAATGGACCAAAAATTTTAAATATAATTAGATTTATCTTATAATCAGTACCAATGATTAAAGCTCGTGTGTAAATATTTTAAAATTCCACCAAACAGCCAAAAATTTTAATTATAACAGTTGAAAAGAAAAAAATGATAATTTAAACACAATTGCACACCAATGTTAAATAAAAGAGCTGCCTTGTTTGAAAATGAATCATAGATATGCTTTTTATATTTGAACAATGACTTCTTTTACTGCAAAATATGCACCAAACACGATCTTAGACGTATGTATGCTTAAACGAAATATATTGACTTTGAAAAATGAGATTGTTTTAAAATAACTCCAATTTTTTCTTTCTGTTTTTCGAATCAAATGGTCATTCTCAAATCAAATCACCATCAAACATAGATACAAAATAATACTGTTTTTTTCCCTCCTTTCTTTCTTTCCCTTGTTTGTATTCATGATCATGAATACTCCTGATTATTAGTAGCTCAATTTTTTCAGCACTATTTAACCTAATAAATGTCAATAAAGTGGGGCAAAACAGAGGAGGGGAAGTTATATGTTAGGTTTCACTTTAATACTAAAAATTATAGTGTCACACTACGCACTTTAAGTGTTACAAAAATGTTTTTGTTATGTCAACTGTCAAGACATATTAACCAAAGGATAGATATAGGAAATCACACCACAATAAATAACTAGAATAACAATAGTGATAATAAGTTACTATTAAGGATAAAGATAATCATGATGATAATAATAATGGTTTCAAAAAAAGAAGAATCAATAATAATAATAATAATAATAGTGTGTGTTCTTCAGGAGATGTGAAGGAATTAAGTCTAAATGGGTTGTTTTTACGATTAAAAATAAAAAAATCCAAAACAACTTTTGAAAACAAAAAGGAGTTAAAAGTGTTTTAAATTGATTCAAAACCAATTCATATTTATTTTAACCGGACACATTTTGTTTTCTATATATATAAAAAAAAAGACACATTTTGTTTTGAAATTTTAAATTTGTATTCGAAAACTAAAAGCTAAAAAACTTACAACTACGGACGAGATATAAAATAAAAATTACATAACACAAATTGAACAAATAAAAAGGACATTTTCTTGGACAAATCTGCTTATGGTTACAACAGAAAATTAAACAACTTGCTGAAAATGGTATTTGCAATTGATGATGATCATTGACACTGCAACCATTCTGAATCTTTAATTGGGCTCACAAATTATACCCCAACTTCATCATCATTTTGACTAAATAAAAATATTGACAAACATGTACATCCACACGAGGTTCTGCCTCTACCTAAGTTTCTGTCTTTGTTAACCCCTTCAACCCATCATGTTCTGGTCAGCTCTGGATCCTCAAGTGGAATCAGAATCAGTTCATGTTCTGCAAATAAATCACACTGCCCTATAATTTCAACTTATGTAGTTCCATGTACACACATTATCTGAATCACTGGCCATATGCTAGATTTTCTCTTCATCGTCTGTAACAGAACTACTGCAGCCTAGAATAGTCTCCATGTGTCGATCCCTCTCACTCAAAAGCTTTGTTGAGTTGTACTCCTCTGCATCTAAGAGTTCTTCAGAGTATGTCCTCTGAAGTTTTGACTTCGTTCGTTCTTTCATGATTCTTAAGCTCTCTTCTTCCCCTCTTAGTATATCAAATACCTGCATCCAATCAGGAAAAGAAAAGCAGAAACATTAAAAGCTTTTGTTTATTTATGCTTAACCGAAAATTGCAGCTATTATTTATGCTTAACCAATTTTGCAGCTATTATTTCTATTCATCGTTAGGGTCATTTGCAGAGAAATAATGATATTATGGTAATATGACTGAATTCTATTAATTCAGATAAGTGGTTGGTGCAAAGATGCTTGGACAAGTCAACCTGCTCTAGCAATCTACTGAATATATAAAGGACTTGCCTCGCTCATATCCGGTCGCTGAATTGAGGACTGGTCTACACACAGAGAAGCTGTTAAGGTTACAAGTTTCATCTGCTCCTCATCATAAGCATCAGCCAAAACTGGATCCACAAGCTCTTTGATGTTATTTGCAGTTAGCAAAGGTTTTGCCTGCAATGATTATTTTGTGAAAAGGTAGATTAAAATTAGATTTTAATTTCTATGCACGGTTAGTGTAGGTATCTTTTCACTGTCAACCAATTAGAATTTATGGTAGATATAACTTTTAAAGTGATTATTAATTTATTATAAAAGTCAGCAAACTTATATTGGATGATACAGTAAAAATCCTTTATCCTATTACTTTTAATATTAAACATTTTCCTTTTCAAGATGGTCAACAAACATTTAGTATTTGTTTGTGCAAAGGCAGACATACCCACATCACCAGACTTTTCTGTGAGCTATCCAAAGCTTGTCGACCAGTAATGAGCTCCAATAATAGCACACCATAAGCATAGACATCAGTCTTTTCATCTACTATACCGTGCATGAAGAATTCAGGAGGAAGGTAGCTGTTGTGGCATCCAAGGTTAATGCAAAAGAAAAACATAAAAAAAGTGTTAATTAATTGGTGAAAAGAAGGAAAGAAAAAAAAAGTAAACATAGAAAGATTGTGAAGATGTTAACTATACAAACCCGAATGTGCCTTCCACTTTGGAGACGGTGTGATGGGTCCATTGGTCGGGTAACCACTTTGCAAGCCCAAAATCAGATATCTGGTATAAGATTAGCATTAAACGAACTTACTTAGATGAAACAATTAAGATTGTAAACTGATTAAGAACAGAAGAAGTTCCATAATCAGATTTGTGAGGCATAAGAGGCACCTGAGGCTCAAAATCCTCTGACAGAAGAATATTAGAAGCTTTGATGTCTTTGTGAATGATCCTTCTTTGACACTCCTCATGCAGATAGCGAAGGCCTTCAGCAGTCCCCAAAGCAATCTTATATCTGAGGTTCCAATTCAGTTTCTCTCTAGGTCCTGAAATCATGCAAATGAAAGGAAAAACAAAAAAGGTAATTACAACTTTTGTTATTATCCCAAAATTTGCATGGCATTCCAGAAACTCTCAAAATGGTTAGTTAGTATATATACCATAAAGTATGGATGACAGGCTACCATGTGGAGACAATTGAAGAACAAGAAACATTCCTCCTTCAACACCATATCCAATCAATCTAGCTATGTTTGGGTGGTCCACGTGCACTATAATGCCAAGCTCAGACAAGAAATCTGCTGTCATTTCTTCTTGGCACCCTCTTGTCAACCGTTTAATGGCAACAAAGTTTCCATCCTCCAATTTGCCCAAGTAAACCTCAGCATAGCCTCCCTCCCCAATCAAATTTTCTTCAAAAGTAAACATATATAATATAGCTTAACAGCCAAGCTAACATGATGTCAATATATCATAAAAAAAAAAAAAGGTTTCTAGAGTCACTTAGATTAAGAGTTTGTTGGGATAAACTTCTCCACAAGTATTGTGGAAAATTTTATTTCATTTTTCTTTCTTGTTTTCTTTTCCTATCAGTGCTTATAGAGAAGTTTATTCAAACAAACCCTACTTATTGGATTAGCATACCATGGATTAGCTAATACAAAGCAATAGTTCTTTTTTATCCAATAAGTGCTTAGGGAAAAATTTATTCAAACAAACCCTACTTAATGACTTATTGGATTAGCATACCAATTACCATGGATTAGCTAACACAAATCAATATAAACTTGATTTTTCTGTAAAGAGAATTGCATACCATGGCTAAAGTCATCGGTTGCAGCTTGGATCTCGGCGAGAGTGAAGTTTTTCCAGGAAGATTTGAAGCAGCCAAACTCAGTGTCAAAAGATGCATGAAGAGCTGGAGAATTCAGAGAAGGAATGAGGTCCTCCCTGATCCTCTTGCTTTTTCTTCTTGTCAGTTTTGGAACATTTTTAAGTGGGTGAAAAGTTTGGAAAGGCATTTGTGATCCTTTCTTGAGTAGTTTAAAGAAACCACGCCACTGGTTATTGTTATTAGGTGTCCCAGCAAAAGATCCCTGACTCTCCGAATCAGAAGTGCTGGCCCTTGAACTTGGGGTTTCAGACCCTTGACTCCTAGGAGAGCCCTCTTCAATCTCTAAAGCTTCCAAGTCTAATATGGTATTCATTTTCAGCATTAATACAAAAAAAAGAAGTTACAAATGAATGAAAAGAGTTAAGGTTTCAAATTTCAACACTTCAACACAACATGTTTGGAGAAAAAAACAAAAACAAAAAAGGGTTGGAAACAAGAAAAGAAGAGAAAGGGAATTGAATTTCAATTACCAGTGCTTGAAAATGAATCAGAAAACCCAGGTCGTCGACGCCTGCCTCTATAAACCGATCTATCCCTTTCAGCTATTTGTTTTCTTTCCCTTTCAGGTATTTGTTTTCTTTCTAACTTGTGGACGCCATTACTGCCAACATAATCTTCTTTTGTCAGCAAAAACCAAAGAGCATGAAAATATATTGGTCATGCATGGCCTAAGAGATTAAAAACAAGTTCCAATGCAACCATCATGTATATACGATCAAATGCCACCGACAGCCAGAACCACAAGACAAAAATAAATATTAACGCAACATCAAGATCATCACATGGTTGAAAACTTGGAAGTAAAAAAAAATGTACATTAATTTATTCACTAGTCGGTTAATATTATTAAGGAAACCAACATGAAAAAAAAATACAAATTGAAAGTTGAAACAAATAGAAGAAACACAAATTGACAAACCATGGATGCATGAGATGAAAAACAAACGTTGCATGAAAAAACAAATAGAACGTGATGGTGACATGCACCAATGAAGAAGTAACAAGAATACATACATGCATGAATGAAAGATAGATAGTTATTACCTCGGGGAAGCTTGCGGTTCTCGTTGTTCATCGGTCATTGTGGCCAATTATATTAGGCTAGGCAAGACGATCGAGTTTCCGAGAACCAAAAGGGTAGCCCCGGGAATGACGCGCACGCATATAGAGTCAGAGAGGAAGAGAAGAAAGAGAAAGACATGAAAATGAAAGTGCGGTTGGCATGATTTTTTCTGTGTCTTCCTATGATACTACTACAACCTTGTCGTTATCTTACACCGGTTTTTGTTGCCCCAAATACGGCTTCAGTTTGTTGCTCATTCATTGTTTGTTTCTTCTTAATGCATATCAAGTTAGTTGTACGAAATTAAGATAGTCAAATTTAATTAAAAGGCTGTAGCTGGTTGGAGAGAGGCTTATGAACTTGCACGTAGGGTTGACCAACTTCTCTCCCTCCCACGTGTTTGGCACGTGGAGGTGAAGCCAACCAATGGCTTTAGTATTTTTATTTTTTTAATCTACATATAAATGGCTTTGGCTTGGAACGAAAATGTTAGTAGTTAATTACATACCCAACCTATATAATTAACAATATTGTGCAGAATTTTAATCAGGTTGAGAAAATTAACAAAGTTAAAAAAAAAACATATGTACTTCTTTCATCCCAAAATAAGGGTTATCTTAATTAAAAACGGAGTACTCAATAAACCTGGGATATTAATCATCTCAAAACTCAATAAGCTACTGTCTGAATCCGAGGTTCGAGGGGATCTAGCTCTAACCCAATGCGGAGAAAGAAAGCCTTGCTTTCAGATGCATAAAGCCAGACAGCCTTAAGGAGAAAATTTCTCGGTTTGAAGCAAGTAAAGAATAAAAAATATAATGGAAGAAAAATAAACAATTAATGATTGTTATTTGTCATCAGAGCATCTTAATCGAGAGATGCTTATGAGCTTTTTAAACTTAAAAGAATCAATTCTTATGATTTTCATTAGAAACGTGTTAATTCTTGTATAAAAATCATTTTTTATATAAACAAATATTTTTAGGTTCTTAAAAGTTACATCACTGAAAAGAAAACTTGAAGATCTTAAATCTCATGTGACATTAAAAGATTCACCAAAAATGAGTTAAATTAATATTACTCATATTTAGTCATCTCATGGATCAACCAAGAACACAGTATACATTTCCTAAAAGAGAAGTCATTCCTCAATTCAAATAAAACTTTTTTGGGGGGGTACAGTTCAGTTAAAACTTTATCATGCAATAAGTAATACTATGTCATTGACAATGGGAAAAGGTGACTAAAGTAGAGCAAATATCAGTTGTTACAAACTTAGAACAAAACTTCAGTCACTAAATTTCTGCAAGATAGTGCTAATGGACATTGCGAGTTATCAATCCCTCAAATATAGTATAGAGGTCCTTGTTTTCAGGCCCAAATAACTCATTAGCTTTCTTTAGTGTTTCCTGCAATTTCACACACACACACATACAAGTGGCAATTAAAACAGAAATTTAGATATAAGGGGAGGGAAGGAAGCTGAGATGTTACCTCTTTAGTTTGTTTATGAGAATTCAGTTCCTTAACATTTGCTACAAATGCACCAAACTGCTCATAAGATAAACGACTCCTAATAATAACAAACAGGAGAAAATGAATGAAGATTCAATAGAAAGTGAAGTATCATCAAACACACTTTAACATCTGTGCTAACAGATTGAAGTGCCGTTTCACTTAGAATTCCAACCCCCTCCCAAAAAGTTCAAATAGATTTTAGTATTTTAGGTAATTAGGTAACAGCAAGAGATTATTTTGACTTAAGTATCAAAAAGAAATTGAATCTATTTCATAAATGTCATGTTCATTTGCAAATTGTTTGATAGCAAAAATTACTTATTAAAACAAGCAACCTCACCTAACTTGGCGAAAAAATTCTTTTCCATCCACCCGTGTTCGTCCTGAGGCAATGTTGAAAAGTTAGTGAATGAGCCATTGTTTTGAAAAAATGTCAATAAAAATGTGCCAGAACAAATGCAACAAAAGCAAGGAATTGAAGGAAGTCTCACCAGTTTGTGACCATGCTGAAGACCTATCATCAAACATTCCTCTTGAGGTTGAAAAGGACATTGCATGGCGCCTTGGAGACCCAGGCTTAGATGATGTTCTTGTAGGGGACACCAATGCAGACATACTAGGAGGGGAACCAGGGGGAGTAATTCGAGGGGTGCTAGTCTGAGATGCTAAGAGGAGATTATGTGATGCGCGAGATTTTGAGCCTGCAATTTTGGAAATACACAAGAATGGTGAAGATAAATAGCGTATTTTTGTTCACTTTTCAGCAATACCAAACCAAAGATATAGGCACCATCGTGTCTATTTTGATGATACATAAAAACAATGTGTGTACTATTGCCCCATTTGATGATAGTACTCACCATCAGACTCACGATCCTCTGCTAAATAATTTCCCATATCAGAAGTGTTTATTCGCATCGAAGAAGATCTAGAAGAAAGCGTTGAAGAAGCATCATCATCTGCAATCAAATAAGAACTTAATAATCAATACCCAAAATTAGAAAAATACTGCTCAAATAATTGTTTGTTGGAAGCTTAAAATAATTAAGCTGATTTGCTTACAGCTTATTCACAGTAGGATCAAAATGCTGTCTTGTTGTAAAACTAGACTAATAGATCAAAAAAGAGTTTGCATGAACAATTAAATAATTTTCCAAAATAATTCTTCGGGCACGCATACCACATGGGGGGTCCATCTAATCTAGACTTCAAGTATGAATGTCGATTTAGAGAATTTCTTGTACATTATGCTTATGTAAACTTAACCAATATTTAACAACAGGCACATTGTTAATAATTAGAACAAAAAATTGCGTAATTATTTAAAGTAACAATATGTTATATTACAATGTATGTAAACATGCACACAAGCACTTCTCCCTGATTAACTTGACCGATTGGTCATGGTGATATGAGTGCTGGCACTTGTGGCACTAAAGAATTATACTACTTTACATACAGGAACACAATCAAGGAAGCAACAGAAGGGCAAATAGTAAATTAAGGTGAATAATGAATAGCAGACAAGTTGTAAGTACCTCCAAATTGCGATGTGGAGGTGAAACTTGCTTGACTATATACTACAAAAAAAAGGCCGTTTTCCGACGGACCTTTTCCCACCATATCATTTCCGTCCGAATTCAGTAATTTTCCCATGGAATTTTCCCATGGATTTATGTTTCATTTTAAAATTAGATTTTTCCCAAAACTTATCGGTTGAACCCTAGTCTTGGTGTGATTGTCTCTTCGTTTCCCTTACCACTTTCCTACTCGTGTTCTCCATCTCAGGCACTCACGCAAGGTGTGACTCCGGCGTCATCGCGGCCCGTCACGGGTATGGTGTCCTCTGCTTCTTCTCCTTGTAAGTTCTCTCTCTCTCCCGCTCTCGCTCTGCATAAGTTTCTTCTCTTCTCGACTGGGAGAGGTGTTTGCCTTCGCTATGTACTCATTTTCGCGTGTTTGCTTGCTCTAGATCTAATTAGCTTTTATTCGAGTTCTGGTTCCTTGCTTTGTCCCTGCATAATCTGAATTCAAATACTTTCCATGTTGTTACGTGTTACGCTACCAGATCTGTTGCGAGTAAATCCGTTTCTCATCTTCGAATAGTGAATCGAGCAGGTTTTCCTTAATAACGGAGATCCAAACATTTGCAATTTGCTGTGTAGTGTGTTCGGCTGAATGAAGAAGTCAAATTATTTTATTTTCAAAGCATTTTTTTTAAATCGTCATTCGTAGTTTTGTGGAGCAGAGATGTCTATTCTTTTTCCTCTTTATTTTTTTTTTCTGTTCCGTTTAGATTTTAGCTCGCACTGAATTATTTTATTGTATTTCGTTTGATGGATTTTCAAGGTAGTTGGTGAAATAAATCAACACTTAACACTGCCTCTTTAATTTTCAAAAAAACCTGGGACCACTTGCGCGTAGTATTTTATTTTTATTATTTATAATTCAGTGTGAGTTTCAAAAATTAGGTTGTGTTTGTGGCTATGTAATGATGACTGGTACCATTCTAAATATTAGTAATTTGACCATAAATAAAAATATATATAATTTTAAAAAACAAGATACCAATTCTTATATCCACTAACTAGAATGGTCCACCCACTAAAGCTTATTTGGCGGGTGTGATTTAGATAATCTATGATCATGAAACATGTGGTGTCCCCTCACATAATTTTGAAATAATGCTTATTACTTGTTTTCCTTTTCACGAGGGCATAATAACGTTTTGCATTTGAAAGATAAGAATATATGTATATAAGAAGGGGAAAAAAATATGAGTACTATTGTGATGGAAACAAGAGAAGGAAGAGGAACCAATACAATATTGAATGGAAGAATTTACATAATAACACCAATAAAATTGTGTGGAAGGTAAGAAACACTACAATAAATTTGGCCATGTTGGTTGCTATTTTCTACCTATTATCTTATTTTTGTTTCTGTCTTACTTATTTATACTCCTTATGCTAATTATTCTATTTACATTGTAAGTTGCAGGTATGTTTGACCTTATGGTATTATAAAGGATCATTGTATCAATGATCCATTTATTTTTTGTAATAACACTTGTTTCTCTTTTGAGCTTCCAAATATTGAAAAGTATGGTCTACAATTACAAATTTTATAAATCCAGTATAACCTCAAAGTCAAGATAGTTATTATGTCCACTTAATAGAAAAGTACTAAAAATCTTCAAATGTTCGTGGATTTTTATAGGTGTCACATCTAAGTCATAAGGTCAATGTCCTTTAGAATTTGTAGTGCAAAGAAGCACACAATGTTGTATTGTATCCATGTATTCTCTTTTATTTAATGCAATTACTAATTAGATATTTGTAAGTTCTTGGTAAATATAATGTATGCTTAAATATTTCAATTTTTTTATAAAATTTCTTGCTTTTTAAGAAAAATTTCTTTTGTTGAGCTTCTTGAAAAGTTAAGAGAATATATATATATATATATATATATATATATATATATATATATATATATATATATTAAGTTATAAAAAATATGTTTTAATTATAATTTTTTTCTTATTCTATAATTGTTCACGCAGGAATTAAATTCTAAGGATTAAATAAATACGGGAGTGATTGATCATGTAATGTATGCGTACAGAAACATAATATAACTTCGATGCAAGCTATATAAAATCGTTTGTTTATCCTATATATATGGATGTAATACATATGTAGGATAGAAAAAAAATTAATGTGATAAATAGGTTTTAGGCCAATGATTTTTTTCTATTTTGATAAAAAAAAATCTATTTTTAACTCTTTAATTATTAACCTATAGGATAAAAATTATTATAATACTTTCTAAATCTAATTAAAGTTGGATTTTCATTTATGTGGAACAATATTGTGTGCTTCTTTCTCATTTTTTTTGTTTCTACTTTTAGTCTCATATTACTTTCTCAAAGAACCTCTTTGGTTGGAATATGCATTGGGCTGCCGTGTATTGAATGACCAAACACAACGATGTACCAAATTTAGTACCCATCAATTTTAGAAATGTAACTGTCATATGCTTAATCACTAAAGCTACTAGTAAGTTGTGTCACACTTTGTGGGTTCTTATATACTATGGATGTAGCTTTGATCCCATTGTTTCCTCCGGTCACTAAAAGGAGGAAGGCATCAATGTGGAATAAGTATCCTTTAGCTACTTGAAGTTATATATATGAATTGTGTAAGAATGGAGAAGATATATTGAGTATTTATTAAGAAATTGCCCTTATAATACATGTGTTCAAAATTGTTATCTAACCAACCTATAATGAATCTCTTTAAGTCACTTTAATACCTTAAATAATTATGTCTTATTTTCTAAATGTATTTGGTCTCATTCAATTTCAATAATTCTTTAAATTACAATGATTTTTCCTTTGAGACAGGTTCATATTGACAAAAGTATAGAACTAGATAAGTATTACTTGTATAGTTTGAGAATTATGTAGCTATTAGAACAAAAGCTGAAGTATTATCCCCTATTTTAGTAAAGTCTTAAGGTGTCTAAAACCAACCTCAAACCATGCTTAACTCATGAATGTACTAGTGTGACATAAAAAGCTTGCAAGTGGACAATATGTGTTTTTTTTAATTCTTGTCTTGTAGCCTGTTCTATTTCTTGTTAACTCCACACTTTACAATTTTCTTTCTTTTATTGCTACATACTCGCTGATTTTGTGCTATTGAGGCCCGCAACAACCTGATCAGCAACAGCTTCCGAAAACAACAACACAATGATCAATCACATCACCAATTACATGACCAACAACAAAAACAACATAATGATCAACCACATCACCAAGAGCAACAACATGACCAACAACAACAACATGAACAACAAAAGGACTATAGCAATAACTATTTTGATTACTGACATGCTAACATTTTATTATTAGTATTGACTTATTAGACATAGTGTTTTTATGACTCCCTTACTTTGAATTTTGGTTAATTAGTTTGAAATTAATGAATTTTAATATTTTATTATTTTCTTTTATGAACATTGTTGTTAAATAATAGAAATGAGAATTAAATAATTATCAATAACAAATGGTGCCGAAAATAAATATAAAAATAAATTACATAAAAAATTAGTTACTGACATAAATTTTCGACGGAAATATCTGTCGCTAATGTCCATATGTATATTTTTAATGGATAAAATCTGTCGGAAATTTCTCACGCATATATCTATTGGGAATTTTTGACCGATAAATCCGTCGAAAATTTCCCACGAGTCATTACTGATGGATATATTTGTCGGTAATTATCGACAGATGAAAAAAATCCATCGATTAAAATTTCCTACAATCATTTTATTGACGAATTTTTGTCCATTAAAATTCTGTAAAAAAATATCGTTTTTTTTGTAGTGTATGTAATTTAGCGGCAATGTCGGGCGTTCCTTCTTCCTGTGCCAAACTCAAATGCAAACCAAATGTTACGTCCCCCAGTAACATTCGAAATAAATATCTTATTAGTTAGCTACTAACGATGCAAACATGATAATTATTTTTTCAAGATAAGTTCATAATGATCCTTAAGGGGAGGGTGGATAAAGAAATGAAAAAAAGACAGCATATTACACAAAATTAATCAATTGAGCTTATTCGACCAAACAGACATGATAATTATCAAAATTCAGTAAGATGAAGCCCAAGCAATGCTACTAATTAAGTTACTGAAGCTTAATTAGTTATAGGAAAACTTTCATGATTTAAATTGATCAATCTCAAAAGGTTTCTCGTTCAAAGAATCCCATTAGTAGATACAGTATTTTGTTGAACTGATTTAGTATTTCACAAATAGTCGCAGATTAAGATTACTAAACTAATAAGATAATAATAATAAATAAAAAAACTTCTTCAGTACACCAAAACAAATACTTCTGCACAAGAAATACAACCATAATAATAAATAATTAATAATAATAATAATAGTAAACACATATATTAGTTAATTAAAAATAATAATCAATTTTTTTTATAAAAATTTATTAATAGTATTTTCTTAAAAAACATTAAACTTTGATTCCTAATTAACCCCTCTTTGTTAAGATTTAATGATAATATAATGATAGAATAAAAGTGACGTACAGAATTATCTTCATCTTCGCGAAGTGATTTAATAAGCGTCTTTCTGAAAGTCTCCAACTGCATGCAATATATATCCACCCATTAGTCCAACAACAACTGCATGCAATAAAAATTCAGATTTCAGAAGCAAGCAAAGTACGTAATTTGCACCTTGGAGACATCTCTGGTGAGCCTTCTCACTGTGTTGGAGAGCGAAGCATTCTCCTTCAGCAAACTATCCTGTAATTAATCTCAAACAGAAAATGAAAATAAATAACTAAAAATAATTGGTCGATCGGCTCGGGCTAGCTTATCGGCGGCTTCAGAGAGTGAGGCATCGATGGACTCCACCTGAGACTCAAGCTCAGCGATGAGCCTGTCCCTATCCGCCAGTTCGGCGCGTAGAGCGGACCACTCTGATTGAAGCGCGTCGACACGTGTCGACAGCGCAACGGAGGTGATCTTGCGGGCCACATCGAGCTGCTCGTAAATTTGCACCTCCGGAAGAAAATTTAGCAACTCCTCCGGAAGATCCACCTTCGAACCACTCGATTCACTCACCAACATCTTCCTCTTCTGCTCCTGTTTCTTTTTTTAATTTCGGCTATATTATATAATACATTTTTTGTTTAATTTAATTTATTTTGGATTTATGTGCTAGTATCATATTTTGTTCATGAATCTGAGAGGAACGCAGAAGGAATGGATAGTGAGATGACACAGATGAATGTCTCGGAAGACGTTTTAACTTTATCTCTCTCTCTTTTTTTTTCTTTCTTTAATGAATGAATTTCTTAGTTTTGTTTGGTGCCAAAACTTACTTTTGTGACTCATAACTCACAATGCAAGAATTTTTCGTAATTAATTAGTGCAGGGGTATTTATCTTTGACAAGAAAGAGAGAGATAACCCACAAGGACCTTGTAGGAACCATTTCTAATAGAAAGAAAATGAGGTTGAAATGAGATCAAAATAGAGTTACCAATAATGGGACCAGTGGCTAAAATGCCACGAAATTTAAAAAAATTTGGCAAAATGCCACGCGATCCATAAAATTTGCCGAACTGCCACAGGGGCAAATTCGTTGGCCATCCGGGCGAATTAGGTGGCCTAATGTGGCATGCCTTTCCATCACGTGACAGGCATGCAATGGAGGTGTAATTTGCTAGACATGTCAGCGAATTAAGTGCTGATCGGATTTGCTTTTTTGGGACAGGACACGTGGCAATCAGTGATTGGAGACATAATTTGCTTTTATGGCCAGCGAATTACGTGATTTTGACACGTGGCAACTTCATGTGAATGTAAACTTTGGAAGGCCATAACTTTTGACTAGGATGTCTGATCGAGGCAAAATCGGTGGCCACGCACTCGAAATTGAAAGGAGAAGCCGCTAGCAAGTTCCCAAGGAAGACCTGGCCAAAAAAATTTTCCAAAAGAGGCCTCTAAGTGCCTCAAAATTACGATTTAATCTTCGAAGCCCAAAAAAATTTCTTGTTTTCTTTATTTTTTATCTGTTCATAGCAATGTCCGATGGAGGCGTATTTTATGTCAAAACGCTCGAAATTAAGAGAAGTAATTAGATAAATAAAAAATAGCTTGCAATTCACTAATTGAATAGATAAAAAATTAGAAAACAAGAAATTTTTTTGGGCTTCGAAGATTAAATCGCAATTTTGAAGCACTTAGAGGCCTCTTTTGGGAAATTTTTTTGGCCAAGTTCACTTGGGGACTTGCTAGCGGCTTCTCCTTTCAATTTCGAGTGTGTGGCCACCAGTTTCGCCTTGATCGAACATCTCAGTCAAAAGTTATGACCTTCCGAAGTTAACATTCACACTGCGCCTTCTATGCATGCCTGCCACGTGTCGCATGCTGCTTAAATAGTGGGCCAGCGTGGCATAGTTCGCTGGGCCCACTAGCGAATTAGGTGTGGTCTGGGCCACAACGGAATTCACTGCCTCCCATAGCGAACTACGTGTGGCGCCTGCCCGCCCAGTCCATCCAACCTCTTGTCGCCACATGTCATTGCTTTATTCGCCCGGCTGGCCAGCGAATTAGCTATCGTGACAGTTTGGCAAAATGTTTGAACCGCGTGGCATTTTGCCAAATTTTTTTAAAATTTGTGGCATTTTGGCCACTGTTCCCAGCAGTGACTATTGATAATACACTTGAAAAATCATGATTAAACCGTTACTTATACTTTTAGAATTGATTTTTTTAAAACTTTTAACATGGTTTTTCGTTGTTTTAATATAGTTTAAAATTATGGATGTGGATCCTCTCCAGCAAATAGCCCTCTCCAGCCCTCTCCAGCAAGGATGAGCATCGTAGGATTAATCTTATGGCTGAGATTAAAATCCAAAAAAGATACACCAAAACCACGTACTGCTACCGCATAACCAAATGGAAACGAGTTCGAACCATAATCAGGACAAAGAAAATAAAAATACAAAAGCCTATGTAAAAAGACGGACGTAAGTTTTACTATATGGAAAGCTGGAATGGAGGAAAAAGCTTTTCATACTGTTTGCTAAACAATTTTGGTTTTTTTTAATTCTAGCCAAACAATTTTGATCAAAATTGCATATGACATAAAGGTCACTTCTTCAGTTTTGCATTCTTTCAATCGGCAAATACACTTGCGTCCAACCCAAGGACACCTGAAAGAGTAAGTTATGTTTGTATTGAAGTTGAAAAAATATTTTTTACGAATTCTAATATATAACGTCAACTTTAGTGCACAAAATAAAAATAAAAATAAAAAAGCAAATTGTTACTTTGAGACTAAAATGCTTTTCAATTCTCTCATCTGAAATTTTAACATACACTAAAATATGTGCTAGTATGTACCTGCTTCGTTTGATTTTGAGGTTTTGAGTGCGGTGGTTGCATGGCATTGGCCTAGCACAGCATACTTCAATTGGGGTGGGCTTTATGTGCCAAACACCTTAAATTGGGACTATTGTATCCTACACTTTCATTATTGTATCATACATCTATCATTGCATTCAGAATCTAAATTTACATTCCATGGCTACCTCATATTCATATGGCTAACTGACCCCAAAATCATCCATTGGGCTTTTAGATATTTAGTCTTAGGCACTTTCTATTTCCACGCCCCATTTTTGCTAAGGAAAAAGGGTATAATGGGTGATTAAAATATAAAAAGGGGATATGGAGGTGTACTTATCAAAACCGAGGTGTAAATAGAAAGTAACTTAGTCTGTTTTTTGTTGAATAAAGGGCAAATCGGCCCAGATGTGTAGTTATTGATAAGCGTAAACATGATTTGTTAGTGCTAATTAATAATGGCGAGTTTTGTGGGGTTGAAAATTTGTGTCACCTTCATTTCAGCCTGTGAGATGGGAAACGAAAAACACATTAATCCAATCCGCCAAAAATATGAGTTAAATGAATTGACAAATGAGTTCAACCCATTTTTGTGATCCAACCTTTGAAAGATACCCATGTTCCTTTCAAGCCACCTATCCCTTTGGATGTTTCATCTCTCCTTCCCATGGTATTAGCTTCTATTCCGTGTTTGTAAACTGTACTGGAAAAACAAGACTAAAACACACACAGCATATTCTTTGCAATTAATTAACTATTATTAAAAAAGGTTTAATCGACCCCACACCTTATGAAAACTGAAAAGCATATTTGATTTGTTTCCACTAGATCTTTTCTCTAGCAAAAATTATTGAAACAGACATGTGGGGATAGAGAATCATTTATTATTATTATTATTATTCAAAAAAGAAGATAAAACTCAACATTGAATTAGGTCCTGAACTAAGTCAAAGGGAGCTACAATGGAAAACACTGAAAGGTTGAAGGAAAAAAAGAAATAAGGAAAGTATAGTGCAACGATTATAATATAGAGAAAACTCTAATCCAGCCAAAAAATATAGAGAGAAAACTCTAATGTTATATGCCCTATTTTATTTATTTTCAAAATTAAATATCATTAAATTAATGTCGTAAATAATTTTTATAGTATATATATATATATATATATATATATATATATATATATATATTTGTCATTAAATTAATCTTTTAATAATATTATATATCATTAAATTAGTTTTCAAAAAAATGAACCCCACTTAAGGATGGATCCAAGAGTGTTTTAAGGGGGAGTTATAACTCTTTTACATAATTATTTAAATATTTAATTTCTAATAAATAATCATTTAATATTATTATTGTTAATTTTATAGGTAAAATTATATAAATGATCTATTACCAAAAAAACTAAAGCAAATATCAACTCAAAAAAAATATTTGTTTTATTAATATTTTTGAATTTTTCTTTTTATTTCTTTATATATATAAAGGATACTAAGAAAGGAAGGTCAATACCCTGCTTTTTCCCTTGGATCCGTACCTGTCGTTTTCCCCACTTTATCTTCCACAAAAAAATGTATGACAATATTTTAGATTTTTAAAAAGTTATAAGATGTATAACTTCAGAATATATGTTGGGGGATATCATTATTGCCAGAACAAATGTTTATATTGCATTTGCTGTAAAAGAAATGTCTAAAATATAATTTCAGTATAATATGTATAACTTACACAACTCTATCAACTGAATTATCTGAAATAATTTTTATTTATTAAACTTCGTAAACACTAACATTTATTTTATGCGTAAACAATAACTTTTTTAAAGTAGTAATAACGACGATTGATTTGTTCATATATTTATATCGATTCGCTTCGTTAATTAAATTGCTCGAACTAATGAAGATTTTTTTGAGGTACAGTGAATCTTACCTTTATTTCAAGTTATGCTACTAAAATTTCTTCTAATACAGAACAAGACAAAGTAGTTATTCTCTTGCAAAATTATGTTTTGGTTGTACATAACACAATAAATATTATATAATTTTCTGACATTAAAAGATGAAACAGCATATATTATGATTTGCGCGCACATTAATACTAATCGTTTTAATTACTGAAACTGGTATGACTTGAATTTAGAATGTTCATTATGCATTGCAATGCCAACTATGTGCCTAGGTGATAAGTTGTAGTTTAATTTCCCATAAGCGTGTTAAGGATAGCAATGTTTTGGCATGCGTTAAGCGTTTTACATCCACGTACGTATAGTCAGATTTTCACGTTAAAATCAGTAAGACGCGAAAGCTATTTATAACTTCTACTGGATCCACGTCCGAGAGTAAATAGACGTGTTACCAAACACGTTGGGAATCTATTCAACACTATTTAATTTACGTGTACAATCTCCAAGACTGGCCTTGGGATGTCAAAAGTAGCAATGTTCCAATTCTTCGCATTGATGTTCAACGATGATGATCACTTATAAATTAAGATTCGAACATCTAAAATAAGCAAATTGGTAGAACAACGATGTTTATGGGTAAAATAACAATAGTCCATATTTAGGCAAGTGCGAGCGCAAGATCTACATTGGGGTCAATGGCTCACGCAAATGGCCTAAGACTGAGGTGAGAGATTGAACTTCAGGATCCAAACAAAGCTACTAGCGTTTAGGTGTATGGTTAGCTGGTGATCAACCATTGTGCAAAAACTTAAGCCATGTCCAAAACAAAATTGTATTGAGGTGAAAATTGCACTTCATCGCTAAATTGCCCCTTGTGATTTTGAAATGTAGAAACATAAAAATAAAAATAAAAGTGCACAAAAACCTTTGCTTACAAGCATATTTCTCACAATTTTTTTTTATCATATTCCCTTCATTTCCCTCATACACACATTGTTATTGTAAGATTTTGGTCCTCTGTGTTTCAATTATGTGAATTAGGTTATCTAAGTATCACATTTGTACAATTTTGATCATTTTGTTATTATTTTATTAAATATTTAACTTTTTTTATGTGACACCGGATGGTCACATATTGATGACATGATATTTAATAGGGTAAATAATTATTTCCGTCCTTAAATGTGTAGAGCGCTGATAAATTCATTTTCAAAATATGAAAATTCAAATTTTTATTTCTGAAAGTAAAAGAAAGTGCAACAAATCTATCTCTCCGTTAACTTTCGTCCACCGTTAATTGAAAAAACCTACGTGGCACCTTCATAGGCAAATTTGTCAACTCTCTACCCAAAATATAATTTAATCTTCATATTCTCTTTTTTCAAATTATTACAAGCATAAAATTATAATAAATACTTAAAAATTAGGAAAGCAAACATAAGTTAAAACAAACATAATAATAAGTATAATATTAATTAATAAGTATAATTTGTATGTTGCTCTAAAATTTCTAGGTGCATTTTAATTTGTTTGAGCCTCATATTTTGGGTAAGGTATTATCTCATATGTTTGCTTTGAAATTTCTAATGTGACAGTACATTATCCAAAATATGAGACTCAAACAAAAATGCACAGTCATTAAGTTAGTTCTTACAAAAAAAAATGAGATTCATCTTGATTTTGTCATTATTTAACGCTATTATAATAGAAATTATGTTTATTTTCCTAATTTTTAAGTGTTTATTATAATTTTATACTTTGAATGATTAAAAAGAGAAAATATGAATATTAAATTATATTTTGGGTAGAGAACTGACAAATTCGTCCCTGAATGTACACTGACAAATTCATTTCTGAATGTGCCACGTAGGCTCTTTCAATTAACGGTAACAGACGAAAATTAACATTGAGATATATTTGTCATATTTTTTTCACTTTTAGGGACAAAAATTTAAATTTTCATTTTTTAAAGATGAATTTGTCAGCACTTTACACATTTAAAGATGGAAATAACTATTTACCCTATTTAATATATTACTTAACACATATGATGACCTAGTTTAATTACACTTTTAATTTATTTGGCATTGTAATTATGAAAAAAAAAATATAATTAAATCATATATATATATATATATATATCAAATAATATATTAACTTTTACATCATCATCTAATATCATGTTACCAACTTAACAAAATTTGTTAAATTGCCTTAAAAAAATTGGTAAACAGATAACTTTAGGTCCTAACAACAACAATTAGACGTGACATTCAATAAGGCATTGCACATACTTATCAAAACTTATTAATTTTTTTAAAGTGTGATTACAGTTCTTAAAGTTTTTTGTAATGGTTTTACTTTATGATATTTATTTGCGTAATACACATTATAAAGTTTTATGAGAATTTTGACTAAGCTTTCACTTGAAAATCTCTTAATTAGTTAAATTCACTTTCGTGATGATGAATAAAAAAGTAATATTATAGTGTGGTTTCAAAATTGACATAGGACTGTACTTGTGAATTATCTGGGCTGTTAGTTTGATAAAATCTTAACTTAATGATCCTTTATCTCTTTATGGTTTTCAATTTGTTACGTTTTTGTCATATTGATTTTTGTGGTAGTAAAAAACTACTACAGTTTAAAAAAAGCTATAATAATTGACAAAAAAAATGTAGCGGTGAAAAAAAATTGATAAAATGGACCAAACTAAAATATAAAATAATGTATCACAAAAATAAAAAAGTTATAGAATCAAATTGGAAAAAATTAAGTTACAAGATAAAAATACCAATTTTGTTATTCAAAAGTTAATGCTGCAAATTCTGACTAAATTTGTATAATAATATACGTAATTATATAATTTAAAATTTAACAATTATTTTTTAAAGTGATTTTTCATAATTATATTATAATACTTTACGTAATTAGTTTTAATAACTTCTCATTTGTTTTTTAAAGTGAATTTTCAATTTAAAGGGGTTATTATTATTATTATTATTATTATTATTATTATTATTATTAAATCCAATGAGACAAGAACCGGTTCAAGTGGGCAAGTGTTTCTGTTTGAGTAAGCAATGGAAAGTTTGACTAAAACTGCGCTTGCTTCATTCGAACACTGACACCCATGAAGAGAGGTGAAATGTCCATTTCACCCCTAACTTTTTAATATATTGCATGACCATCTTTTTTTGTTTATCTTTTATAAAGATTAGCCTTGATTTTGTGGATTATTAATTATTTTGTGATTGAGATATTATTTTGTATAATAAAATTGTTCAAAAGTTTATACAATTATGAGAGAGATTAAAATGAAAGAGACAGAAGTATAAAATAATAAGATGAAAGATGTGATGACAATAAAAATGTTATAAAAGAATATTATAAAAATATATTATATGAATAATATAAATTAGGTTAGAGAATGATCGCAGGTTAGCAAATAAATGGGTGGTAAGGGAACAGCCAAGTTGAGATGCTCTTTAAAAACTAGATAAGAATGAGTTATTCAACAACATTCATTATTAAGAGCATGAACAAAGCCATGTGAAGTGCAAAATCATTACTCTCCCTTTATTTATACACATGCACACATATTAATTTCTAATTAATAGTAGTATGAGTCAAATCGTGTGGTTTCATTTGATCGATATATGCATATTGTTCAGAAGATAATGTTTGTATATTAGGCTAACACTAATTACCTTGATTAATATAGTGTCTGGCACCAGATGGGAAGTCTCCCAATAGTAATATCGAACTCAAAAGAGTTTCGTTAGGGGGAAATTCAGTCGCACAAATATACCAATGCATGGCTCGTGAAAGCATAACCATATTTTGATCTATTTATTAAAATATAAAAGTTTAATTTCATCTATAAATTATAGTTTATAAAAACTTATAGGTTAAGGAATTTAATATCGAAAAAATAGAAAGAAAAAAAGTTCTACATCTTTTATATTTTATTTTAAATTAATATTTTTCATCTATTTTTATTTTTATTACTATTTTTAAGTTATTTCTATAATTCCAACCAAAAACACTTGGTAATAATATGTATTCATACAAAAAAATCACAATGTTATTTTACAGTTTTGAATAGTTGAGTAATGACTGGGAGAAATTAGCAGGCTAACCATTTCTACCATTTTTAGTAAATCTTTGAAGAGGGCCGAAATATACATAAATTTTTTCAAAAGAAAAATCTTGGGAATTGCACAATTATTGCCTTATTGGGCAACCTCAGCTGGACCCCACCGAAAATAATAATTTCCTGGAAACATGGTCATCGAGAATGACAACTAACCTAGCCCACACGGCGCCGTTCCCTAACGTCAGTTTTGGGTAAAGAAAAAGAGTGTGACGTGTTGAAGAACAAACGTCCACCGTTAACGGAAAGACCCGATCCACTTGTCAAATCAAACCCACTCTCTCTCTCTCTCCACGCGCATCGCAAAGACGGTGGAAACCCACCTCACTTTTGTCTCCTTCCTCTTTCTCCCCTCTTATATATCACCCTTTACCCTCTCTCTCTCTCCCCAGACTCAACCCCGATCTTTCTTTTTCTTCCCATTTCACCCCTCGTCTTTCCTTGTTTCTGAGGAGGGCCAACAACAACATATCTTAAACAAGGAAAAACATCGAAAACAAAACATCCTACTCCAAACAAAACATTAACCTTCTTCAGATCTATAACCTTCTTTCTCTTTTTTCTAATTTTAAATTCTACATCATGGGCACGGAGGTTCTACGGCCACAAAATTGTTTCACCCAACGCATCGGTGTTCCACCGGCGGGGTTTTCCCGTCGGAGAAGCTATGGGACCCACAACAACAACAACAACAACAACGTTAGCAATTATTTCAGGGGTAACCGGAAGCCGGCGACCCGACCCGAACAGAGAAAACGGATTGTGGACAAAAGGCCCAGTTTCGATGATTCGAGGTTTTCGAGTTTGGAGATGGACAAGGTCACGATTCTCCGGAGGGGGGAATCGCTCGATTCGAAGCTGAAAACAGAGGCTTTGAAGAAGGAAGGTGATAATTTGGTCGTGGTTGGGACCCAGAGGCTCGGACCCGACCCGGATATGGTCCCGAAGCAGGTCCGGATCGTGGATTTCAGGTCCGGGCGTGAGGTTTACGCCGGATCCGCGTTCGCGGTGTCGCCGTCGCCGAGCGCGCTGCCCTTGCCATCTTTTTCGAAGAGGCAGCCGGCGGTGGTGGTTGCCGACTCCGCGACCCGTGATCTGAGGCGTCTTCTCCGGCTTGAATGAGCCGAATCGGTGCCATTTCCGGATTTAGGATCCGGTCTGACCCGACAATATCGTATCTTGTCTTCCTTTCTTCGTTCTCTTCCTTAATCTAGAATCTTCAGCTTCTCCTTTACGCCTCTCTGATTTTGGAGTCATGACCCGACCGTGATTTTTTTAAACGGGAAGGCGGATCTGGAATTGGGGGAAGTTTGGGGGCGAAAGTGTTAATAAAAGAAGTTTGGAGTAGTTTATGACATCTTGTAAGATTGTAAGATCTTGTGGTTGTGGTGGAAGATGGGTTGTGAAGGGTATGTTTAGGTTGTAATTTCAGGTAGGAATGGAAAAATTAAGCTATATTAGAAAAACAAGACGAAAAAAAGGGAGGAAGATGGGGGTTGATTTGTGAAATCCGGAAGTGTATGGGGTTGATTATGTGGGCTAAAAATGGATTCTGCTTGTATGTCTGTATACCCTTTTGTAATGTAAAGTGGAAATTTTAATAGGGAACTTTGGCCAGATTCAGATTATCTTTGACGTTGTTTCGTTTTTATTTATTTTGCTTCATTTTGAAATAATCTGAGAAAAAAGCCTCCATGAACAAAAAGAATTATCATTAATTAAAATTAGAAAAACAAACTAGCTTATAGAAATAATAATAATATTGAAACAGTATAAGGATCCAAGATACAGAATTATTGTCCCATTGCATATTTTCATTACTTTGATTATAGAATGGTTGGTCTTGGAAATTTTGTGCCAACCAGATGATAGCATTGGTGGAGAAATCTTTTCTAAGCCATAAAATTATGGTCTATAATTTTCTGTGTTTTTGTTTAGAAGTGGAGAGACGAAAGACCTAGATAATTTGGTATGTGGTATTTGGTGAAAATGAGAATTGTGTAGAGTTGTGTCATTGTCTGTGGAGTGTAGAGACGTATGGGTATAGCCAACGCCTATGTTCAAATGTCGGCAGCTGTTGTATTTATCTATGTTATTGCTTGTGTTGTGGCAGAAACCCAAGTTGCCCAAGCCTAAAGGCACTCTCTTTTTATGCACAGTTTAATTCAAAGACAGAACAAAATATATATAAAAAAGAATAAATTAAATTCCTTTCAAAAGAATATAAAAATTCATTTCACTTAAAAACTACGGCGTGGACATGGAGAATCATGATCCATTTTTCTCAAAACTATAACTTTTTTGTCAGCTTTAACTTTTTCTTTTTCACTCTCTTTATTTTCATGTTGTCTTCTTTAATTATGATTGCTCTGTGTCAACGAAATTCTCAATTGGTTCGGTGACTTTTCTTTTCTTTTCTTTTTCTAAATTGATTCGTAAAGAATTTGATTTTTTAAAATAGTTTTGAATTGAAATAAATTTAGAAATTAAATAAATAAACTATGCCATGCAGAACCATATCCACTTTTCTCAAAACAAAACTTTTGCCTCAGTTTTAACTCTTTTCTCAGAAAATAGATATTGTCAGCTTTAATTATGAATGTTATGTGTTAACGAAATCGTCAATATGATTGTAAATTTTTAAAATGTGTCTAACATTGAACCAGCAAAAATATTAATTTCCTCAAGAAAGTAAAATATAATAGATGTGTATATATGGTATCAATTTTTTTTATCTATTTGGAATAAATATTTGACATAAACTTTTTAAAACTAACAATAAATATTTTCTTTCTATACGATCAGTTAAAGTTTAAACCATTTTTTTCACTAGTTCTTGACTGTTTGCTACACTAATAACTATGCAATAGTGAAGTCCAATATTAAACGAAAAAAAAAATAAAAATAAAAATACTTTTTTTCATTGTATAATACTTTAAATTTTAATTAACAAAATTTTTAAGTATAAAATAATTGATAATAAAAAGATTACAGTAATAATTAAAAATAAAATTGGAAATCGTTTACAATTGTAGTTAAACAAGAAACTACAAGACTTGACAAAAACTAAACATATTCCAGAAAATAACATTAAGTGATAGAAGAGTGTTTTTATTGTTTTAATGCCTGAGTAGCCTACTAATATCCATGGCTGAGAAAGCTTATACTGTTTATTAATTGGTGTACAAATATTTTGGAATGTGGAAAATGACAATGGTTTATCCTACAGGAACTATTTCCAGAACCAATTCCCAGACTGTAGTTTTTGAAAATCCAATTGAAGCAAATTATACATGTTACGTTAAAGAAAGCATAAAAAGATGAGCATTGTATTAATGTATTTTGCGGGGCCCCCTACAAATAAATGAAGTTGGGTAAATGAATCCCACAGATTCACAACCACCCTAGTAAAATGATAAAGTTTTTTGTTTACTCTTACTTCATATGGCTCAGCTCTGTGTGGCCCATTAGTTCAACAAGGCTGGTCCACAAAACAAGAGTACTATATGTTCCACATGTGTGACCGGCCCACATAAACGACCATATGAATGTTTACATTCGGCCCTCCCGTATGTGGTTGGTGTGATCCTACACTATTCTATGACTTTTTTTTGTAATAATAGTAATAAAAAATATATTTGTGAAAGTAGAGTAATATGGAAATTATTTTACAATGTAAGAGTTATTTTTTCCACGTCGGATTCAAGGAACTACAACCTGAGTGACGTCTTGTTTGTACCTTTTGTCCTTTTTCATGAAGGGTCATCTTGATTATAGTATCACGTTGCAATGTTGATGTTGAGACATGTGGAATTTGTGCAGGATGCTCCATCCTAAATGTAGTATCAGAAGATACCATCTTGTGTGAAGTCTATTGTTGTTTTTGAAGATGAACAAGAGGTGCCATCATGTGAAATTTGATCGGTCGTTGTTGCTTTCCAGAGATGAATAGGAGACACCATCGAAGATGACATATCCATTGCAATTTTTTTTTTTTAAATAGATGTGATTTGACTTGTGTTAAAATTGCAAAGCAGATGCAATAGAAACTAAAAAACTAAGAAAGAAGCATTAATATTAAAGGAAAGACAAACTACAATATTAAATGAAAGCTAACAAGCACAATTTGCATTGAAAAAATAAGGAAGGATTGTTTTGATTTTCATTCTTGATCTAGGCAATAGTTAATTTGAAATTGCCGATAGTTACTCCTATCGTGTCATTCGCACCTGCATTGGCTACATGTTTGTCTACGTCGTAATTCTGTGAAGTGTATTTTATTTTTTATGTGTGTAGATTTTGGTCTATTTTTGACACGTAATTTTAAAGGTCAAAAACGACAATATTTTAAGGCTACATCTTTTAGAAACAAACCGCTTCTATTTTTAAAAAATTGCATTGGATTCGTAGATGACGTCTCTTGTTCATCTCTAGAAAATGATTGGTCAAAGTTTAAAAAATAGAAAGAAGACTTCACATAAGATGATGCCTCCTAATACTAATACATTTAGGATTGAGTATCTTGTAGGAATTTGACATGTGTCAATATTACAATGTGATACTATAACCATGATAGAGGTTTATGAAAAAGGACAAAAATTACAAACAAGACATCACTTAAAATGACTTCCTTAAACTTGACACAACAATTTTTGCACCGTAAATAGTTTTTATATTACTCTACTTTCATAAATAATTTGTTTTATTATTATTATTGTGAAAAAAATCTTATTTTATACTCAGAAGTCAAATCATATATTTGAAAATAGATTTATAAATATGTTTTAATTTTATTTTAACATTTGAGAAACTGGAAAGATTAACTGTGAGCAATTGAGATAAGGAGAACTAAAACTTATAACACCTATCAGAGTAAGGGAATTAAAAATATAAGTAAGCACTTATTTTAAAGAGATGAATTATTAAACTTATTAAACTCGTCTAATGGTAGAGAGATTTGAGTAATTTGTAAAGTTTTAATTTCTTATTACCACCATCGTACATATTTTGTTTTTAAATTATTGAGTTATAAAGCACGCTGAACTAATTGAACGAACATATTTAACTTGTTCTTTTCCACGTGACAGTTTGACTTGAACCTAACAACTCATTTTCATTTGTCCCACCAACTTGCCAAGAAAGTGAGTTAAGAGGTCGATCTTGTTTATATTTTTTTTTTTTTTGCTAAGAGGATCATGTTTATATTAATGTATATTTGGATTCTTTTAATTTTTTAATTATCACTCAGCAAATTCATCAACTCGTCAACCAACTTTT
Organism: Glycine latifolia; assembly: GCA_013407115.1. Lineage (NCBI taxonomy): Eukaryota > Viridiplantae > Streptophyta > Magnoliopsida > Fabales > Fabaceae > Glycine > Glycine latifolia. Next base: position 12,275,101 of record CM023953.1, on the reverse strand, counting down.
TCATTTTTATTATTTTTTCACTTTTAGCAAATCAACTTTCGACAAAATGGAAAGAGTTGAAAACTTCAACCTATACAAAAATAGGTAAACTCGTCCACTGTCAATTTTTTTTATAGGTTAATGAATAATAATAGGAAGAAACGGGTTGACTCAAGTTGTCACCCTTAAAATTATAATTTCATATATCAATTTTACAACTTTATGAGTAAGCAACGGTAATACGGTATAAAATATTTAAAATTATCATGACAAAGTCGCTTTTAACCGTGACACAAAAGAATATAAAATTGAAGTACTACAATACTTTTTTGTGATTAATTAATAAGTTTTATACCACTATACCCTTTGACAAAAACCCTTGTACGTAGTATGCACTATGCAGCATTATTTACTTCTGATCACAACTCTCTAATCTCAACCTCTCATTGGTTTAAATATTAGTTGGAGTATAGAACTTCAATCAGCAAGTGCGGGCAATAGCCAAATCAAGCAGTTAGCTATTTTTTCTAACTCTAATATTGTAAAGTCAGTAAACGGAAGCAAAATCTGATACCAATCAAATCATTCATGGAAAACAGAAAAAATATTTAAGGATATAATTTTGATGTACAGAATGCAAATGATACCAATCATTTAATTATGCATGACTTTCAAGCTTGGTTTGTTTAAAAGGTACACGTACCGTCCAAGGAATTTGTGAATGATCTAAGCTCTTGCTAAAACTAATTTCAGCTAAACAACTTTTCCCAAAACAACAAACACTCCTCGTACAAGGAATTGATTGACGAAGTACGTTGGTTATATATGATTTTTGGTAATAAGTATATTGTTTATTTCATATAATTTGGCTTAGAATTTATATGAAGCGGCATAACTGATGATAGTTGAATTACGTGGACGTAAATTTAATTTCATGCTATGGAAGCTAAAACTCTGATTTGCTGAATGATTATGAAGTTTTAATATTATTATGTTTACAATTGGTATAAGATCCCCTTGAATTCTTTTAAAAAAAAAAGATCCTCATGAAAGAAACAAGAAGATGGAAGTAATTAATTTGACTTCTCAAATGAATTAATATTTAATAAAAACAATCTGCAACTAAAAATCTCCATATAATCAAATATCTGATTATTTTAATAATGCTTACACAACACTATTTCATATTCATATAATTGGGAATTTTATTCATAAAAGATTAGTTATAAAAAAAGTATAATATAATTTCAATAAGTAATTATCAATTTCTTTTATATGATATTATCATATAAATAGTCAGCAAAATACGAGGATGTTCGAGAGAGAGAAAGCTTATTTTGATATTTAATTTCTTAATAAAATATTAAATCAATTATAATATAGCTGTTTGGCCTCAAAGAATTGTTCGTAATAAGGGGATGGGATAAATCATAAGAAAATATAAAAAAAAACCTTTTGTTACTCGTAAAAAGAATCAATATAAATGATTGTCAAACATTGGCATCTAGATATTAAATTAAATTCAACTATATTATATTATAAAAAGTTATACTAAATAATATAACTCCCAATATTAACTTCCGGATGTTAATATTTAGACAATATCTTGGACTCTATTGCCTCTAAAGGGAACAATTATTACTGATTAGGTAGTCTGTTCCATAATATCTACCAATTTCTACATGTGTGTGTATATACATATATATATATATATATATAACACAAAAAAAAGTGAGTATTTGGACATGCAGTTTGTTCTACTTTCTACGAGTGTTAGCAGTAAGCAGAAGCCACAAGGAAGTGATATTAGAAATTGGAAAAACGCTCTTGTGAAAGCTTGAATTAGAATTGAAGCTGCAGGGTGTGTCTTTCTTTGTTTCCAAAACAAAAGCAAGATTACATCACGAATTAAACTCTCCTCCTCCCCACCACTACCCATTATATTCCACTCTCTCCCTCTCCCCGCTTCTATAAAAAAACTGCACAAATTAACACCACCCTAACAGACCCAACCACAAATTGCGCAACTTTGTGTCAAGTTTTCAACTGCAAGACCTAGCTATAACAAAATGAGTCACAAAAACAATATGATTATAGCCTCCAAAACAGCTAGTGGTAGTTCTTCATCTTCAAGAATGTCGACAAAAACATTCTCGGGACTCGGGAACCTCGTCAAGCTCCTCCCCACCGGCACTGTCTTTCTCTTCCAGTTCCTCATCCCTGTCGTAACCAACAGCGGACACTGCACCACTCTTCACAAGTACCTCACTGGCGTTTTCCTTGTCATATGCGCATTCAACTGCGCCTTCGCCTCCTTCACCGACAGCTACACCGGCAGCGGCGGCGAGCTCCACTACGCCGTCGTCACGGCCAAGGGGCTGTGCCCTTCGCCGGCGTCGGAGTCTGTTAATTTATCGGCGTATAAGCTCCGGTTCGGGACTTCGTGCATGCGTTCTTTTAGCTGGTTGTGTTCGCTGTGCTTGGACTCCTTGACACCAACACCGTGCGGTGTTTCAACCCGGAGTTTGAGTCCGCTGAGAAGATTCTGATGCAGGTAGTGCCACCGGTTATTGGAGCAGTTGCTAGTACTGTGTTCGTTATGTTCCCTAATAATCGCCATGGAATTGGTTACTCTACAAGCTCTGATTCCAACGATACCCAACAGAAGTCTCAGACTTAATAATATCTCTGTTTCATATATATGCACCAATTTTCATATTTGGTCGAGCTTGATTTATACCGATTCTTGCAATGTTTATATGTTATTCTTAATCATTCAAAGGTTTATTTTATATATTTGTTAAACAGAAACATGTTGCTTCAATTTTTACTATTATTTTAGATTCAAAGCTTCTTAATTAATTAAGAGAAGTTACTCATTCTAAAATAATTGTTAATTGTTGTATAAGAAGAAAAATAAATTTTAAAATAATTATTTTTTTAATTTTTAATATAATATTGATTTTTTTTTCATTTATACTCCTAATAACTACTATTGTGTTGCATCGTTTTTAATAAAAAGATTAATAGTGATAAGATTAATTTAATAAAATTGTTACCAACTTACATATTTTGGTCAAACTTGATTTATATCAATTATTGGAATATTTGTGTAAGTTATCCTTACTATAAAAAATGCATGTTATTCTTAATCATTGAAAGTTTATTTTATATATTTATTATACAGTAATGTATTGCTTGAATTTATTTATTTATTGAAATCATCTTTATAAAAAAATTTATATTGTATTCAATTTTTATAAATAAAAAAATAAAATTTAAAGAGACCCTAAAAAATCTCAACAAAGGAGTTACTATGACTTATGATGATATGGGGGTAAGACAGCTAAGAGGTGTGACCCTTATATGATGTATGGCTCTTGATCGATTGGGCTGCAAGCTGACTTCACGAACTCAACTTAAAAGGATCTATTGACATCGCATACTTATGGAAGAGTGCTACTTCATACATTATACAATTTTCTTCATACACTATGTAAAAGTTTAAAATGACAAAAATACCTCTCTCAGCAGCTTTTAACTCCATGTGTTTAGACATAATACATATATGTTGTTGTGCTTTATTTTGATGGTTGTAGAGTTGTTGGTTGTGCATTTGTGGTTGGTGATAGTGAAGATTAGTGTTTGCCTTCGTCGGAGTCGAGCTGGTGGTGGCTGGGGGTTGTTGGTCGTGGTTGGTGGTTGGTTGCGGTGGCAGTGAGGTAATGACAGATCTTTTATTCCATACGGATCAGTTAATCTGTATGAATCATATGGATAAGCTAATCCATATGGTTCATACGGATCAGCTGATTCATATGGTTCATACGGATTAGCTAATCCGTATGGTCCATATGGCAGGTGTATTTTTAAATAATTTTTTGAAATAAAATTTAAAAAGCATTATAATGGTTTAAAATGAATTTAAAAAAAATTGTGTATCCCTTCTAAAATTTGGGGAGGATTTAATATGGATAAATTGAATACTTAGGTATGTTATGATTTATTTTGATTATTTTGAATATTAAATTTTTTAAAATTGGATGTTTTAATTGTAAATTTATTATTAATTAATCAAATTCATGTTGTATTTTCTATGAATTTATGACTTTAATGTTGTTAAATATTTATATTATGCGTATGTTTTGTCAATGTATAAATTTTATTTTGATTTATGAAGATGGACAACGACGAGTGGATGTGTGACTATATTATGTCTGAAGAAATTAATATGGATGAAGACATTGAAGAAAAAACTGATGTGTTTAAAAATGTGAATTGTTCAGTTGATTGTTCTGCACAATTCAACACCATTAAAGTGATTCATCAATGCCTCTTTAGCACTTCTCAGCCCCATAAGTTTCTCTACTATTCTCATTGTCACTAGTGTCATGTTTCTTCTTTCTGATGATGTAATGTATCTCATAATTTTCACTTGTCGTTGTCCATCTTCATAAATCAAAATAAAATTTATACATTGACAAAACATTCACATAATATAAATATTTAACAACATTAAAGTCATAAATTCATAGAAAATACAACATGAATTTCATTAACTAATAATAAATTTACAATTAAAACATTCAATTTTCAAAAATTTAATATTCAAAATAATCAAAATAAATCATAACATACCTAAGTATTTATTCATACTAAATCCTCTCCAAATTTTAGAAGGGATACACAATTTTTTTAAAATTCATTTTAAACCATTACAATCCTTTTTAAATTTTATTTCAAAAAATTATTTAAAAATACACATGCCATATGGACCGTATGGATTAGTTAATTCATATGGTTCAGCTGATCCGTATGGAATAAAAAATTTGTCATTACCTCGCTGCCACCACAACCAATCACCAACCACGACCAATAACCCCCCGCCATCATCAGCTCGACTCTGACGAAGGTGAACACTAATCTTCACTACCACCAACCACAAATGCACAACCAACAACTCTACAATCACCAAAATAAAGCACAACAACATATACATATTATTTTTGAACACATGGAGTTAAAAGCTGCTAAGAGGGGTATTTTTGTCATTTTAAACTTTTATATAGTATATGAAGAAAATTGTATAGTGTATGAAGTAGCCCTCTTATGGGAATGGGATATATAAGTATAAGTATAAATTATAAAGGGTCTATATGATAATAATAATAATAATAATAATAAAAAAGAGTGTACTAAGCAAAAAGGGATAATGGATATAGCAAAAGCCTGATTCGATTGACTAATTTTTACGTGAATTGTACCTTTTACCAAGCCCATCTACACGTTATCCCCAATTTATTTATTTCACAAGTATACTTCAATGTTTTATTTTGATGGATAAAATAATAACATTTAATTTTATTAAATATGATATTTAAATATTTAAATATTTATTCCTGTTTTTTTAAGTATCATTTTTCTTATTAAATTACATAATTTTAAAATAATAATTATATCAAGTTAATTTTTTATTTATTTTTAATTCCTCTCATATATCATTGTTTAAAATTATACTTTAAATATTAAATGAATTTTAAATCTTGAATCTTAATACATCATATAGATCTATTTTTAAAATAAGTTAACTTTTAAGCTTCTTAATTTTGCTATATCTCCATTTTTAATTAAAAAATTGACATAATAAGTCAAATTGATAAATAAATAAATAATACTGATCTAACTATACTTTTTTATTTAATATATTGTATTTTATTCTTTCTAAAGACACATAATTTTTTTATTTAATAATAATATAATAAGACTAAATATATTTTTGATGTCTCATCTTATTTTTTTTTCATTTTAATTTAGTCATGTAAGTATACAATTTTTTTCACTTTAATCCTTTAACGTGTCTTTGTTAGACCAATTTAATTCTTTCGTTAGTTTACCACATTAATTTAATGTGACAAAAAAACTTGATAAAATTCTATTCTTTTGGATTTCTTGCGAATTAAACCTGAATCAAATTATGATCTAATAAGACTTAAAAAAAACTTTAGTTTAATTCAAGCTCAAAATTTAATTCTAAGCCCTAGTCTAAATATTGGGCTGATATTTCCGAAAGTACTCTTGGGATTGGGATTTCAGAACTTGCGTGTAAATTTTACAGGGTAGGTACTCACCGGCACATAATGGTCTAATTGTATCGTGACAGTTAGAAAGATCCGAAAAATTCGATTAGGTTCCTCAGGCACTCCTTATGATCTTAAAGATGTCAAATGCGAAGAAGAAAAAAAAGAACACTAATTGTATACTCATGCACTATATTTGTTGGAAGTCAATCTGGGAAATCCGTAGTCAACCTCATCAAGTGGCACAAGTGGTCTGAATCGTAAATATTAGGATTTCCTGTTGCCAAGACCAAAATAAACTCAACTATTGCTTGAATTTAATTTAATATTTAAATTACTTGCAATATGATGCAAGATATTGTTAAAGGATAAATATAACGTGGATTTGATGATTAAGAAAAAAGGAAAAAATTATTGAGTTTGATTCCCTAATAAAAAATTAATAATTAATAATTGTTGATAAATTGTTTTTTTGTTAAAGGTCATTGGGTATTACATTGTTACATACATAATTATCACACACTAACGTTTCTTTGGTGCAGTTATCGCACCCTGAACTGAACTATTTATTTGAAGCATCCAGCAAGGACAAGGTACAAACATGAAAGGAAACTGGAAAGGGCAATAATTCAATATTATTATAAATATATGGGATTTGGAAACCTCATCAATTTGAGGCTCAATCAAGGGCACTGAGAAATGTCAAACTCCATTGCATGGCCATACCTCTTTTAACTTTACAACTAACTGAAAGTGCATTGCTTATCCGAATATACCATATGACTTCTAACAATCAATTTCTTATGGCACAAGTATTTTGGGAGGTGGGGTTGATTCCCTTACACCTGTTGCTGAACATGGTGGTGTTATTTTCACAACTTTCCTCTTTAGTCTCCTGCACTGCCTAATGACATTTTTCTGAGCAGCTGCATTTACTTTCATAATGTCCACTTTCACTATATGGTGATCAGAAGTTCCTTTTGATGAAATGACTGAGTAGGACCCTGGTACATATTTGTACGGGGAGTTTGGTGAGGCCAAAATGTAATCCACTCTTGTGCCATACTTGCATGTCCCCTGCACATCTATTTCAGCACTCAAATTAAACTTTTGAAGTTTGAACAATCGCAATCATAATAGTAATAAACTAAATTTAGTAAGCATAGAAGCAATTGAATAAGTAAAAATGTAAAATACTTTGGCCTTTGGCAATGATGACAATGGGCTCGCATTCTCCTGCATAATCCTTTGCATCAACATAGCCTTTTGATTTCATGAAGTTCATCACTTCTGACCTTGGCCTAGGCTTTCCAAGTTTCTCATAATACTACAATACAAAAAATTCTCTGAGATGGGTGTGGAAAAGAAACTCAAATTAATGCAAGTAGTTGTGAATTGTGATAACTAAGAACATTACCTTAAAAATATCTGTCCATCTCTCAGATGAGTAATCAGCTCCATATAGAGAATTAAGTCCTCCTGCCAAGATGTGAGGAGGGTCATTGGAGCGGATTATTGCATGTACTTGCTTCATTCTCCAATTCTCATCTAAGTGGTCAAGTTGAGTAGAGTGGAAATTTATTTCTCCTGCCCAGGGCACATCAATTGTAGCCTTCAAAACATTCCTACACCACACAAACAATTGTCATTACACTTAGCCGTCACCAACAACAATAATAACATCAGCAGCAACAGCAACAGCAACAATAATAATAACTAACTACTTTCATGATTCTTTTTTTGTTGTCTAAGGTATCTCCAACCGAGAGCCAAAGACCAATCTCTCAATTTATGGATATCGATTTGAGGGGCTAACTTCCCCCGAAAAGATGCAACTAATAACCAACTACTTTTGTGATGAAAACTGAAAAGTGTCAATTATTTCAATGAAAATGTGGGAGGAATAAAGCACCTGAAATCATCATCATCAGCAATCTTCTGAACTCTCCACTTCTTAATAGGCCATTTGGATAGGATGGCATTTCCATATTCTGGAGCCCAACTTTCAGCAAACACATACTTCATCCCCAAGGCAGCTGCCAAATCAGAAAGAGGCTTCATGTTCTTCTCTTCCTCTGCCTTCACATCCTGCAGGGCCAGCACATCAGCATCAATCTCCCTCAGAACTTCCATGATGCTTCTTCTGCATGTGTACCTCTCAGTGCCCTCACAGTAATTCATAATGAAAGGAAAGCACACAGGAGACCTTGCTGGAACTTGATGCCTGCCAGAAACATTTCCCATGATTGTATCTGATGTACCCTCTTTTCTCTCCATTGAAGCAAGCAATCTACTATTTGCCAATGAAATCTCATTATCAGGGAGATTGATAGAAACCTTCAAATTCGAACGTGGCAGAATATTGGAGTCGGAAAGATTCTGAGACTTGTCCAAGGAGGCATGCAATGGAGATTGCTTTAGTATACTCTTTGGAAAATCACCCTTTGCAAGAAGATTCTTCTTGTTTGATCCATGCTCATGATTGGAGACAACCCATTCATCAAATTCTGAAACAGCAGGTGCAAGTGAAAACATTGCAACATTGAATGTAGCAATCCTAATAGGCCTTCCAGATTGAGACTCAACTAAGAGGCCATTTGAGTCACTTGTAGATTTGTTTTTACACAATTCTGCTCTATGGTTACCCTTAAAGTTCAATTTTCTAAACCTTTTGATAACAACTTTAGACTTGGGACGCTTCCATAGTAGCCACAATATCCTTGAGTAAAGGTGCCGGAGTTTTCTTCTAATGACACCAAACATCTTGCTAGAGAAACAATCTAACAAACTGGTTATTGGGGAGCAAAATAAAAATTCAATGTTTCTGATTTCATAAAATGTTCATTCTTTCTTTCACCACCTTAATTTGTGGCACATCTTACAAACGAGCCAATATATGTAATAAGTGGAGACAAAATTAGGTCCTAACTACTCCATGGAGGGAGGTAGATATAGTCAGAAGAGTTGACAATGGCGCCAATGTTGTTGAGCTTCTTTTCCAACACAAGAAAACAAGGCCAACTGCTACCAACAAGAACAGATAAGTTAACTAACGTCCTGTTTTAATAGTATTAATTAATAATAACAAAACCATTATAAAAATTTGCATAAATTAACTAATGATTTTTTTTAAGTAGGGTCAGACAATGTCCAGTGGAGTGGAAGCCTCCATATACATCCTGTGATTTGCAGACATTGTTGACTGCATAGCAGCCATTGCGTAGGCTGATGCAGATTTATACTTTTCTTATATAATATGTGAGAGTTGAAATCTTAGCTTTCTCGGATGTATTATAAAGAGCTATATAATTTAGTTGCAATGTTGTTATTTACGTCCAGAACAAAATTTAAACTATACATTCCTCTTAACCTGGTGTGGGAGCTGTTATTATTATATAAAAATTAGATCATCCGGCTTACAATTTTTGAAACAACCTAAACTTTATCGCTGAGTATATGAAACAACGGCACAGAATTGTTCCAGCTTAACTAATGATCTCGACTTCAAGCTTTGGACATGCTGCAGCTGCTAACTGCTAAAAAAAAAAAGTTTGTTGTCCATAATAATCCTACCAAACCCGAGTATATTTGCCTCCCTTAGAAAATATTTGTGTTCTTTAAAAAAGAAAACTAAACTTTACATAATAATCTCTTGATAAAGTTTGTATGCGCAGTATGCTATTGTCATTTGGATGGAACTATTCTAACCCTCAAAAGGATAGTTGGAAAACAAAGATTTTAGAGAGTCTTTTTCACTAAACAAAAAGTCAATAACGTAGGTAGAGAAAGTGAGAGACAGACAAGATCCGAAGACCACACCAATGCGAAATCATCATGCAGTTGTTACAATAGGTAAAGTTTTATGATACACTTAGTGTTACTAAACTACATTACTGATGAACAATGATAGGATCTGTACTAGTAATATTAGATATTTGAATTAGGCTATACAGAGTTTTATAGAGAATAGTCTTGGCACTCTAAAAAAAGAGTAATCTCACACCTAACCTGTGTTATTCTTAATTTTTTTTTTATCTCTCGTTAATTTCAAATTCAAATTCTCTTTTGGTCTAACTATTTATATGCCTTAATTTTAAATACATTTTACTCTTTCAATTGATATCTTCTAAATTCTTTCTGTTTTTTTAAATCCCATGCAATACATTAAATGCTAACCACTAATAATTTTTGCACACTGTTATTAGACAAAAAAGACCTTACCTTTGACGAATTGAAACGTTTGAGTCACAAGAAATAGATTGAATTGTGACCATTGGATAAATTCTCAGCTGAAAAATTTGAACCCTTCTCAGTTAAGTATAAAAACTTGGTGCCCCAGAAGATTTTTCAGAAAATTGTTAGTTAAAAGATTGATACTAGCAATAGTTAGTTTGTTAGTTAGAATATTGTTAGTGAGGTCAAGTAGATATTGATGATATTAAATCATTGAGGACTTTTATCTCTTGCAATAAGCATGACTAACAATAGATGTAAAATTGTATAATATTCAGCTTGAGTGGGTAGTTTATGATTGAAGTGCTAGTGATACTCTCTTTATGATTGACTACAATTTGTTGGTAATCAATTTTGATGGATCCCACATTTAACTTACTAGAGAAAATCATTGATCACTTAGACCCATCAAAATGGATGATTCTTAAAAAAAAAAATTGTCAAACACAAAAAGAGTATTACAGGGTGTCGCCAGCATTTCTTCAGGTTGAATATATTGGCTAGCACCATTAGATTACAAAGTTGATGCAAATGTATCAAAAGCTTAATTATTGGCAAGGAAATCAAATAAGGACTACTCCATACAAATCTCCACGTACAAAGCTGATGGCTGACACCTTCTCTAAACATCAGGCAAGAAGCTGTTCAAGTCCCTCACCTTTTGTTCATAAAGACACTAAAAAAGTTGATAATAGAATTAATTATCATAGAACCGTTGAGATCACCATTGAATGGTCCATACAAATCCTTGATGTATTCTCCCCCTCCCCTGTTTCGTGCTTTCATTGACGAAGAGGCGAGGGTGTCTCATTCCCGCGTAGTGTTGCGCTGTAGTGTTGTTTTTATTTTTTTCCCATTATCAAAAAAAAGAAGAGAGATTCTCAATAATAGTATCTGAATCCTTAAATATTCGAGGATATTACGGAATTTCTTGATATATATAAGTTTATTACAAAAGGTCTAAATATCATAAACTGAAAAATCTAAAATCTTATGCTATTAGGTGAAGACCCGTAAATAATTTTATATTATATCTTCAACACATCTCATCACACAATATCCTTTTAGACTTGAAATATGGATAATGCAAAAGCTCACCTACCTTATGCTTGAAATTCATTTTTTTTTATTACAACAATAAGGATGACAAGGATCAAACTCCAAAGTACTTGATAGTCTGTTACCGTGACATGAATAATTAATTTCAAAAGTTTAAGCTTTTAGTAAAGACGTGAATGATTAAATGTTATATTTTTTAATACTATATAGACTTACTTGTAGTGAGCTCAAGAGCACAAAATGACAATTCGTTGCCAATATGTGTATTTCATGAAAGGATGTTAATTCACAGGTGCAGCATCTTGTGTGGTCTTCATCTCACAAACATCTTTCTTCTACAAGGGTGTAGATATTCTCATGTGAGATTTTCATATTATCTTATCATATAAAATTTCGTACCTATTCCTCCATCTTCATATGCATTGAATAGGTGGGATATTATTAAAATCTATGTTAGTCTATGAGAAAATTAATAAAGACTCTAATTTTTCATGTGATACGATTATGTGAAAATCTTATGTGCGAGGATATCCATTCCCCTCCTACAAAGAAACCAATGGAAGTGGAAAGGGTGTTGAAGAGAATGGAAACAACGAAATGGATTCGGCTACAGAATGAAATCTCAACCCAACTACTGCTATAGTGATCCAACGTCCCAACCAAGGCAATTGCCTCCTGTACTCCTTGAATTGCTTCCTGCATTTCCCATATTGCTTCCGCAATGACACCCCCCAACCAATGGTTTAAATTCTGATCTTAGTAGAGTTGCCACCGGGTGGGCTGCTATCATAGCCAAATGCAGTTGCAATCAAAATGTTGCAGCCACATCACACAATGCAACTCAATCTTTTTTTTTTTTTTCGGAGAATCAATCATTTTTATAAACTACAAGTATCTTCTCCTAGGAGCAGTTCTGCTCGATCCAAATAAGATCACCACGAGCCACAAACGGCACAATGCAACTCATGTTTAATGTTTTGAAACCCTGCTCCCAATCTTGTACTATTATGATAAGTAAAATGCAAAATACAAAAGTGGCTCTCTAACTCCATTTTTCCCACAAGGTATTGGGGTTTTCCTCAGTGAAAGCAGTTTGCAAGCAAGAGGTAGAATTTAAAACTTCCTACAAGCAACCAATGTCATCTATAAATTAAATATAATAATAAACCAGTCCAAAATATTGTAAAATTTCAAAATGTTATGGCATTTTCCTGCTTAATGATATTTTGTAATTTTCATCAAAAACAAAGAGTTTCATTCTAACAATTTTTAGAATTATATTTAGGAATTGACACATTGTGTATACCTTGCAGCTCGTACATACTATCATAATTTCATTTCAGTAATTAAGAATATCTGTAGATATGATGTTTTCTCTTTTCATTTGCTTTATTTTTTAAGCTTATTCATCTACTCCATTTTGCTTTTAATTCTGAATGAGCACGTTGTGGCCTTCTCAATATGGGACCAAAATCTCCATTTTGATTTTCATGTAAGCAACGTTATTGTCAGATTTTTGTTCTGAGTCAAAAAATTATATATTACTAATGAGGATAAAAATGTAAGAGCTGAGCATTATATTTAATAAAGACAAGCGTAGCTTCACGAGAGAAGAAAGTTTAAGCAAAAACCAGAACGGCAGAAGAAAAAGAAAGGCTGTAACATAAAAATCAACCTTGACATTGAAAGCAACTTTAATGTATCTTTAAACTCGAGATGCATGATTCTGAATGCATTATTCTTTGCAAGAGTGTTCCAACAGACATTATTCAAAACACTCATTTCATTCAAGTAAATAAATTATGTATGGGCAAAACGGACAGAAATACGCCTCTGGATGGGGCTCCTGCAAGAAGGACAGTCTTGCATACCTTGTTTCTCATGGAGCTCATTGCATGTTGTGCAAACAACCTGATGAGCACATGGGAGGAATACAACAGACATCTCCTCAGAAAGGCACATGACACATTCTCTTTCCCGTTTTACACCCCCTATCAAAGAGTAGTCATTTAAATTTGAAACCATTTCTGAGATAAAAGTGGCCCGCGATTCTTTCAGAGCAGTGCCTTTCACGTCCATAAAGCTGCTGGAATATTTTCCATCAATTCCCCTTCTCAGTGCAGCAATTTTAGAAGAGTCGGTCTTCAGTCTCAGTTGTGCAATTTCTTTTTCAAGTTTCTGGATGTCATCTCTGTACCTGTGCAGATTTTCCTCTGCTTTCAGTTTGATCGTATCCTCCTTTGATTTTGCTGACTCCTCAATTTGTTCCCTTTCTTTTCTTATAGAACTGGCCTGCAGGAGGAGTTCTTCTTTTGCCTTTGCTGCCTGCTGCCACCTAGCCTGTGATATTTTTCCTTTATGATTAGAACAGACTTCATAACTAAACTCATTTGGCATTTACACATTGAATATGGTGGCATCTGCAGAATCTCAAGTGATGCACGTGTACCAAACTGTACTCTCAAGTTTCACTTTTGTAAAACAATATTTACATTTTTGTGGTTCTGGTATCAATACTTTAACTAAAAGACAAGTCTTGCCACCACGAGATGAATAGTACCTTCAAAGTATGAATCAAAGAAGATGCACAAGGACAGAAAAAAGATGATAGATCATCATATGCATTAATTCCTTGGTGAGAGAAGGCAGTTCAATTCTTGACCCTTTAGAAGGTAAAAAGGATATGACCTTGTTAGCTAATACTGTGGAAAGGGGAAAACATTTTGATTCATTTAATACAAGCACTACCCACTCATCTAATGGAAACAATGTCAATGGTTAAACCATGCATAGAGATGAATTAAAAATAAAATGTCAATGCGTGTCAATTCAAATTTATTTCATTTATTTCTGAGCATTAAATGAGAGTTGGGAAATTCAAATAATTACTCCCTAACTATAAGTTCTTACTTTTTAGGGACAAGGCTTTTATAATGAACAAAAACGGAAGCAAATTACAACCTGAGCCATATATGTTAGCATAGATATCAGGTGAACCATTACAAAATAAAAAGCACATTGAAAAGCAGTTAGAATAAGCTTGAAATAGTATACCTCGACTTGCTGCTGTTGCACTTTAGCTTGCTCTAATTCTTGCTGCACCTGAGCTAATTTGTGTTTTTCATTCATTAGCTCTTCCTGAAACAACGATTTCTGCTTCTCCCATGATTGAAACTTCATTTGGGTCTTCTTTTCCCTCCTTGAGACCTCTTGACAGCTTGTGGCTGACTCTGCCGCTCGTAACTTAGCAACCTCCATCTCTTTCCTCAGTGCAACATTTTCCACCTCAAGTTTCCGGACATCAGCATTAGTTCGTTCTACCTGGGCACTCGCTTTAGACAAGGCATTTTCCATCTCAGAAATCTTCTTCATAGTGTTTTCCTCTAGAGATTTTTTTTCTTTTTTAAGACGTTCAACTTCATCTTTCTCTTGTCTCAGTGTCTTAAGCTCAGCCTTATCCTTACTCAGCCGACGAGCTGCCTGCATAACCTTCTGATTTGCCCACTCTGTCCATTCTTGAAGCTGGTTTTGCAGCTCCCGAACCCTTGGAACTAGCTTCAAAATCATCTCATCCTTTCTATCTTGGGGTATCCACTTCCCCAGGGACCTGTCATGAGGTATCCCCATACAACTACTATTAGGTGCCTCATTTTTGCAGCAGACAGTTGTTGTAGGAGACTTACTATTTGAAGACAAAGAGAGAGAAAGATCAGTATCGGTAGCTGATAAAGTATTGGTTGACTGAGAAACATTAACAGTAGAATCCAGACTAAATGCAGTGGGGGTTGATGGTCCATCATTAGATGAAAAATCAGCATTTAAATTGTCTTGTGTCACATCAACTCCCATTGTCTTACTTATGTTTATCGATGCACTCTTTAAGTTTATGGTAGTAGACTCAGATACAGATTTAAATTTTTTATCCAAGATTAATCCATTCAATCCATTCAGTCTTCCTCCTCTTGAAGACCCTTTAGATCCATATGTTCGATAACCTTTTTCCATGTGGAATGACTTCTGTCGAAGAATGTAGTCTCTCTTATTGCTACTGGAATGGACCTTTCTGATGCTCCCACACTTTTCTTCCACCAAAGGAGATTGAGATGTCCCAGAAGTACTAGATGATTTATCATTAGAATCACATCCAGAATTAGCAGCCTCTTTCTCCAATGGTCCAACAAGAATTTGAGATTTCTTTGACTTGTCCAAACCAGTATTTCCTGCCACAGAGGATTTCTCGGGTTGAGAACCTGAGGAGATTGATCTACAAGGACTTGGAAGACTTAATTCAGGACCTTTTGTTTCTAATTTTGACTGTGATTCAGTCTGAACAGAAGAACAGCCATCATCAATGCCATCACTACCTAAACTGCTTGAAGGGTCACCATCCATTGCACAAGCAAGTGACACATTCATGTCACAAATTAGCAAATGCCACATTGCATCCCCGGTACTGAACAATGGCCTAACCTCTCGAAGAACACAGACCAATTCAGCCAAAATATACTTCTCTAGCTGCACTAAATCTTCAAAATAGTGCTCTTGTGAAGGATCAATCTCTTGGGCATTTCTAAGAAATGCTAAACCATTGTCAACTACATTAGACACAGCATCTTTACATCCATAACAAATGCCAGACCTTAAGATGGCCTTTGTAGCAACGTCTTCAATATAGCCACACGCAACTATTTTCTTTACTGCACTCTTGAAAATGGTGTCCAAATTGCTCAGAACAAGTTCTTCCAATTGGGCTTCAGTGAGATCACTCCAATCGGCATCATGGAATTCATCAACCTCAAGTTCCTCCTTAGGTTGGCTAAGCCTGACATCAGATGAAGGTAAAGGACTAGACAATCCAAGGTCAAGCTTCAACCCATCAGAATTATCTTGGCTTACACTGCACATGTCAGAAGCACTAGCTTGTCCATGACCTGCGGTTATTTCAAACTTTTCAGCAGAAAATTCATTGCTGAGGCTTTCATGTTGAGGGGAAGGAATAATCTTATTTGGCTCGCCTAAAGGTGGATCAGCCCTGAATTTTCTCTTATTCCTACTCCCTTTTTCTTGGACAGAAACTGAAGGAGCCATTTGACTGCTACCACTGGCTACCAATGATGCCATTTATCTACAAACCAGAATTAACATGAAGGAAAAAATATATATATATATCGTCAAGTTTTACGAATTTATTTAGCATCAGTCACAAGCATCCAAAGTTTACTAAATCCAAATACAAGTTTCGTTAAAAGGGATAATGTGAAAATTAAAATTGATCAGGGAAATTCGGAATAAGCTTTCTAACATTATCGACCAAGGAAAAGGAAAAGAAGAAAAAACTAACACTGAATTATAATTCAATGCTAGAATTTTAAGAAGATAATCCATTACCTCTGAATCTCAGTATTGCAGCCTAGAATATATGACTTCCTGAAACATTTAGATTGAGAAAAACCAATCAGTAAATGAATAATCGAACAGAAAAAATAAGAGAAACAAAAAAAAAAAATCATAAGCTACCAAGAAACATGTACCCAGTGCTCACAGCATTAAGAACATACCCAGATGAAAAAGAGAGAAAATAGAAAGTTTCCAAATGCATCCAATAACATATCAATACTATACACACAGTCACAGATCAGAAAAGTGATGAAAGAAAATTATGTTTTCAATATTATTGGCAGCCCCTGAATAGACAGAAGATCCCCAATAGATGCGGAAGAAAAAACAGAGTTATAACAGTATCTAACGATCCAGACGTACCCGATTGAAGCAAAATTTGTATCAATCAAAGGTAAGATTGATCTTTAGAACATAGGAGAATCAGAAAGACAATCCACAGTTTTTTTCTTCTTTTTTTAATTTTAATTTTCCCTTTATTTTATTATGCTGAGGCTGCAAGAGCTTCAGGCCTTAGAAAGCCTTTTAAGCGTGGAACGTCTCTCTATAGTAACTAGGTTACCACTTAGCACTTTATGCACTGCAAAAGATGTTAATACAAACATAAAGATTTTTTGGCTATTACTATTTGCACCTCCTTTCAACTTTTATTTTCTAAAATTGCCCTTACCAGAAACTGAATTCCAGAATTAGTTTCCAGCATATCAGCGTGCGCGTATGCTTCCTTTACCTTCTCCTTCATCACACCCCTCCTTTAAACTATCAAGAAAACACCAACAATTGTCTTTGGCTGCGCTATCTCTCGTACTTTCTCTTCCTCTACGAATTTAAATCCCTGGCCATCTCCCTCCAACTCCTAACCTCAAATCCCTCGGCATCACCATCGCACCCTTTATCATCTCCGATCTGACACCATGTTGGTGAATAAGTGCCAAATAATGTTGCAGGGGAGAGTGAGATTTTGACCTTTGGAACCACTTTGTCAAAGAAAAAAAAAAGAAGAGTGAAATTAAGAAAGGGGAAATGAATATAAGATGCGCTCCATTGGATGATTCAACAAAGGGTAGGACCGTAGGAGGGTGTGTGCATGAATGACTGCAATCTGCAGGTTTGCAAAATAGTCAGGTTAAAGAACTTGAGGGTAGTTTTGTAATAACACTTAAAAAAATTAGAAGAGATGGTGCAAAAGTAAAAGTTAGGCGTGTATTTATCAATTATCTTTTTTTAAGAGATCCCCTTATTTTATTCCTCTAATCCATAATTTTAATCTTATTTTTCCTTTTATTTTTTAAAATTAAGATTTTTTATTCAACAGTCATTTTCTGAAATGTTGAACATAATTATTCTTTTTAGTATATACATTTTATTAGACAATTTTATTTTTTAAATTATTGAATCATTTCTTAAATTTCAAATTTTTCTTTAAACATACATTAATTTTCTACTACTTTTATATTATTAATTTTTTTTATTCTGTCACTGTCATTTTTATTAACTGTATTTAACTTCTAATTTTTTTATTTAACAAATTTAGAGAGGCAGAATCGTTAATAAAAAGATATTGACCGCAAAATCGTTAAAGTGATACTAAAATTTTGGGTTATTTAATTATTAATTTGATTAGTAAAAAATTAAGTAAAATATTAATTATTAGAAAATCTCTTTAAATAACCAAAGAATTTGATTAAAAATTATAATTATAATGTCACGTGCAGTCGATAATTTTTTTGTGTGTGAGCGGTCAATATTTTCTTACTAATGGATCAACAACCTGAAATTATTAACCATTAAACTAAAATTCTTATAATTTTCAGAAATAGAAAACAAATGTCTCTATTTTCTATAGGGACCAAGATTATAAATTGAGTAAAATAGAATGTTAAAATTGTATTTTAGTCTCTTTTAATTGACAAAAGCAAAAACAATAACAACTAATTTTGTAGAAAAATATAATAGATTTTTTTTTTGTGAAGAATTTTATTCTAGAAAATGAGCATCTTTAACTAGTATTCGTATTTTTTTTCATCATAATATTAATGCTAAAGGTATTTTTTTATTCAAATTTAAATGTTTGAAATTTTTAACAAACTTTTATTCAAATTAAATTATTAAACTAAGTATTTTATCACACTTTACATAAATTACAATATATTATTTTTTATTTAAATAATGGGATGTTAAAAGAATAATTTAAATATTCGCGAGTCAGTAATTTAACTGAATTTATGAAATAATTTATAGTTTGTGAAGTTAAATCTTTTTAAAAGAAAAAATAAAGAATATTATTTTGGATGTGTAATATCATAGAGGTTTGAGTAAAAGTTTCTCTGTTTGTTTCTTTGATAAATTTGGTATATGTCAACCCATGTTTGTCTCTTTTTCTATTTTATTTTTATTAAATTTCTGGTTTGTTGCAGATGAATCGTGAATGGTAGTACTTGTGGTTTTAGGATCACAAATTTCTATTGTGATGCTTTTGCAAATCTTTTAAAAAAGATATTAAGAAATGAGAGAGGGAGAGAATAAAGAAAGAGAAAAAATAGATAAAAGAGAGAATGGAAACTACTAGATTTATATGTCTAAATTGAGAATTAAATATCACATATGTTTCTTTTTTAAATAAAATTTTATTTATTTAAACATATATTCGTTATAACCACCTTTTTTTATCATAATTATGTATTTTTATGAATTAGAAAATAAAATAAAAACTTTAGCAGTATTTGGGTAAAAAAAAAGAATTAATGTAATGTTGGCAAACAAAATCTAATTGATTATTTATTAACAGCCCACTAGTATTTTAGATAGCAGTACTGAGAATGACTTCTTGCACCTCCTTTTTTTAGACTATCCCAAGATTGCCCTCCATAGAACCTCCGTGTGAGAGCTTCCACCACGACGGTTGCTCCCTTTTTCTCCATCATCACAGTTTCTCCACCACCGTTCATTGCTCTACGCCGAAGCAAACTTTTTGAGGTAAATTCTAAGATTATTTTTCAGATCTGTTAACAGTTCAGGATTGGATAATCCGGAATATACAAAAAAGAATACACTTTCCGGATTTATTATTCCGAATTATGCATACGTGGTGGCTTTTCTTGACGCACTGTTTAAAGAGGTGATATGCGATGGACCCAGGGGTGTTTTGTATTTTGAGAAACGGTTTCAGTTAAAAAAAAATGGAGCAGTTACCGGCGAACCGGAGCGAAGCAAAACAGTTGGCGCCGCCGCCGCAAGTCCTTCACCAGAGCGACGTGGACGACGATGACGAGAACGTGAATCAGCTCGATGAATGCTCTTCTCTCTATCGCTTGATGCAGGTTAACCTCACTTCCCTTTGTTATTTACTTATTTTCCCTTCCTAAAACCCGAAACCCTCAAATTTTAGATTCATCGAACTTGTCGATTTATTGAGGAAATTCCTTTTCCGTAATTTTCAGGATTGCGTTGTTCGAACAAACAGGAATTGGAAAGAATGCCAGCCAGGTATGGTATCCATTTTCCACACTCTCTCCGTTCATTTAATCCTTTCTGTGTGCGTAACGTGTTTTCGATTTCTAAATTTCTAATTGAATGTGTGTAAGAATGCATTGTTGGAATTCATGGAAATTTTTTCACTTGGAATCCAAATAGCTAATTGTTCGTCTGAGTTTATTTTATTGAATTAGAATTTGTAAAGTATTTTCTTCAGCAAGTTTACCTTCCATGATTGCATTTGAATTAAACATTGCAGTTTTGCACCAAAATAATAATAATAATAACAGTTAACCATTGATGAACTCTTGACAGAGGTATATGCTTTGAGGGAATGCTTTGAAAAGACAAAGAACATGCAAGGAAAGTAGATTTTTGCAGAGGCGGAACTTTTTTTAGTTGGCAATAAGGTTATCCTCTGTGCTTCCTAGTTATTCTTGGTGGTTCCACTATGATGTACACAGTACAGACACTTCCTCCTAAAATGAATGTTTTTGTAGTATAGTTCAATTGAAAGTGATTGAGATTGATTTTGGGGAAAGGGAACTTTTATATACAGAGATCTATAATAACCAGTGTTTTCTGATTGGAAATACCAAATACGTGTTTTGAGGTGAGAGCAGCCACCCCCCTTAACTTGCTTTTACTTCGTAAAATCATTCATTCATTTGAATTGTGTATTTTTTCGCTGTTGATGAGAGTGTGTTATATGAATGATAACTCGTCAAACACTTGCAATTTGGTACCTGATCTTGATCTAGTTTTATGTGTTTATTTTGCATGAGGCTGTTTGAAGCAATGGTACAGTGAAATTATCATTTTTGTGCAACGAGAAGGGTGTTTTTACTTAAAAATAGCTTTAGAATAATTAGAAGACTTGATAAAATAGGCTTATTATAGCCATATTTGAAGGATTTAAAAAAGAAAAAAAAGTCTGAACTTGTAATACTGCAATATGTGGTATGGATTGGACTTGTGGGGCACAATTTATGCATCAAAAGATTTGTCTCTTGGTGTGGAAAGCCATTGTAGGTAATGTCTCCAGGAAAAATGTAATTTATGATGACTAACTTATAATATAAAACAGAGAAATAGCGCACATGCAACACCGCTACATTTTCAAAGATTCAGGGACACCATTAGAATGTTGAATTCATTGAATTTAGGAGAAAAATGAATTACATCACTATTACATAATGAGAACAAATGTTCATATACAGTAAGGTTGAGCTGGCTCTGCAAAAAACAAGATCAACCGCCAAACTTATTCTCTTACTGATGCTGTTGTAACAGCATGTGCCCTGATAGTGTACATGAATGCGGCTGTATGAACATCATGAGCATGTTTTCGCGTGACTTGTGTATCTGATGAGACACTGACTGAACCTTCTTATATAAACTCCAAACACAGTAAAGAAATTATGGATTTTGGGGTACCCTTTAGCAGTTGCATAAAATCCTATTTGACTTGTTAGGTGTATACCTATGTCAGCATGCTCATGAATCCCTTTTGCCACAGCCCACAGATAACATGTTATATTTCACATGCTTTTGTATCTTTTAACTTAGATCAAAACGAAGATTATCTGTAATTATTGGTGATAGAGTACATGTAAAATTTTATATGACCCTTGGAAGAACTATGCAATATAAATAATGAAAATAATTTGGCTTTTTATACATTTGAGGAATAAAGCCTGTTTTGATTGTGATGTAGAACTTGACTGCTTGTTGTGTTGGCGTCACCTTTATGATTTGTCTACTTGCTTGAAAGTTGAAACCCCCCAGTACTACCGTTTCTGACTTCTTACAAGCTCATGTTTATTAGCAAAGGGGAAATGATTTTGGCACACCAGTGGTGTCTTCATCTTTAAATCTCGTGAGATAAGATCATGATACATTTAAAGTCAATATTACAAATAGTGAATACATCCTTAAACATGCTTACTTTAGAAGACTTTTCTCCTTGAAATTAATTTTACATTGAAAAATTAGAATGACATTTGTTTTGAAACTTTTTTTTTTCAAACACATTACGTATTATGAGACAGAGGGAATAATAAAGTCTAACTTATAGAAAAATGTTTCTTTTTGAAAAAAACATTTCTATGCACCCCCTTCCCCGCATGCACACGCGTGCACAATTATTGAACTAATTTCATTTATTAGCTTTTAGCTGACCACAATTTTACGACCGTTCTTTCTAAGTTTAATTAACGTACAAGTTTTTTTGCTGAAAAAATTTACATACAAGTATTCATTTATTATGTTTGACAAATAATGAATAATTTATTTTAATATCTTAATAAGTGGTTAAGTTAGTTTTTTTAGGATACCTTTGCACACTGAGTACAACAATAATTCATTTATGAAAAGGACAATTGCTTTTACAATTTCTTTATTTTTTTTTTACTTACACATCCACTTGTCTTTATTGTAATTTTTATTAAAAAAATACTGTTTTTTTAGAAACTAAATTTTGGAATTTATTTTGATAATGGATAAACATTTTGAAAATTAATTTCCAGAGCGTATTAAATACGGTTCGAAAACATGCTTCAATGGAACCCCAAATTTTTTCAACAAACAAAAAATATGAACCCCAAATGCGCAAAGCACGAATGATGTGTAAACATCTCTTTTATCAATCTCTAATTTTAATTTCCTAAGGAAGATGACTATACCGTATGTTCTTATTCGTGCACTAGAATAAGCATCGAAAGGCATTACAAAACATACTTATTTCACTGTCAATTGTTGTATAACAAGTAGGGATTTGTGATTGCAACAAGTACTCTTGTGTTTCTTGCTTGTTCTTGTAATTGGAAACAAACGTTTACAAATTTGTGATTCAATTTGGAATTGAACACATACATGCATAACATCCGAGGAGAGAAAAGAGAAATGTTGAACTTGGTGCGTAAACTTAGAAGTTAGAGATAGATGCTTATGCATTACTCATACAGTCATACATGCATTATTTGGGTTCCTTTGAAGCAATTATTCAAAAAATATTTTCAAAATTATTAAAATTGTAAGAGTACACAACAATACATATTGAAATGAAAGACAGATATTTCATTTCTAATAAATGTTATCTAATTTGAAATGTATATATATATATATATTAACATAAACTTAATGTGTTAATGTTTTGTTTATTTATATAAATAATATAAATATCTTAATTTAAAAATAAAATATTTGTCCATGTCCTTTAAGGCTTTAACTAATACACATTTTATTTTAACACACAAACAATGAAAGGACAAAAATGACCAAATAAATGTGTACATCAAAAGAAAATATCTTCTTTATATGTTGTTATAAATATAATAATAAAGTCACCTTTAAAATTAAATTTTAATGGTTGGATTTGGAAATTGAATCTGTACACAGTGTAGTTTATTTTAAAATTCTAGAGGATTGGGATCCGATATTATAAAAATAGGAGACCAAACAAGACAATACAGTAATACACCGATTAGGAAGTTTTTCTCTTAATCGAGTCAAAAGGAAATAATGACAAATTGAAATTGAAATTGGAAAGTATATTCAAATGATAAAACCTTCTGACCCTACAAGTATATTTTGTCTTCTAAAATTTGACTACAATATCACCTTACAAAGGACTCTGAGATTGGGTGTGAATAATGTGCATAGTGTGATCTACGAGAAGTTGGGACACGTGGCACGCTCATGAACTTCCTTCTCATGCTTTGTGTCACCGCACATGTAAGTGTACCATTTCTTTACTGCGGACGAAAATAAAACTAAGAAAAGAAAAAAGAGTTTTTGGTAAAGAAAAAAATGTGAATATCCTATTGTTTTCCGGACCGGCCCAATTAAAGAAAAATATGGCCGAAAAGGTAGGTGTTGGGGACAAAGAGAAGGCCCGTGTTATTCTAACCCTCTTTTTCTCTATTTCCACACCCCAAAATTTTGTTTAATTAAAATTCGTATTTCATCCCCATCCCTCATACTCATTCAGTTTGTCTTCTCCTCTCAAATCTCACCCTAACTTGAGACTCTACCCTTCTCATTCTCTTCTCTCATGCACCTCCATCATATCTGATCTTCACTCTTACTTGTCACTCTCCCTCCCGTTTTCGTGTTTGCTTCATGCTATACACCCTTCTTTTGTTCTTCACCCACCACTTTTCCCTATTTTTGCCTATCAAATAGCAATAGGTTTCCGTTTATGTATTTATAAAAATATGTTTACATTTTGTTATTTTTAATACTAATTGGAACATGTTTTTCTTTTATAGTGAAACAAATAACAAAATGAAAGCTCATATTTGATTTAATGAAAATGTGTATCTGTTGTGTTACAATATGCATTTTGGTCTTGTTTTAAGTTTTGCTCCCTATATGCAAAAATAAGTTTTAGTCCTTATACAACCAAATTTAATGCATTTTGGTCTTTGTTGTTAGATTTATCTTAACTTTGATAGATTTCGGTACTTTAACATTGCCATAAATAAGAAATTGGCCATGCAAAATCACTAGATTTTTTTTTTTACGTCTATTAAATCGTCTGATTTTTTATGCTACTCATATTAGTCAAAAATAAAAATGTTTCGGTCATACACTATCGTTAAAAATCCTCTCTAACAATAATGCATAAGAAAATATCTTAATTATTTTATTGATACTAGTTCTGAAAGATATTTCTAGTGATTTAATAATTGTTAGAAATTTTCTAGCAATTTTATACCACTAATCTCTATTTTATGATGGTGTTAGAGCATCCAAAACTAATAATTTTTAGTGTAAAAAAATCTACTAACTGTAGGAACAAAAATACATTTAAGTTACTTACACAAAAAGTAAAACATATATAATAACCCCAAAACTTAAAATAAAGACACCTAAAGAATAATTTAATTACTGATTGCATTAGTTATCATGTAAATGAATAAGTTTTGTGTTAGTATCCACAATTAATTTTTAGATGGGAAGTAAGTTAGAGGACATATTTTCAAAATCCAAATAATAAAAAAAACAGTAAATTCGTTAGGAAAAAACCTAACCTAAAGTCCTAAACAAAAAAATTGAGTGATCTCTGAATAAAGGCATAAAAAAAGCCGTTAAGCCAAAATTACGAAATTATATAGAATAATTTTTTCGCTCCCAAATCATTGTGTGAATGAATACTCCTAAATCGAACTATAAATTAAAATTGATCAGTCTTAATTTTGACTTAGTTCAATGGGCTCGCCTTCGTTCTTCCCTCTTCAGCCCTCTCCTCACCACCTTGCGGATTGTCATTGATTCATCACTTATTCAGAGTTTTCAAACTACACTCTTTACTGGATTTGGGACAATAAACGAAAACGATACCTAGTTGTTGCGTTTCGCTGTTGCCCTGAGCCAAAGTGAAGAAAGAAAAAAGGGTCATTAGAAGAAGAAGCTTCTGTTCTGTGCTAAAAACAGAAGAGTTGTTTTCATTCGCTTCCATTGTTCCCATCATAATAAACGAATACCATTGAAGAAGAAGAAGAAGAATGTCATCGTATCCGGGATTTGGGAAGAGTTCAGGACCCACCGCACCACCCAAATCCCAACCCAGTTTCGGTCTCACTAACCCTTCTCCTTCACCTGTTCCTGCTCCTTCGTCACAACCCACACCCAGGTACGTCAATTCTTCATCACCCTTTTATTTTTTTTCAATAATCTATTCAAATTAACCCCTAAAAACTAGATTTCTTTTACTGGGTTTTCCCCCCACGTTGAAATGAGATGGGGAATTTGAACTAGTTAGCATTGAAACGTTTCCTTTATGTCAATCTTCCGCAAAGGATCGTATTTTGATATGAATGCTTTTTTTAGCGAGGAGTGACTAGCATTGAACTTTGTTGTTTGCATTTGGAAGGGTTCAAACGTTTTTGGCTGCTTGTTGCATACGTGGTTATTTTATTTTAATTAGGATTTAGGAATAAGGTGGGGGGTATATGTTAGCAGTGTTTTGGAGGTGAAAATTGGGGATCACATCACATTATACCACAAATTGCATGATCCTGGGATTTAAGCTGGATATATAAATTGGAGAAATGTTTCAGATTTAATCTTGTGATGGTTGTTAAGTGCCTTTGTAAGTGAAAGGAATTTTCTGTTGTACAACTATAACACTTGTGATACTCTGAGATAGTGAATGTTAGGCAGTAAATCGCCAGAGCGAAATACCAGTGTGATTTGTTGAAGGGGATCAGCTTAACCATTAAAATAGCCTTCACTCTTAATGTCATTGTTTAACCCATCTAGCTGACTCTACCTAGAATATGGATAAAATCCAAACAGTTCCATATACCCTTTTGGTGAAACCCATTTTATTGTTTTTTTTTTTTCCCTCTCTTTTCACACAAAAAAAGTTCCCATGCTGTCTGTTATGACAAAACAAGGTGCACTTTTTGACCACCGTTTTTTTTTTTATTAAGAACTTATGTTTTATCCTTTGTTTAAACAAGACATTCTTTTTGTGGCTATAGTTTATATTTAAGATGTTAATTGCGTGATGCATTTTCATAGTTCATATTTTCTTTCAGATCCATTGACTCTTCCAGTTGGAGTGATGGACAGAAACTGTTCTATAAAGATTTGGGTACCCATACTCCTGAAAGGCCATCTCCAGTCACAACATTTATTGCTACACGTGATTCCGCAACTGGTGTTACAGCCACAATTTCAAGATTTCCGAACCCAGAGGGAACCAGATCTCCTCCTATATCATATGCAGATTTGGATACTGATACTCCAGAAAGGCCATCTCCAGCCACAACTTTTATTGCTTCACGTGATTCCACAACTGGTGCTACAGCCACAATTTCAAGATTTCCGAACCCAGAGAAAACCAGATCTCCTCCTATATCATATGCAGATTTGGATACTGATACTCCAGAAAGGCCATCTCCAGTCACAACATTTATTGCTTCACGTGATACTGCAACTGGTGTTATGGCCAGAATTTCAAGATTTCAGAACCCAGAGAGAACCAGATCTCCTCCTATATCATATGCAGATGTTGAAGCTTTGAGGAATTCTGATCAAACTGTTCTAAGAAATAAGTAAGATAATATCATCTGCAAACTTTAGTACTATCACATTTCTTTAATTTGTTATGTATCTGGACCTCTGCATCAATTTTTTCTTGTTTGTATTGGAATATCATATGTATAAAGCTGAAATATGTCAAGTCAATCCAGTCTTATGGACTAAACTTCTGTTATATCATTATATGGGATGGCATTTAAATAATTATATCAGTTACCCTGTTGTTTTGAACTTTATCATGAAACTACATTTTTCCGTGAATAACTGAAACGAGTAAATGGAATGGATTGCTTAGCCCTTTTTGGTTTTCCCTATGTTGAGAAAAACAATATGACAATCTTTTAGACGTAAATTTAGATTCTTTATGCTAATTGTGCATGCATAGCATCATACAATGTCCATTACTCCCAAAAAATGTGAAGTCCCATCTCTAATTTGTTGAGCCTGTTTAATGGTTCTTCCAGGCCTTCTCTGTCTCCTCCTAGACTGGGAAGTACATCAAATGTTCCAAGGAATGTCCCTCATTCTCAAATTCACCAGAAATCTTTCCCTTCTAATGTTTCTGAAGCCACTGTAAGCAAGCCCATCCGCTCCACTGCTCCTAAAAGATCAAGATCACCTCCTCCATCATTTGCAGCCAATGTAACCCTTGAAGGAAACTCAATTTCCTCAGAAGACAACTCTGAACGGTAAGATATTAGGTGCAGTGGCACCATTTTTTGTCCATTATGCATTTACTTTATCTTGAATTATTTATTTTTAAAGGATCTTTGTTCTTATTGTGTTGTTCAGTGAAATGTTAGCCAAGGCAAAGCGTTTAGCTCGGTTCAAGGTAGAACTAAGCAAATCTGAACAAAATAATGATGATATTCCCAATCAGAAGGCTTTTGCAAATAGACATGAACAATCTGTGTTGGAGCAGAAATATGTGAGAGGGAATTTAATGGATTCAGCTAGCAACTTTACCAATGGTCTTGCTGTTTCTGACAATGAAGGCTTGGAAACATCCAATTTAATTATTGGCTTATGTCCAGATATGTGTCCTGGTATACTTCTCAGATTCTAAATATAAGAGTGACCTGTGAGAATTTTTATATTTGATTAGATCTCAATTTCTAAATCTGCAATGAACTTTTCTCAAGAAACATTTGTGATTCCTTATTTGTTTTTTAATGTGGGAAAGTGTAGTTTGAGAGAATCCCAAAGCCAACTTCATTTTGGAGTTTCTTTTCGAGTGCATAAATGTTTACACAACCTGAAAAATTTAGCCCAAATTTTGATTTGTGTTTCAGAGTCAGAAAGGGGAGAACGGGAAAGAAAAGGGGATCTTGACCAATATGAACGTGTGGATGGGGATAGAAATGTAACTAGCAGACTTCTTGCAGTTAAGAAGGTGATTGCCATGTTAGTAAATACTATTGTTTTTCCTACTGAACAGCTTACTGCTTTTTCAAGTATTATTAATAGCATAAATCATGATTCATGACAGTATACTAGGACAGCAGAGAGGGAAGCCATTTTGATCCGGCCTATGCCTATCCTGCAGAAGACAATTGATTATCTGCTCACTTTGCTAGATCAGCCTTATGATGAATGGTTTCTTGGTGTATACAACTTCTTGTGGGATAGGATGAGAGCAATTCGGATGGATCTCAGAATGCAGCACATTTTCAATCAAGGGGCTATTACTATGCTGGAACAGATGGTGCTTCCTTGTGGTTATATCATCACTTTTTTCCCCATACATGTTCAAAAACATTGGTTCTAGTGCTCTTTTATGAATGAGTGTGCATGGTAAAGAGCTTAGGTCTGTGGACAAACATTTACAAATTTATTACTTCCCAATGGAAATATATAACTCTCATTGTCAACCTAAAATATGGAAACATGCAACTCATTCATTGTGCACTATTAAATTTTAGCAACACGAACTTATCCCTTGTTTGATGGTCAAGTGTCTCTTGTCAGTCTAAGTTATGCTGTCTGAATTAGTCTCAATTTTTTGCGCCAACCCTTGTATATTTTTGAACTTGGACATCTGTTGGTTTTTTCTTTCAGAAAGTCTCCTTTTGGTTTAGTCATGTCTGGTCTTGTGACATTACTGCCACTTGTTATCAGTGACTGACTCACTGCAACATGCGCTGCTTGTTAGATGCCTTGACTATCCAATTTGTTTGGTAATCCTTACTAGTAGAGTAATAGTGTAATCAAGATCACATGTCAAAGCAAATATTCATGTTTTTCTTGTAATACTACGTATAAAACCAAAATTATTGTTCCTATTTAAGTGATAATATCAAGGGTTTTTTTTTTCCTCATAGTTCTTTAAAAGTATGTGGATTCAGATAATTAATACCAAATATATAAATTTGGTGCTTATCAATTTCATATTTGTGTATTGGTATAATAATTTTTTGAAAGAGCAGTTAGTTTAATCTAGAACATGCATATGCTTGTTGCCAAGCAGTATCTGATGATTGCAAAGGCTAATGAAGCTGTTGATTTCTGTGGTTTCAGATAAAATTACATATCATTGCAATGCATGAATTATGTGAATACACTAAAGGAGAAGGATTTTCCGAGGGCTTTGATGCTCATCTCAATATTGAACAGATGAACAAAACTTCAGTTGATCTGTTCCAGATGTATGATGATCACAGAAAGAAAGGAATCAATATTCCCACTGAAAAAGAGTTTCGAGGCTATTATGCTCTTCTTAAACTGGATAAGCACCCTGGTTATAAAGTAAGTAGCCTTTGTAGTGCTTTGATTTATATGGCTTTATTCACTACGAAAAAACCAAGGAACTAAGCAAGTCATACTAGGTTGAACCTGCTGAGCTCTCCCTTGAAATTGCTAAGATGTCTCCAGAGATAAGGCAGACTCCAGAAGTTCTATTTGCTCGCAGTGTAGCAAGGTTGTAATTCCTATAGAAATTAGTTTTTGTTTCTTTTTTGGTTGTCATGTTTGCGGTCTGACCATTCCTTCTTGTTTTCCTTTTCAGAGCGTGCCGAACTGGTAATTTTATTGCCTTCTTTCGGCTTGCAAGAAAAGCAACTTATCTTCAAGCATGTCTAATGCATGCTCACTTTGCTAAGGTATGGGGTTTTCCTGCCTTCTATTTTTTGCTCAACAAAGACAATATGATTAGACTTGTCCTTATAAAGCTTAGAGCTGCCATGTACAGACTGGGCATGCATTTACTCAATCATTGCAGGCAATTTAGGAAATTGCTTAAGTTGTTTGGAGACAAACTGAAGTAGTTTCTTCTCCTGAATGAACTTGCTACATATGTTGATCAACAGTGGTGGATTGAGAAAATTTTCCTAGTGGGGGCAAGAAATAGTTTATAATATTATCACAAAAAAAATATCACCAGCTATCACAAAATATGTAATATCATGACCAAAAAAATCCAAAATACTTATACTTTTATAAATTATAATTATCTTTTATGCATTTTCATACTTTGAAAATGTTCTATGATTTTTTTATTGTCAATACTATCAAAAATTAAAGGGATAAAGAAGTAAGATTAGTATCAATTTATTCTCTCTTTTTTATTTCTTATATTTTCTTACATTCATCTTAAAACAGTTCATCTTATGGGGGAAATATCTATTTTTCTATGGGGGAAAAAATTTACTACACATATACAAATAAAAGAATCTTGTGGGGGCAATTGCCCCCACACCCTATAACCTGGATCCGTCAGTGCTGATCAATTACGTAATATATGATAATACTGCCATGCTTAAAAGCAAGAATTTTCTTGCTCATTTTTATAGAATATCTGTCTTACGGTGCATAAATTTCAAAAGGATAACTAAGTAACATTAATTTCATTGTATTATTATACAATCCCTTTGAGTCCGCAATACATTAGTGGAAAGAATTTTGTGGAATTCACTTTAGTAATGATTTGGTCATGATGTGACTAGGCTACATCCGATCAGAAATCCTAACCTTTATGTCTTGTGTTACTTTTACCAGTTGCGTACCCAGGCACTTGCTTCTCTGCATTCTGGTCTACAGAATAGCCAAGGTCTCCCTGTTGCTCATGTTGCTAACTGGCTTGCTATGGAGGTATATTTCTTAGATAGATGTGTATATGTGCTGTCTCATTTTCCCCCTTTTCTTGTGTGAGTGGAGAGTGTGGCAGGCGCATGGGATTGCTTTGCTGAATTTTCCAACTTTCTCTTACATTCACCTTTGTCATTTTAATTAGGATGAAGGTATAGAGGGTCTCTTGGAGTATCATGGATTCTTGCTAAAAACATTTGAAGAGCCATACATGGTGAAGGAAGGCCCATTTCTCAATGTTGATGTTGACTTTTCCACAAAGTGTTCAAAACTTGTGCTCAAGAAAAGGTCTGGAAGGATAATTGAGGATATTTCACCCTCAATTCAAGCTGAATCATCACGTGTTGAGACTGTGAAAGAGATTCAGATGAGGAAGGTATACAAGCATGAACCACAAGTAGTTTCAGCTGTTGAAAATGATACTTCTGTCCAGATACTTGATGAGGAAATTCCAGACGCTGAAGCTATTTTCTCCCCACAGGATAGTAAATCAGGAAAGGCATTTAAGGATGTTCAGGACAGTCGAAAAGATCATGATATGTCCACTACTCGTCCATCACTGTTGAGCTTCCCTTTTCCTAATATTATACCTGAACCACAACTTCCTAGAATTGAGATTTTAAAGGATACCAATTCTGATTTAATTGCAAGAGGTTCTCCAAAGAGAAACTTGCAGTCTAATGTTGATCAAAGGCCATTGGAGATTGTACCCAAAGCAGCTCCACCAGAAAGTTCATTAGGGAATAGTTTTTTTGTGCCACCTCCTGTGGCCCAGGGTATATCCAAGGATGAGTCTCTGATTATTCACCAAGAACATCAAGATGAAATTGATGAAGTTAGAGAAAATTGTCAAGATGAAGAAATTGCTGAGGCCAAGCTGAAGTTGTTCTTAAGGTTTATATGCCTTGTTTCATTACATAATTTTAGATTTTTACAGATAAAATGTTCGCCTGTATTTTACTATTTTTAAGCCATTTTTCATGTCTTCCTGTCAGGTTATGGAGGAGGCGAGCATCAAAATTAAGAAGATTACGGGAAGAGAGACAATTAGCATCAAATGCTGCACTAAACTCGATGCCATTGGGCCCCCCCAATTCAACATTATATAAATGTAAGTTTGGTAGTTTCTTTTTGTGAAATTTTAGTAAATTGCTCTTGCCAGAGGACAGGTGTTGAGGATGAGAGTTAAATAAAGATGATTGTTTTTAATCTTGCTTCTTTTAAAAATAAATGTATTTTTGGATCATCATTTTATATTCTCATGGAACATTTTAGCTAACTACTTCCTGCTACCAATTTCAAATTCTCATTAATCCTGAAGATAGTTACTGAATTAGTGAAATCTATTTTGCATAATTAAATGGTGCCACTATGTGTGCATATGAACATGAATACCATCTAGCAATTTTCATAGGTTCCTATTGACTTTGGTGGTTCCCTTTTTTAATGTAGCGACCTGGTAACTTCCACAAGTTTGACATTGATATAGCTATGAGGGAGAGATATGAAAATCAGGAAAAATCATGGTCAAGACTTAATGTTTCCAATATAGTTGCTGATACACTAGGCAGAAGAAATCCAGATGCTAAATGCTTGTGCTGGAAGATCATTCTATGCTCTCAGATGAACAGTGGATATGAAATGGGAGCGGCAGGCACTTGGTTGACCTCAAAGTTCATGCCTTCTAGTGATGAAGATGTGGTTATTTCATCTCCTGGCTTGGTAATATGGAGGAAATGGATTTCTAGTCAATCTGGCATTAACCCTACCTGCTACCTCTCTGTAGTAAGGGATACAGCATTTGGTAGTCTAGATGAGGTGGTATCTGGGGCAGGTGCGGTTATGTTTCTTGTGTCTGAGAGCATCTCATGGGAACTTCAGAGATCTCATCTTCATAATCTTCTGATGTCAATTCCCTCTGGGGCCTGCTTGCCTCTGCTGATCTTATGTGGCTCATACGATGAAAGGTTCTCTTCTGCTATTATCAATGAGCTGGGCCTTCAAAGCATTGATAACTTGCGGATTAGTAGCTTTTTGCTTGTTTTCCTCAGTGAAAACCAGCAGCAGATGGAACACTTGGGTGGATTTTTTCAGTGATACACTATTAAGGGAAGGGCTGCAATGGCTGGCAGGTGAATCACCCTTGCAACCCAACCTTGGCTGTGTGAAAATACGAGAACTTGTTCACGCCCATCTTAATTCTTTCTCAGAGATGCTGGACATTGCCATTAACTCCAACTTGGGTCCTAATGACTATATTTCATTGTTCAATGAAGCCTTAGATCGTTCAGCTAAAGAAATTATTGCTACTGCCAATTCAAATCCTACTGGTTGGCCTTGTCCAGAAATTGGTTTACTTGACAAGTTTTGTGATGAAGATAGAGTAGTAAAAATGTGCTTGCCAACTTTGGGGTGGAGCTCAAGTGTGAAAACTGAAGCAACTATTTGTGCTTTGCAAAACTGTATGCTCCCTAATTTCCCTGATGATATATCCTGGTTGGCCAGAGGTTCTAAAGTTGGACATGAGATTGAAAGCCACAGGATACAGCTTGAGAATTGTTTGATCCAGTACTTGACTCATACTAGTAAGACGATGGGAATTTCTTTGGCAACAAAAGAGGCACGTGTCACAATGCAAAGCTGTGCTAGACTTGAGCTGCGTGGCTCAAGCTACCATGTAGTTCCACATTGGGGTATGATTTTTCGTCGAATTTTCAACTGGCGTTTAATGGGTTTATCTAGCAGGGAAGTCTCCACGGCTTACATCTTAGAATGCCATCATGTTGCTCTTCCAAATGTGAGCTCCAAAACATGGCTATCTTATTATCCAGATGCGTCTTTAGATGAAATAATCAGTGTTAGCTGTAACTCTCCTCTTCCCGTTAATTATCAGCTGAGGCCGGAAGCACTTCAAAGTCCTCCACATAGGGATTCAAATGATGTATTCCATGAGACTGTTAACGTGATGGATACTGAAAGCAATCTTCCATTTGATAAATTGCCTAGCATGGATACAACTGGATCATATGGTTTATACAGTGCTAATTCTAACAGTGGAGCATTAACGAATGGGAAACCAACCAAAGAAGCTGACAAGTTAAGCAAATTATTGGAGCAATGTAACTTGCTGCAGGATGGCATAGATAAGAAGCTTTTTTTATACTTTTAACAGGCACGTGACTTCTATGTTTCTATTTTTTTTATGTATCCCCAACTAAAGTAAAAGAAAAAACAATCAAATGTTGATTTGTATGAAATTTTGTACAATAAAGTAAAATTATATATTTTTTTTCTTTTGCTGTTTCATTTACTTTCCGTCTCCGAGCTCACAAAGGTGACATGGACTTGAGGAGAAAGAAGCAACTCGTGCGAAACTATTGGAATTGGAGAAACATGCTTTTCTAGTATTATAAATGGTCCCATAATGATTATTCAAATTAATGTGTAGAGTAATGAGAGAATGCTGGTACTGATGAACGCATGTTAAATAGAGAAGGAAAAATATTTGGCCAGTGTGTTTATTTGTAACGTTTCCGTTTTCCGCGATATGTTTATTTGAGCTATCTACTTTTTCATTCTTAGAAATAATATTTGTGAGTATTTAAAAAAAATGTTTGGTTAACAACTAAAATTTATTAAAAATATTTTTGCAAAAGTGGGGTGTAGAAGAAGTTAAAAGATAAGAATGGAAATTTTACATGTTATTCTCACCCCACAGGAATCAATTTATTCACTCCTTTCTTGAGAACATAAATATGGCAATATTGAAGTTATTCTTTTCTTGAGAATATTGTATGTTCAGGATTTTTATTTATTTTTAATCAAGTGAGGTGAAAACACACATTCTCTACTCCTTTCTTGAGAAGAAGTTAAATGTTTGTCTTTCTTCTAATTATTAGTATCTCTATATATGATTCGATTAATCTAAATCAAATTGGTTAGAATTACTGTAAGGGATGAAGAGCTCTCTCAAATTGAGTTAACATAAATTTGATTTCTCAAATATGAAAAAATATATTAATTCAATATTCTAAAATAAACTCACCAAACATTCGCTTCCCAAATGAGCACATTTTAAAAAAAAATTGGCTTTCACAATCATATCCTTCCGTGCATAAATATACACCAAATAACATCGTACACTGTTTAAGGAGATTGGTTAATTAATGTGTCATGTGTGTGCCCATCGCTCATGAATGTTGCGGTATGGTCCAAAGCATCCAGTGGAGGTGGAGCTTTAAAGCAGCGTTGAGATTCAGAGGTACATAAAACAAATAGATGGAGACATGATGACGGAAGGGAATCTCATATTGCATTGCATTTAATGAATTTTTAAATGATCTTACAAAAATAATTTATCATACCATATTTGAAATATAAGATTGCCCAAAAGAGGAGGAAAAACATTAAACAAAGGATGCTGGTCCCTATCTATGCCATTACTCTGTTACGTGATTAAATGAATTATCAGTTGTGACACATGGTACGAAAACAAACGTGCCATTTCCTTCCTTCACACCATCTTTTTTTATCTTCACATTAATGTCTCGTATCCACTTAAATATTTTGACTAACTCCATTCTGCACTCGACTCAATTCAAAGTCCTTCTTAACATTTAATTTTATAAAGACTTATTATACTAGTAAAATTGTATATATATTGCTAACTATAACTTCCTAGATTCATATTAAGAATAGTAAAATGGGTCAACCCAATACAATTTGAAAAAAAATGAATTAGATTGAGTTGAACATATTTTAAAAATGGATTGAAAATCTCAACCCAAACAAAAAAGTTGAAAAATGGATTGACTCAAAATAAAAAAAGACAATCATTCAAACATAATCATAATAACCATTAGTTAATCTATCAAAACATCTAAATACTTGAAACATCAAATACATCCACTAATTATCTTAAAAGACAAAAACTAAAACATTAATCCTTTATAACATTGACACCAATAAGTCCACAACGACATATAAGTCTTAAAAATTAGTGATGACTTAACCCAACTCAAATTGTCCTTGGTTAAAAATAAGTTAAACGCATTTTAAGAGTTGAAAGCCTTAACTCAAACTGCAATCATTTGTCTGACTTAAACAAGCTAACTTAACAGATTAAACTCATTTTGTCAAAATTCACATCAAGAATAGACTCTTATCATGAAGAAAAGTGCTAATATGTTTAGGCGAGTCTTTACAAACTTAATTTTAAACGGACTTGATTTTGCAAAATTTATATTAGACACACACACACAGTAGTCAGTACCACTAGAGACAAAAAAGAATGGAAATTATTAATTTTTATCATGCAGCGAAGATGTTTCCACTTTTCTGACAAAGTCGGTCATTTGCTATTAACATTTGAAGCTATTTTATTATTAGTTAGATGAAAACATGCTTAGCAATTATTTGTAGTTACTAATTTTTTAAGAGTGATAGCGGCACTATCTAATACAACTTTTTTATTTATTAAAATTCATGTAAAACTCAAATAGTCAGTACCACTTGAGATTTCTTGGTGAAAAATAAAATAATTCATAAAAAACAATGAAAACTATTAATTATTATCATGTGGCGAAGATGCTTCCACTTTTCTGACAAAGGCATTTGCTGTTTGACATTTTAAGTATTTCATTATTTGTTAAATGAAAATATGCTTAGCTATTATTTGGAGTAGTTATTACTTTTATGAAGATTGATAACAATACTCTCTAATACATCATTTGTTATAGTTAAAATTCATATAGATTTCATTAGTCTAGAAATGAAACTCATTTAACGAGACCTACATAAGTTTTACCTAATAAAAAAATGTATCAGAAAGAAATGTGTTAAAAAGTATACTGCTGACATTTTTCTTACTTTCATTTAACAGAGTCGCAACACATGAAACAGTAGTAATCCACATCAATTGTTAAAATGTGTCAATTGCTTATACTCATAACCATTCATTCAGTTAATAATTTGCAGTAAAAACATGAAACTAATATTGAAAAGCAATAAAAAAATTCCAGACATGTTTCTAAAAGATACACCGGATCCAGCATGAGAACGAGGATAATGGATTTACATTCTAATAGCACATGGCTTGTCTTACAAGTTGACCATTGACTACAATTCATTGCAAGTAGTAGTGGTAAATTAGTCACCAACCAAACTCCTGCACGGATCTCCTTTGTCTCAAGTTATTTATAGACCCTATTCCAAAGTTTAAATTTAGAGTGTGGAGGTGTAGTGGTATTCGTGAAGACAAGTTTGAAGTGCTTGTATATGGTTAAATGACAAGCAACTTGAATTAGTAAAAGGTTGAGAAAAGAAGAAAAATGATCAGTAATCATTTTTGCTTTCTCTCATTCTGAAAAGGGTCCCTTCAGCTGCCAAGATAATGCACCTTAAACCAGCAACCTTCAGCAGCCTAACAAAATTGAGTCAGCATTTTGACTTAATGAATAATATAGTGGCAATCAAGTAAACTTATGATAGTGATTCAGAAGACTAAAGAAGGATGGAACATAGAAATGTACCACCTTGGAGAAAGTATGAGGAGACATGGTGAAGCTTCCATAAAGCCTCTATCTGATTACTGTAAAATTGAAAAGGGGGAAATGAAATGCAATAAAATAAAATAAAGCTTTACACAAATCCTAATCAAATGATTAAGAGAAATGTTAGCAACACACTCTTTCTAACACATTCTCTACTGTTGACTGAAATTTATAAAGAATGATAAAATTTGGTAGGTCTCGCTACTTGTTTAATGAACTTCATTCATAATTCTGTAGTTATAATCAATTTTAAGCAATTGGAGGGAGTGTCTTACAAGGAGTGTGTTGCTAGCACTCCTTAATGATTAATATGAAACAATGCTAGTGTGACTGTACTAATTCAACTGGAGTTTGACATGCTGGAGAGGGGACCACTATGGCTGGGCTTCTAGTTGAGACCACATGCTGTGGACAGGACTGTAAATCAGAGAAACCATTCCTGACTGAACGATACACATCTAACCCAGTAGTGGCAGATATTTCAGATGCTCCCTTTACCCTCTTGCTCTTTGTCCTTGTTACAGTACTGACATTGATCTCACCTGCTCCATGTCCAGATGTAACTGACTACAAAAAAAAAATTCAAAAGATTAGATAAACAAGACAAATGATGGGATAGATTCCAATGAATTGAATCACAAAGGGCTTTTTAGCTCTGCCATACAACACTCACTAAGGGAAAATCCATTTGAGACACAAAAGGGTAATATTGCTATGTAATTAGTTAATAGAAGTAGTAGTTTCTTGAGGATGGTAAACTATAGATCACACATGGTAGTCACGAGTAACCAACGCTGACTAAACTTAATCATCCGCCATCTCTAACACACATTCAGATATATTACACACATTAAAAACCATCAATAGATTACCACCTGAATAGGAACAGCCTCAGCTAACTTCTCTACGGCCATCCACAGAATAAGTCGTTTCTTACCACCACTAAACATTTTGGGGAATTGGCATGTTTATGGGGGAGAGAATATTAAGGGACATTGTAAGTCTTAAATCGTCACACAAGCCTAAGGCTTTGTTTGGGAGTTAGGAGGGGAAGGGAAGGAAAGAGATTCAAGGGGAAGGGAAGGGAAGGAAAGGGAGGAAAATGAGGGAAGTTACTTCCTCCTTGTTTGGGAGTTAAAAATATATTAAGAGAGGGAAATTGAGAGTTAATAAGATATTTTTACAATTTTATCCTTATTTCAAAAATTAATACACTATATTTTACACTGGCTGGGATATGATAGTAATTTTATTAACACTGACTGGGGTAGGATAGTAATTTTAGTTACTTTTCCTTCTCAAAACCCCCAAATAGAGGGAACAACAATTTTTAGGCTTTGGAGGATTTCAGAGGAGTTTTAAAAATCCTCAAATCCTTTCCCTCAAAAATTAAAACTCCCAAACAAGGAGATGTCTCTACCTAAACATTTCCCTTCCCCTCTAAAATCCCTCTCCCAAACAAAGCCTAAATGAAGAAAACGTTAAAAGTAAATGAGGCCAAAGGAATACTCGAGTAATCATACATTAGACAGGCCTTTGATCTGAACTATGATAATTGTTATATCATCTGTTCGACCCTCACGTTCTAACCATAGTTTATAAGACTCTCCAGCAATGGCAGCACATGCATCACGGGGATCTGAATAACTTGCTGCCTACACCACAAAAGAAATCACATAATTCATTAATATAAGACATTGAATCATAGTTCTGCCTCTACTCATCAGATTTAGTAGCTACCCTAGAGCTAAATATTAGAAATGTTAACTAGTGGAAGGTAATTTTTACACAAATAATTCACAATAATTTGTGAATGTATATTAAATAGGGCAGTTAACATCGAATATTTATGTACACTAATGCAACAAATCAGAGATGATCAGCAGCAAGCTGCAGAAAATTGAAGTTTCTCTCACAGAGCAACCTACACAAATTGTGTAAACATTTAGGACCAAAAGAAATGACTAACAATTAGTATTTAATCTTGTTAACAATTTACAGACCAAGCTTACATTATTATGACACTTTGAGGTTATAAGATTACGCTAACTAATACGTCCTTCTGTCATAAGGATAATTGGGTATTAAATACCATTAAAACAAATTTGTTGTCATAAAATCCAACTGAAGCAAGACATACAGATTAATATTGAGAAAAAGATAACTACATGTAGCTAACCAGCAGTTAGATAATAATAGCAAACTTCAATTTGAGATGTAAAACAGAATATGGCAACGAGTTAAGAACCACGAAACAAACATCATAGATAGGAAAGCATAAAAAGTGAAAAACCAGAACAGAGACAT
The DNA here is from genome assembly GCA_013407115.1 of Glycine latifolia. Classification (NCBI taxonomy): domain Eukaryota; kingdom Viridiplantae; phylum Streptophyta; class Magnoliopsida; order Fabales; family Fabaceae; genus Glycine; species Glycine latifolia. The sequence goes on along the minus strand of CM023953.1, from coordinate 12,234,888 downwards.
TATTGTAAAGCAAAAAACATAAACATGAAAAAGAACATACACATCCATATTATCAACTAATTTTTAATTGCAACTTGCAAATGAAAACCATCACAGAAAACATACAATCTCCAAATTTCTTCTAAAAAAAATTAAAAGGAGCAGATCACAGGTCTTACAAGCAATCCATTAAGTAAAATTCAATTCATCCAATGAAGACATCATCAAGAGATTGTATGCCATACCATATCAACAACAGTTTGGCTGGATAGGAACTCAAATACACCATCACTTGCAACAACAAAGAAAAGATGGTTAGGTGTAAGCTGAACAGTTGACACCTCAGGAACAGCAATAACACCAATAGTCTCAGCCAACTTATCCCCAACACTCCTTGTAAAAGCAGCTCCAGGAACCATCCCATCCTGAACCCACAACCTAGGAGGATCATCACCCTGACTCTCTTCATCACCCCAAGCCTGAATATCCGGATCCTTATGCCCTTCCACCTGATCAACACTCAACACCCTTGCCCCACAAAGCTTCACTCTCTCATACTCATCTCTCCTAAATGGTGTCTGATCAGAAGACAAGTCCTCCGCAACAACCCGGTTCCCGTCCTTAACAGCCAGCACTGCTCTAGAATCACCAACATTAGCAACATAAAGGGTGTTCCCAATAACCAGCACCGTAATTGCCGTGGTGCCGCTCAAAGAATCATCAATCTCATTCTTATGCAAGTCATCATTTGTGGTCAGGAATGCAGAGGTGTAGGCCTTAACAGGGTCCTCCAACAATGCAATGTCACTAGACAAATTTTCCACCAACTTATCCTTCACAAAATTTGAACACTGGCCACCAAATTCGCCATGCCCATCATAGACACCAAAGAAATGGATACTGGGGTTGCCTTGAAACTGTGTCCTAATGCTAAAACTATCTTGGTTTTCTTTATCAGGTAAATCAGGATAGTACCCTCTCTGAGTGAGCACAGAGTATTCCAAAGTGAAGTTATGGGAAGGGACAGGAACAAATTGCAGTGAACTCTGAGTGAGAATGTGCTTCCTTTGGGCACAGTAAGGTCCAAGTTCTCTGAAGTCTCTAGAGCCACCCACTGAGGGTGAAGGGTAACGGGTACAGCACTTGCCGAGGACACAACCCATATTTGAAAAGAGAAGCTAAACAAAGCCGGAAGGAAAAGAAAAAACAAAAGCACAAAGTAAAGGTCAATGTGGCTCAAAGCTTGAGACTTTGAGAAACATGAAGAAACAAAAACAAACCCTAGTGATGTGGAGGGGGGGAAAACGGGATTTTGAGGAGGGAATTGTGATGAGAGGTTGACAAAAAGAAAAGGGTATGTTGAGAATTATGGAGAAGTAAACAAAAAATGAGAATGATTTGAAGAAAACCACACAAACTGAAACCCTAGAGGGAGAGGGAAGGCTTGCTTACCCCACCAAAAGGTGGAGACATTTTTGGCCTTTGATCAAAAGGGTGTGGCTTGGCATTGAGAACGTGTGGAGTGGGGCTGGCGAAAAGGAAAGGAAGAATTGTACTTTTCGTGTAGTTTAGGAGCACAGCATCGAAGGAAAATGGTGGTAGCAAGCAAGAATCCAAAGGGAATGGGTTTGTGGTTTGTTCTCCCGAGAGAATGACAGTGACACACGCACACGCAGACACAGTCACAGGGACAGGTTTCGAGATTCTATTCTATGAATACATGGTTGGGTTTGTCTACCGATAAAGCCCTTCTTCCAACGAAACACACCCTAATAAAACCAACAACAGACAATTTCACTTGTTTTCTCACTGTGAGAGTTGTGAAATGAGAACAAGTGAGGAAACAATATAATATCGTTTTAAAAACACACCCCAATAATACCAACAACACACAATTCAACCTCTTTAATGTCAATATGAGAAAAGATGACTAGTTTCATATTGATTCATTAGATGAACATTATTATTCCTTTTATTTTTATATATAAGATTTAATTATTTAATTTATTAGAATTAAAAAATATAATTTAATTAGTAGTAATAAATTTGTCATAAATTTATAATTTTTTTCATAAATATCATTATCATTAATATTTCTATTTTTTAATTTTTTTTGTCATTATATTATCTCACATCTTTTAATAATGAATATTTTTAATTTAAAAATAATTAAAACAATAAATATTATAGTTTGAGTCTTATAAAAAAACAAGTAGATATTTAAATTTGGATCTTATAAATAGTAACAACGTGAAAAGGTAAAAAGAGTGAAATGATAATTTTTCAAATATAAGAAAATTATAACTAATTTTACCTTATTTAATATTATTATTTTTAAAATATTATTCATTTAAGATAGGTTAAGAAAAAAATATTTTTAATTAAAATTGATGCAATTAACTATGATTAACTAATTTTCTTAGTTAATATGTCTTTTTTTTTTCTTATATTTGATACAAGTGGGAATACAAATTTGAAGGATAATTTCAAAAATATAATATATTATTAATCCAATGTATCTTTAACAACATGTGTGAATGAATAGGTTAAAATCAAGTTGGTTATCTAAAATCTTTATAACCTCTTATATAATGGTTAAATTAGGTATATGTGTCTGATTTTTCTAATTAGATAATATTAATAAGGTAAAATTGAATATAATATTATCGTATCTTACCTTGATCTTTCTTTGAGATAAATCAATAAAGATAGACTTTCTTTATTTTCTGATTTATATCTTAGTCAAAGCTCATAGAATAGAACAAGATATCTCTATGGTCACCGAAAACAAAGATTTTGTTGAGTCCGAATAGTATACTACCCTATGACCATTAAGGGGTCTCTAAATAAAATAATACAATTGTATTTCAAAACTTCGCCTATAAGATACAATCATAAGAAACCTAAAAGATCTTTTGAGGCTGTTTCATGCCATCTATATATTTGTTCAATGTTCTTATACCATCTATACACTTGTTCAACCTAGAATATAAAAATTAAACTAGTGACCGCTCTAGAATGCAATAATGCAAGCATGTCTCATAAATGCATAAATTACATAAAACATTGCTTAGACATTTACACAAATATAAATTATTAACTTTTGTATACTTACTCCCTTAAAAAAATACTTTTGTATGCTTATCATTAATCTTTTCCTATTTTCCATCCTATTGGTGGAATATTGAGCTCAAATTTCCAAGGATTCCAAGGAACATCACCCTTATGTAAATTATGCATTCTCATCTTATATGATCTCTAGCTCTAGTGTTGTTTATTACTCCTTGAGAATGGAAAATGATAAGTTAAATTCCATCCATTGTTAAAGTGGATGTCTCAAATCTTTTGCATTCTCATTCTGTACTTAAAACATGACACCCTTTAGCATTGATAAGGGTTACTTCTCCCTTTCTTAGAAAATAAAATAAAAATATTAAGTTAGAGGATGTTTATGTCTAAACGACAAATTAGAACTCCTAATTATTTTAATTAGACACAAATAAATACAAATGATAAAAATGTGTGTTTGATATGCTATCAGATCATGATCTGTCTTTTTGAGTCTAAAGTTTTCAGACGATGCACTCATAAGATGATATGATATAACATTTAAGCAGTATATTTAAAACCTTTATTTTATAATTTGATATTCTTTCATGTATAAAACATTCTCCTAGGATCTGTCAAAGTTATACGAAGAATAAATGAAGTCCACAGTTTAGAAGACGTTGATTCTCATCAAAAGGCACACTTTGTTGAGTAGACCTACTATGATGAAAGAAGCGACTTCCCCGCTGAAGTACAAGACACATTATCCTATCAGTATGATCTTTGCATGAAGAAAGAACATGTATTTAATGCAAGTATTAAATGCTCCAATGGACTCAAGACATCAGACGAAGAATAAAGTAAAGAATCCAATCGTTGAGATACTTGGAGATGAAGGTTATATATAAAAGAAGCTTTGAAGAAACAAGACACAAATCACCTATGTGAATCATTCTTTCTTGTAAACTTTTTTGTAATTTTTTTTTAAATATACAAAGCTCTCAAAACACTTTATATACCTTGAAAGAAAAGACTAAAAGTATTAAGTGATATATCCAACTATTGATCATACTTTAGTCAGTGAGCAATCTTTCAACAAATTTTGTTGATTTGTTTAAAACCAACAATGACTTGGTAGAACAAAGAATATTGAGTTTAAGTCAAACTTAAGGTAAAGTTTGTGAGTGTAAGAGCCGACAGTGAATAATACTTGTAATTTTGACAAGTTACTGAAAACTTAGTAGTTCTTAAAAACTGGACGTCATATCGAGATTGAGAAGAACCAATATAATTTTTTGTGTATTTTTTTGTTTAACTGATAAAATATTTTTGAATTTGTTTTTGGATCTCATATCTTCTTTTTTTAAAAAAATTATTTTTCTCATTATCTGATCTATTTATATTCATCAAATGATAAAAATGTTTTACAATCATAAAAAAATTATAAATTTCTAAAAACACAATTAAATCCCCTTATTTGCTTTAAAAATATCTCCCCCATGTTCAATTCTTAACATGTGATATCTTTAGGCAATGATTTGTAGGTTAAAAACTTCGTAGATTCATTGAAAGAAAAAGAAAAAAAAAAACTTCCCATATGGGATATCGTTAGGGAATGGTATGTACGTTAAAAACATGGTAGATTCAATGAAATAATATTATGGCAAGAATTTTTTTCGTACTTCTACATTCATTATGAAAGTCGATGCAACGAAATTGCTGGAGTCCTTAATTACGTCAACCATATTGGGAAATCCTGAAGTTGATCCGTTCCTAACTTCCTATTCTTAAAAAAGTGATACGATCCATCAACTAATTAGTGAATTTGAGCTCGTTGACCATCCATTCAACAAGTTTTGTAAAAGAAAAAAAATGCAATTCATTATTGTACAAGAGAGACAAGCAAATCATTCTTGCTGGTTTTTTTCTTTATTAAAATTTTAAAATGAAATCCACTGATATGGAGATATTGTTGAAAATATTTTATGAACATTTCATGCTAAAAAGTATCAAAACCAAATATATTCATTTATTAAATTAGAAAGTTTATTTTACATTAAATATAAAAATATTATTTTCTAGCTGTAGGAATCTTCTAAAACAATGAATTGTAGTATTGATTTCTTTAAAATAATCTATAGTATTGTCAATAGATTTGTTTAAAATGGTATAAAAACCTAGACTATTTTCATGTAAACTTGTTAAAATTTTAAATATTATAGACTAAAAAGATGTAACTAATATTTTTATTATTTAGATGAAACTATTTGATTATAAAGTTCTTTTTATTGTGTAAGTATTCATTAATTGATATTCATAATTATTTTAAAATCATATTTTTCACTTAAAACTTAAACTCATTATCCAATATGATATTTTTTTCCAATTTTTTAGAGGTTTTCCCAATAGTTTTAAAATCACTAAAAACTAAACTTTTTACCAGTAAAAAATATATTGTAAAAAATTAACCCATCAATGACCGATTTAATTAAACTCACCCATTCATCCACTAATCAATTCATGATTTGGTAGGTTTTCCGCCATTTCCCTCATATTTTGCAATGTTACATTACATTTCAGCCTCAAATTATTGTGTAACCAAAAAAAAAACTGAAATTATTGAGGCATCACTTTCAAGTTTCAAAGTAAACTTTTAATCTCTCTTGCTTCCTGTTATCATGACTACCAGATGTTATATGGTACTTGTAAGCAGTGGCGGAGCCAGAAATTTTTTTGAGGGGGGGCGAACATAAAAAAATTATATCGTAAATAAAAGTATTTGAAGACAATATAAATATAATATACAAAAATATGCAAACCGCAAACCATAAAAAGACAAATTGCAAACAGGGTGGGTTGATACAAAGTTTAGTTAGTCTTAATAAAATAATTCATAATTTAAAATCAAACTCAAAGTAATAATATGGAGATAAGAGATAAAGAAGACACAATCAGTTTTAGCGTGGAAAACCCAATTGGATAAAAAATCACAACGTTCAAATTGGATAATCAATCCAATGGACAACTCCACTATGATAATAAATAAGTACCTTTAAATTCTGATGGAAAGTTAAGAATTAGACTTGTCAAACGCTTCTATATGATCTCATAACAATTTTCTCAATAATGCAAACATAAACTCTCTAAAACTCTAATATTATTTGGAATGAAATGCATACTATCAACACAAAAATATATTTCTATTTATATTAATTTAAGCATACGATTTTAACCAATTTTTGAAATACAATCCTAAAAATATTTTATCATATTATGCAATGCGATCTTAAATATATTTTATATTATACAATACAATCTTAAAAATATTTTATATTATGCAATACAATCTTAAAAATATTCTATCATATTTTTGAATACAATATTAAAAAATATTCTATACTATATTTGAATGCAATATTAAAAAATATTTTATCTTATTATGTAATATAATCTTAAAGATTTTTATTATATTATGTAATGCAATCTCAAAAATATTTTATCATATTTTTTAATGTAATATTAAAAATTATTATATCATTATATTATGCAATGTAATATTTTGTTATTGTCAAATTATTTTTTTAATTTTTAATTTTTAATTTTTAATATATATAATAAAAATTATATTAATAAAATTTTAGGGGGGGGGCAGTGGCCCACCCTAGCCCCCCCTGTCTCCGCCCCTGCTTGTAAGATTATTAATATTATTTAATATATAGTTATCCATCTCATTCATAAATGGTTTCTAAAAAAAACAACTCATTCATTTACAAGTATATTATACTTTTAAACTCATTTTCAATAATTGTAATATTAATTATTGTCGATAGATAACATACTGATGGAGATGTATCAACAACAAGAAGAATTGGATTTTGATAATAATAATAATACAGTAATAGGAAGAAGAACCACTCAATCCATTTCCAATAATTTAATAATCCAATGGATTAGGAAAAGAAAATGGATGGATCATTAACCACCCATTAATATCAATAATCCAACAAGTCAATCCATTTAATATTATTTATTAAAATGGATTGACTGAATTGGATGTAAGTATGAATGGATTGTAGATATATGAATTATGATATCACCCTGATGAAAACAATTAAAGAGTTAGGAGATATTTTGAGTAGTTTCTAATAACTTAAACTTAGGTTTAAAAAAACTTACGATTTAGGTTTTAAAAACAACTTATGCTTTTTATTTTGTATACTTTTATTTTATTTCGATTAATTTTACATTTAAGTTTATGATTTCTTATTTCTTATTAAATGAGTACTTAACTAAATTATTTACCCAAATGTATTTATCTTTTATATAGAGTATATAAGTATTTAATCCCACTCAAGATTGTTTTCCTTGTAGTACTAGTAGGCAATAGGAACCATGCATATACCACGGTTTCATATTTTCAGATGAAGGGCACTAAATCTCTGCTAGCACTCATTCACTGCTTATTTTGTATACATTTGGGCCTTTGGCAAACTGGTGGTTTTAATATATACTATTGGCAAACTGGTGGCATTCGACAAATTTTATTAGAAAGACTATTAAATAAGTGAGTTGTACAATTTTTTTGTGATTTTAAATAAATTTAATTGGAGAGTGTATTTTTTTTAAAAATGTATATAAGAGTGTATTGTTAGCCTTTTTCTTCAAAATATTTTATTTAAATATTCTTTATTAGAATACTGAAAATATGATAGAAAAAAACATTGTCGATTTTAATGCCAAATGTAAGACTTTGTATTAGGCCCGTCCATCACAAATATAATGGATCAGTTCCGAATCCCAATTTAAGAAAAAGGAGGGATGCGAAAATATGATGAGAGCCCAATTATAAATTGGGAAGGAAAGAAAACAAGACAATGTTTCATGATTAGCACAAATATAATAGTTTTGCACCAAAAAGTTAATTTTAAGAGGTGCTGGCTGTGGGGTTCGAACCCACGCGCACTTATGTGCAGAAGATCTTAAGTCTTCCCCCCTTAACCACTCGGGCAAACCAGCTAGACGTTAGAAAGTTTCTTTTATTATCTATTAGATCTTTATTCTTTGTCTACCCCTACTTAACAACAAAATACTCCTTATATAAGACTCAATTACATAATTCATCACCATTGAAGAAAATAGTTAATTTAGTTGATAACAATAAATTTATTTTAAATTTATAACTTTATTTTCAAAATTATCTTTATCATTAATATTTCTCTCTCTTCTAATAATTTTTCAATACGTTATTTTTCTTTTTTTTAATAGGGGTATTTCTAATATAAAAATAATTATTACAAGAAACATTATAAATTATCTTATAAAAAATTCATTTTAAATTTGAATCTTATAAATAAGAATAAATGGAGTTGTCTCATATGTTTAATGGTAAGACCAATCTATTATACATTTTTTTCATAAAACTAAATTTGAAACTTTCATCTTTCAAGAATCAATTTATAACATCAATGAACGATGATTACTTTGTTCAAGTGATATATGCCATATTTTTCTTAAATATAATCTTAAGTTCAATTGTTTTATGCTCAAACAAAGGTTTCAGTCTAACATTTTTTTAAACGAATTAATTCATTTACATGGCAAATTCTTTCTACTTAAGAAGTGACATTTGTTTTTTGACAATGACGAATTCATTTACATGACAAATTCACACACACACACACACATATAACACATGCTGAGATTATGACCCTGTTTATGGGATTCACATTTGTTGGAAAGCTAAACTATTCAGAAAGGTAGTTGGTGGTTATTCATACTCTATATGTACAATCCCACAAGTCCTGAGTGAGATTCTACATCAAAACCTCTACATGAATGAGCTAAAAATGATTAGCAATTATATGACGAAGGATTGAAAATCAGAAAGGAAGCATAGATTGAGGTGATTTGGGCACGTTATTAGACGACCACTGGATGCTCTCGTAAGAACAAAAGTTTGTTACTAAGAGCTCGACATAAAGAGAGGTAGATGTCGACCAAAACTTACATGAGAAAATGTAGTGAAACAATACTTAATGAAGTGAGATATAGATAGGCAGACTGTATGTCTTAGGACGGGGTGGAGAAAAACTATAAGCTTGATGAAGGGTTAAACTCATTAGTAATTCTATGTTCCAATCGTTCTCTTGTTTTAGTTCTTTTCTCTCTTTTTCTTTTCACCCTTCTTTTATTTTAGTTTACTTTTTTTCTCTTTTGTCTTATTTTCGATTTATTATTGGGTTCATCTACCACCAACTCCAATTAACTTAGGTTAAGAGTGATATTGATGTTGATATTGCAATTATAGTTTCCAGCAAGATTTTAGATTTCTAATGCGTGCATGACTGTGGTGTGGACTAGCTTGTGTAGCAACTGTGGGCTCAAATAACGAAATTCAATCTCGAAGATTGTAGCAAGGGAAATAATTTACAATGATGAGGATATGGTATTTGAGACGATATTATATATGTGTTCAAGATAGATTTTTTTTTTTATTGGCAGTAGTTGAACACGATAGCAGAGAATTATGACACCCACACATTTTATACAATCAAAATGGAGATATAAATTGTTATAACCATTTTAAAATTAAGAGTATTCAGTTTTTCATAATTAATAACATTGCTTATAAGTTACAACGGATTCTTAGACATGATCGAACAAATTTCAAACCTGTTATGAATATGATAGCAAATTATTTGTCTTATAGTATATGAAAAGACTATCTGCAATTGTCATTGAGGTTTGGAGTTTTAAGTTTCGTAGATAATATGTTCATGGTTTGAAAACAAACAAAGCCTAAGGCCATCATTTTTAGGGGTTTAACACTGATACTTAATTAAAATTAATATCCAGCTCACTCGTTTGATTGAAGCCTGTGGTAAGATACTCAAAAAATAACAATAAGTTTGAGAAAGGGAAAGTAAAGAAGTGATCAGCATATCACGTGTATATATATACATGACATATATTATGAATTTAATTATTCTATTTTTTCCCTCCCTATTTTTTAAGCTGAGCTATAGTCCTTGACCTTTAATTATATCAGATAGGTTAAGCACTTCACAAAATCATGACAAGCATTCTGTTCTTTTCCTCCATCAGTCATTGAAGTCTATGTAGGTCATATATATCCCCATTTGAATTTACGATTTTCAAACACATCCAACTATATATAGAAAACAATCATGCATGCGTAAATCCATTTTTTTTAAGAAGCTATTAATTTTTTTCTTCTCTCAAACTAAGTTATCTAATTAGAGAGTACTCTGTACCCAAAAACATTAACGTTTGAGATATTTGATTTCAGTTATATATAAACATGCCATGCAATATTTCAAACAAGTATTTGATAATGAACTTGATTAAAGACCAGTTGAGTTTTATATAATTTCAAAGTTCAACTTTCTAATTCTAATATAACGTTATATAAAGTGGACAGTTAAGTTCTACCGTACGTAATATGCTCCTTATCTTGACTTTACTCAAAATCAACGTGTATATAAGTACACGAATTGTCACCCTAAAGTCACTGAATTGTATTTACGTTTTTATCGTTTGATTTGTATTATGTCAAATGGGTATACTAATTATGAACCTTTTTCGGAAGATCTCATGGTTTATAAAAAAGGCAGCTAAGAATTTGGAACATACTATTATTGCTTCTCTACTTGCCTCTTACTTTTGTCATCTACTATTTGCCTTCTATAAGGCGTGTCACGCAAATTCAATTATGGCCACGTGCACTTTAAGTTTCTTAATGACCATAAAATACCACTACACTACCATGCTTTGTTAGTTATATATACTGCGAAATGCATGTGCATATATAAGTGCTACGTCCTCATATTACTCATAATAATATAATGTTCTTACAAGACTGAGATTAACGGTTTGACAAATAGAACAATATTATCCCCCCAAATGAATAAAAGATAGTAATTTAAATAAGAAATTCTATTTTATACAAATCGATCAGGTACCTACCATCTCTCATTTTTTTTTTTCTTTTGTCTAGGTTTAATTATATGGATTTTTTTCTTTTTGGATTTACATAATATATCGAGACAAAGCCCATGCAAAAGAAAAAGTGACATTCCAACTCATCTTTATTACATATAACTCTGTTAATGCTTCATGCATCTACATCGACCCTTTAAAACACATGTACATGCCACAAACCAAGGGGTAAATAAGAAATATTAGCTGACAATAAAATGAATCAAAAGTGTAATTCAGTTGTTTAAATTTATCTATGAACAAAATCATGAGGTTTGTGGCTCATTTTACTGTAGGAGAGCACGGTGTGTTGTAGACACGTACTCGTGAGATCGAGAACAAAGCATAATTAAAACACAAATATATTGATAAAAACACAGAAGAGGGAAAGGAAGTTCAATATATAACCTCAAGAAAAACAAGAGCACTTTTACACCCACTAACACATCCTCAAAAATCTTAGGCGTGACAAGCCTAAGCGGGGTGCATTATGATGATCCTCCCAGACCGTATCCCAACCTCCACCACTTACTTGTATGTTTGGTTTTCAGTTCTGCTGGTTAAAAGTAATTTTGTCAATAGATCAACAAATACCAATCACATCCTGCCACGTCATCACTCTAAATTTTTTTCAGCTAAACCCTACCTCATCCAATTCCTACCTAGTGTGCACTTTTCCGGCGAAGCGGCGTAAACGTTTGAAAGACAACGCTCCCAGAATCCGGGAACTGGTCCATCGCGCAGCTCCTCAACTTCATTCCCATGGGCTCCACAGCACCCGATACCTCTCTCCACACCTCGCTCCCCAACGACGTCGTAGAGACCGACATCGTCCCCGGTCGGAATATCTGCACCACCTTCCTCAACACGTGGACTATGTCCACGTCATCACTCACGGACCCCACGCATTCGAAACTCGCGTAGCTGTAACCGTCTTCCGGTGTCACGTGAATCGTGGAGTACCACTCCCCATCCATGCCATTCATGGAGTAGCCGCACGGGTCGAACGCGAAATCGCACACGAGCGCGTGCGGGTTAATCTCGTCAATTCCGGTGAGCTCCGTCATCTCCTTCCCGGCGGAGTCGCCGGTTTTTCCGTCGCCGTCGTGGCGGAAAAACTTTCTGGCGAGGATGGGGTCTAGGTCGGTCATGCAGATTTCCATGGTGTAAGCGTGGCTTTCGCTGTAAGGCGCGCGAGAGTGATGATGAGGAATATTCGTGGCGGTGAACACGTGCCACGCGTGTGAGGAGGATTTCGAAGGCATGATGGATGCTTTTCTGAAACACAGGTCCGAAGGAAGGGTTGTTTCCAAGTAAGCAACTTCGTGTTCGAAGCTCGTGTGAGGGAAGGGTTGTGACAGAGGGAAGATGAAGCTTCCGCGGGTGTAGCGGCATAAAGAGAGAGTGAGACCGAGATGGGTCTGCGCGTAGAAGATTAAGGGAGTTATGGATTTGAGAAGCTGTGTGGTCCCACACGTTTTGATGATGATCTTTGTTGGGTACACAAAGAGACTTGATTCTGATAACACATAAGCGTCGAAGTAGGAGTTTCCAACGGCTGAAACGACAGTGCATTGGACTGCTTCTAGGGTTTGTTGTATGCACTCGAAGGAGAGTTTTCTGAGGCCTAGTTGGAGGATAGTTGGGTCGTCGCCAAAGAAATGGAGCTCCAGCCTCTTCTCGAAGCCTTCGAAACCTGAGAATGCGAATGCCATATTGGAGATCGAGAATGAATAACTACTAAGAGCTAGTGGTGGTGGTGGTGTTTGTGGTAATAATGGTGAGAGAAATGTGAGGCAAAGGATATTGAGGGTGATTTGGATTTATAGGTGTGTGTGAGGGTTTAGAAATTAGAAGAGAGGTGTGTGAGCATGAGCATGCGGGTGATGGAACCAAGAATCATGATAGTAGGCATAATGAAGCGAATAGGATGATGATATGCAACAATTTTGTTATGTTTTTTTAGTTCAATCTTCTCTTAGCTTGCTTCACAGACACCAACATTAATTCTTTCTTGTTTTGTCATTGCCTATTCTATGCCTCCACTCTTCCCTCACCTTAATCACTCTCTCTTTCTGACTTCTTAATCTACATAGTAACTTCCAATAATATACGTACATGAATAATAAAAGTGCTTTTCCGTATTTGTTTAGGATTTTAGAAAACTGAAAGACGAGTCTCTTGAGAGGTTTAAGGGGGGGAAACGTGGTTTAATTAATATTTCAAATATATTTTCTACATTTCTTAGGGAATAATATACAGGAAAAATCATCTATAGACATCTAGCTAGGTGTTAATTGATACGTACCGTAGAGAGAGAAAGAGAGAAACATATACAAAGTTGAAATAATATAATAAGAAAAGAGAAAGAAAAAAAACTATTAATAAGTATTTGATATATTAACGTTGCTATTTAAATTAGTACAAATTGATACATGCTCGCACAAATCTTACGAAGAACTGCTATATAGTACGAAACAATTTTGAACGAATAACACAAAAATATGTCTGTTTCATAAAATAACTCAATTTTAAGTTGGTGTTTTGACGGAAAACATGCTGTGGATAAGTATAATCATGAACCAATCAAAATCATTCGTATCTTTGGTGCAATTTAACTTTCGTGCCATTTAGCATTTTCCTAAAACAAATATTAGTTAAAATAATTAGAAAAATATAAAAGAAAATTTGACTGAAATTTTGTGTGTTTGTAACGAAGACTAATTCGTAACTTCTAGCATTTTGCTTGATATATAAGACTGTATGTATATATCATTATTCGTGTGTGTATATATATAAGAATAATAACAATAGCAATGCTTTTTTCGTATTTGTTCCCCCTAATAAATTTTGAAAGGTGAAAGTCTATTATTGAGAGGTTTATGGGGGAAATTTGTTCAAATATTATTTTTTACAATGTGGGCTCTCTGGTATGTAACGTTAGTTCCATGTCTTCCTACTATATATTTAGTTTAAAGTAAAATCAATTAAATGTGAAGTTTGAACGATATGTGGGGCTAATTTGACTAGAATGATTGGTTGAACTGATGACGAGAAATGCCAGAAATAATAGTGTTGAAACCATATCTTACACTTCTTTTCACAATCACAAAGAAACTGGATATTTGGTAATGTTTCAAGAGACTTTGTTATTCAAAGCAATTTGCTTTCATGAGTCAAACAAAATTCAGCATTCAACTTAACTATTTTAATGATAATTCCATTAAAATAGAGACATAATCATAAACCGGAGCTAGATGCTGTATTATTGTTCTGCAAAACAATTATGAGCTCTGTACAGATAATTAATAGACCGTTTTAATTAGAGCTCTAGTTAAAAACAGGGTAAACAGCACATTTTGTAACCAAAAAGTAAAATTAGAAGTAAAAAGACCCAATCACTTAGGACTCTGTTTGATATGAGCATCCTCTGATATAGTAGATAATGGCCTCTGCATTATGGAAAAGTGAAGAAACTTCAGTTGATGGAGACATCTTTGTCTATTGCTAGGAGAGCAGGTGTTAATTAACCAAAATCTTGACGTGCTCAAAATATCATCCATATTTGATGTTAGAAAAAATAATAATTACTTTTTTGCAGAAGGAAAAATATGAAGGAACAAAATGAAAAAACCAAAAGAAATCAGGCGTGTCAGGTAAATAATGAGAATATCCTTGAATTGGGGAGGCCCGTACGTGAAATGAAAAGCACCAACATCATTTTTATTAATTCTTCATGCAGTTTCATGTAGCTAGGTGGCATTATCATTATTATTTTTTCTTTCTAATTTAACAATTTAATTTCTGTATTTATCAAAGCATGCATGCACACTTGTGAACCATGTCAGCATCAAAATTAAAAACGATTCTCTTTATCCTCCAAGTGATTAGTTTAAAAAAAAAAGCCTGGGTTATAAAAACAACTAAATAACGTTCATCATTATGTTACCATACAGTTGAACATTTTTCTTGTTGAAAATTCCTTTAAAATAATTTTGGAGACTAATGTAATAATACCATCAGATGCTTATAATTCTAACTTGTATATACCGCTCAACAACAAAAGCATAAATAAATGACATTCAGTTTGCAATTTTAATTTTGTTTCTAACCATAACCAAAGCCAAGGTCAAATATAATGACTCTCTTCTAACTTGTTGGGACATAAAGTTGATTTGGATCATAATGTTTAACTAGCTAGTCTGATCAGAAGTAACAGTATTTTGAAGTAAAAGGAAGTAATCAGTGATTCATGGTCTTTTAGAGGAAGTTTTGGTAGCCTGTCTCTGCCGACATGTAAAACTAACTTCTCCATCATATAGGTGGTCTCCTTGACTTTCAATTTACGAGTATTGTGGACATTATATCAATAATAATTCAGCATAATCAACAACAATACAGAAGCTTCTCCTTAGTATAAAGACGGGTAGAATATCTTATTCAAAATGAAAAGAAAAAGTACACAAAATCTAGCATACACTATACTATTATCACTACAACAGAACGGTATAAGGGGACTGAATAAACTAAATTTTGAGTAGAGAAAGGTTGCGGAGAAGGACAATGATGAAAATTTGAGAGTTTAGAATCAAAATTTTGCAGTTTTAAGGGGTTGAAATGATGTAGAATATATGTCGTCATCAATAAATCTTATGGTTGTGGTTGGCAGCCACCATAATGACCACAATATCCACCTCTTTGTGATGCACGCGCACTACCAAACTCAACACTATCTCACAAGCCCATACTTATGTTCTCTCACACGCAAGGCAAAACCAACCAACCAACCAACCACACGCGCAGGCACACACACAATCACAAACATTGGTTCTTGCAAATCTAGTTTACTCACTTTGCATATCCAATATCGGATTTGAATTCCCTACTGTCACAAGTCACGCAGTCAGGAATATGGATCGAAAGTATTTTAAAGGTGTTTTTCAGTTGAATTTACTAAAATGATTTATGAACTGTCAGATCATAACTGTGTGACTGCGTGCTTTCTTTGACCACAAGGAATCCAAATCCTCCAATATCATACGCAAAAGATAAAAAATGGTCAGCTTCTGTTGGGTAAAATTGGCGCAACGATCCTGGGAATCGGAATTTCTTCTATTCTCAGTAACGTTAGTCTCAGACGTGCTGGTTACACCTCGTTCTCTTCTCCTGCCTTCTTCATTCAGGAGGCTGTCCATCACAACATCAATTTTCAATTTTCCATCAGGAATCGAGTTACTCAATGTCACTACCAGAGTATCACAGCTTTCTGACAACGAACTCAATAACAGCAAAGTCTGCAACTCATCATCAATCTTCATCTCGGCTTTGGTCAACTGATTCACAATCCCTTTGTAGGTGCTGAGGTGTTCAATCATGCTCATCTCGTCCTTGCATTCTATCTTCACAAGTCGGCGAACCAGGTGTGCTTTGTTCCTGGGAGTCTTCTTCTGAATCATGGATTCTAGCTTGTTCCACAATTTGTACGCGTTCGTGAACTCGGACACGTGCTCAAAGAGACTTTTATCAATATATTTCCTTATCGTGGCAACCGCCTTTCGACTCAGGATCTCCCATTCATTGTCGCTTTTGCTAGTCGATTTCACAGCAAGGGTAATGAGCTCAAATAGATCTTTGCAGTAGAGGTGATCCTCCATCATCGGTCTCCAATACACAAAGTTGTCAGCGGTCAACTTGAACATATATCCGTCATGAGTGATATCGTTGGTCTCCATCTCATCTCCTTCAGAACCCATCGAACCTGGGCTCTAATACCACTGTTAGGTAAAATCGGCGCAACGATCGTACCCTCAAAAACTCAAAAATGGGTTATCGTCAACCCTCAATTTAAAACTGCGGAAACGTAATCAAAAACACAAAGGGAGAGAGAGAGAGACGATCACACAAGCAATCTGTTTTACGTGAGAAAACCTTCCCTGAATCCGGAAAGGAAAAACTCACGGGACCTTGTCTAGAATCAAATATCCACTATAACTAAGAACGGTTACAATGAATCAAAACACACCAAGGTGGTGGTTCACTCAACCTCTCCAACAATGGTGGTAATCAAACTCTCAAAGTGTTTCACTCTGAACTCTCAAATATGCAGGCACGCAGACTTGTTCAACAATGACACTCAAGAATGTCACTTGAAGCTCTCAAAATGCAGAGTCGCACTCAACACTCAATCTTTCTTGACGTCTGTGCCGTTTCAGCTCTACGTCTCTATCTTACCTAATTTCACACTCAACTAATGTATTTATAATAGTAAATTAGGTTTGGGATATTAAACCCCTCAAATGGGTTTGGGCCAACATTGAAGGAGTAAAGTCCAACAACCTCTTTATTAAATCAATCTTGTTTAAAAAATCTCAAAACAAAACAGAGAAAACACATTCAAATCTCACCTTTTTCGCATCAAAAGTTTCCACTTTCAAGCAAAATCTCCTCCATCCTAGAATTAGTTGTAGGCAAAGACTTTGGTAATTTGAAGAGACATAGAAAAAGATATATATATTTTTCTTTCAAAAAAGAGTAAAAAGTTTGGAGTTAAAACTTGAAACCCATCTTCTTAATCTTAAAGTTTGGTCCCACTAAAAGTAGTCACCTTTCTAAACCCCATACAACCCTAAACGCCACATACACATCCTCTTAACTTTCTTCTCCACCCTCCACCTCATTCCTTAGCCCAAATCACCATAATAATGCAAACCCCAAACCCATGATTGGTCCCACTATGTGCCCCCTAGACAACCACCGTGGATGACCCACAAGGCTACACATCATCTAAAACATGTCCCAACTTGAAGGCACAACAAGGGTCCATCTTTGTTTCAAGTGTTAATGAGATTTGAGGGACATGGTGTCCCCACTTAGCCCTTAACTGCAAGACAATGCCATAAGTTGGCAAGGAACAAGCGGGCTTTAGCCGCCATACTTGCTTGCATGCGCAAATTTCAGCATACAATGAAGCGAATTGCCACACAAGCACAAATAAGTGTTGTGTTGCAAATTTATTTTACAAGAGTCTAGTCTATTATACTAATGAGCATCACTGTACCACGCGCACAAAATTTGGCAAATTGCTTCAACACGACCCCACCATGCTGCAACTCAAAATTTGGCAAGGCTTCCCTTATAATATTCATATTAATTTAGTGCATGCCCTCAAGAGTAGTTCAAGAAGCCATGAAAAGTGGTTGGATTCTTCTTCATTTGATCATTTTCTTTGTTTCTTTTTTCAATAAAAATAACATCGTTTGTATCTCAGGCTTTTATTGGCTTGCTAGTAGCTAATGGTTACAGCTTAATATTGGCGTGGGTCTGATACGTTTTATTATTCTTTTCTTTTGACATTTCCATCTTCCTTTACAAATTAAACATGATGTGCCGTGCAAGATAAACAGGAATTTAATCCTGTGTACTCAATAGTATATATTGAATGAGATAAACAAACTAACATGAGGATAACATTTTATTAATTTTTTAATAGTACCCCATCTCAGGTTTTAATTGATTGTAAGACATTTTTTTTTAGAGAATTTGATTGTAAGATTAAGATATAGCAGTTCTGATCAAAGTAGAATCTTGATGATTGTATGAACATGCTTAAGAAAATTTTAGGATAAGTGCATGATTAGTAATAATTTTAATTTAGGGATAATTAGCTTTTTAATAGGATTTTTTTTTCATATTGGTATAATAAATAAAAAATTTTCATATTAAACTAAATTAATTCAAATAACTAATTAAATATATAATAAATTAATTATTTAACTATTTGGTTTCTATATCTATATTAACTTTTCATTTTAGTCTCTATACTTAAAAACTTTACATTTTAACTTTTATACAAGCAATATTTCATGTTTTACTCCTTATGTTATGTCTTTAATTTTGTGATGATTTTACACTGTTAAAGAGCTAATAATAAAATATAGAGTTTTTAAATATAAAGATTAAATAATGAATTAAATATATATCTTCTAAAGATGATTCTTGTGAAGGATATGGCTCCCACAAGAATCATTCCTCGTAGGTGCATGAGCTGAGATTTTTTGAAACAAACAAGACATGTTCTGAGCTTTTAACTGGCCAATCTCTTGAAAATAGAAAGTCCCCCACAATTAAAATAAAATATGCAGAGATAGGCCAATAAAAAAATATTTTAATTGATTTCCTCTAAATGTTTAACGTGAGACCTCGAGCCCTGCCAATGCCACAGCAAAATCTATCTCTAAAAGGTGGGGATACTGGATTGACACACACATAATATGATCCCATCCTCCCATACACGCCACATATATCATTCCTTTCATTTTGAAAACAAATGCATGTTTATTATATCTCTTATTTTTTTAACCCAAAGATTGGTATAATATAAGGTTTTGCTTGTGTCATATGAGTGTGAGTGATATATTTAGTGAGAAAATTTCTATTTAATTTTTATTGTATGTAAAATTTTATTAACCTAATGATAACTATATTATTTTATGATTCAATGAATTGAAAAATATTGGTAATCTCTAGTCATAGACAAAATAAAATAAGTCTTATTTTAAATTTGTTGCAAAATTCGAATCCCTGTTTGATTGGTATTTGCTCCTTGCATGCATCATTTTGCTGCGTGACCTCCTTTCTATTGTCTGTCAGCTGTTTTTTTTCGTTTTACTTTCCCGTACAATCCAAGTTTGGTGTACAGGGAAATCCTACCCAATCATGCCCTCGTTCGACTCACCGCAGTGACCGCACAACCATAGTACCCTCTTCACTAAAATTCATGTACTATCTTTACAATTATAGTACTATTTTTTTATTATTAAAAACATTATTATAACACTTTTTAATATAAAAAATATTTTTTGATATTTTAAATTTTTTATATACACCATAATAGATAATTATGTTCAAGTTAAATAAAATTTTTATAAATGGCTATTGCAAAAAAAATCAATATAAATGCCAAAATTCCTCCTCCCCACAAGCATCTAATTAGTTGTATAAACATGATTCGAATTTGAAACTTATACATACAATTTAAGAAGATTCTACTTTGTTAATTATGATTGCATTTTTTTTGGGTGGAAAAAGTTTAAAAGGTAGAATTTATCTTTTTTTTTCAAATTTAAAATATACCTCAATTTTTTCACTTTGAATCAAATTTAAAAATTATGTGTAATTGCGATACTACCAAGTGATTAAAGTTAGCTTCGTCTAGTCATACTTTTCTAATTTGTTAAGAGACTCCTATCTATTAATCATTGATTGCGATGAAAGTAAATTACGGTTAACATTTTAAGGACTAATTTGAATTACTAATGATTTTATCAAAGACTAAGATTGTACAAATTAACTTTTTAAGGATTAATCATTTGCTAGAAATATAGGGAAAATGATTAAGTCTCATGCTTGTAAGCTTGGAGGACTTTTTTTTTATTAATTTTATTTTATTAGACGGAGTACCAAACTGGATGAAGTAATTTTTAAAGGCTGAATTTTTTTGGATGTTTAGTAAGAAAAAAGTTTTTTCATATTCAGAAATCACTTGGAAAAGATAATTTCTGAAAATCATAATTTCTAGAAATAGGTAAAATACATTTAGTTAATCTTAATAGATTTTCTAAAAATTAAAGATTTAAGTAAAATACATAACTAAAACTTTTCTTTCATTTGAGAAAGTTGAAGCTCTTTTCATGAGAATATTTTTAAGTGAAAGTGAACTAAAATTGAGTCCCAAAAATTATAATTTAAGATTTTTAGTAAAGTAAAAACTTTTCATGAATCTATCAAATGTCCCATTAAATAAAATTTACTATCTTGTGTAACAAAAAAAAAACTTGTAATGTTTAATATTTAAACCTTATAAGTGAATTATACATCACACATTAATTCAAAACTTTAAGGTTTGAGTTTATGAGTATTTTTCTCATTTATATAATACTCAACTTTTCCATTTTTATTCGATGTGGGATATTAACTCACACTTGTATTACAATACTTTAGAGTGTTTAAGACTTTGAGAAAATCTCTTGCCCTGTAATTAGAACCTGTGACGTTTGAATCTGATTATTATTTTGCAAGCATGTATTGTTGGAATCATTGAGTTGCATTTGTAATTTGTCTTTCAAATATCCCATGCCAATTGCACTATCTAATTGCCCAAATTTTGTCATTGCTCTAATCCACAGCTAAATTGATTGATAGCGGCAATTGTACAAAAGCAATGTCATATGCAAGCTCTTTTAAAGTGCTTTTTCATGACATTTGCAGTTTAGCTTGTTGAACTCTTTTAAGGAGTAAATTTTTGTAATTGATAATACTTAATGATATTTCTCTAGAAAATATTTTAAAAAATGTTACTAATATTTTTGTTCTTATATGAATTCATACAAATTTCATGAAGTACTTCTTGCAAAATAACATTTTCATTTTTTATTCCTTGAAGAATTTTTACATCTCATCCATATTTAAATTTTCAATTATATACATGAGACAAAAATTTGCTACCGTATCTTAAGAACTTTTTTGTAGTATTTTTCAGTAAAATTAGACTTTCACTTTATAATTAGTGGTGATCAACTTTGAATGTGCTGATTTTATTGCGTGAGTTATTAAGTTAAATTTCAATTATAAGTAAAAAAAAACAATGCTTAAAATACTACGAGTAGGTTTGTTCTTATATCACCCTCTCTAATCATGACAGAATCTCACGAAGTTGGAGACAATAATAGCCATTTTTCTTACAAATCTAGTTGGAGACAATACATAATAATTGGCTAAATATAACCCTAAATCTAATTAATTAAACTTATCATTAACTGTTTAACCAGCTTATGAATACCCAACTACTGTTACTAACACTAGTCGAATCTGAGCAAGTGCTGACATAAACATGGTGTCATTCGAACAGTTCATGAATTGCACTTGTTGATTCACGGTTCACCCTAATTTGAATGTTGTTTTTTTTTTTTTGCTCCACGCTCTAGGGAGAGTGAGAAGGAAAAAGAAGCTGGGAGGTTGTACTGCTATATAAGTTTTTTTTCTTCTTTAATTGCTATAATAAATTTGAATGGAAAAAGTGGTAAACACTATTAAAAAAAATAAAAAAGGAAACAATACATGGAATTGAGCAATCCCTAGAACCTAACAGCAAAAAAAAAAACTATTTAAGTAACGAAAGGGCCATATATATATTTGAAATTATAAACTCTCAAATTGAAAATCTATCTAAATGGCTGCCCTGCTCAACCATGATGATGCTGGCTCGGTGACAAGATGAAACATATAACTGCATCAAACTGCGTATAGCTGAAGAGGAAAAGCTCATAACGAGTGCATGAGTCGCCAAATATATTTCAACATAATGACATTTTTTTATCAGTAAAAATAAAAAACAGTGTCAAAAAATTTATAATAATTCATAGTTCAACCAAATACTTTAACTCCCTTGACTTTGCATAATGACATAGATAATATATGTACCGGTTAAGCTACTGCATTTAATCTCTTATGTAGCAAATTCTTATACTTATGGTCATTGCCAATTTATTACTTGAATTTGGCCCCTTTAACCTATAAAATTGTTACAATAGCCTTTTAAAAAAAAGAATTTGGCCCCTTTAACCATGATGATAATGAACACAAGTATACGAAATTAAATCTTACTTTTACGAAAAATATTAAGAAAAGAAGAAAAATACCACATCATAGAATCCGTGGACTCCATGCTGAATTGCTGATAAATAAAATAGATTTATGATATAGCTAAAGGCCACATGAAATTATTAAATAAAAACCGGTATTATTAATATAAATATAAATTGTATTCACAGATATTAGATTTCATATCTGTCTCAAGGACAGAGCCAAGAGATGCCTTTGAAGCAATTGATAATATCACAGAGAGATTAAGGCATGTTGGCATGGATACAAGTCAGCGTGGAGGCCATCATGTTCCCTCTGCTCTATACTATATATCTGTCTTCTTCATAGAGCTTACTCTCTCCATTTTAGATTATAGAGGGTTTTAGAGAAAAAAATTTGTTCGACAATAATGGATGTCATTTCATAAAATTAATGTATTAAATATTTTTTTAAATATTATTCTTAATCAATATTGAATGAGAGTAATGCATATGAAAAATAAATTAATAATAAATTAAAGAGATAGATAATATTATATTAAAAAGTTATATAATATTTTCTTTAAATTCAATAAATTAATTATATTTCTCAATATTTAAAATCTTAAATTCTGTATAATATGAAATCTAGTGGGTATATGGTTAATTAATAGTAGTATTCTTTTCTTATTAATTGAACTTTCAACGTCCCTGACTCCAAGTTATTCCCACCATCCTTTAATTTCTAGGTTTCAGAAAGGCAAATCTCTTGGACATTGAAAAAGCTTTAATAGCATTGTTAATAATATCTATCCCCCTCCCAAAGGACAATAGAACTAAATGTGACTAGGTTTTCTCATAGCCATGTATCTTTTAGAGTAACATTAACTCTGCCTTGGAACTCTTAATCCTTATTACTCTTCATTTTTAAATGTTGAATTGTTTTGGAGCTAAATGTTTACTTTTAAATATATGGTAAAAATCAGGGTATCCAGACTATGATATTATGTTTGATTTTTTAGTAAAAAACAAATAAATAGCTACTAAGTTGGAAGCATGCTATGTCTGCAAGGTTTGAGCGTGTGTATAAGAATATTCTACAAGGAGGTCCTTGACTCAATTTTTGTCAAAAACATCTCCTTACATAAGGGCTTTATCCATGTCGCTTTAACTCCCAAGTTTATGAAGTTCCCTATCCACAGCTTTGAGAATAAAAAAGAATAGCTACTAGGTAGGTTTACTTTTAGAAACAACACAATTAAATAGCTAGGCATGCGCATATTATCAATTAGAAATCCTAAATTTACATCATAACATGAAGAAGTCTGATTTTTTTTTTTTGTTCTGTTTGTTTGATCTATTAGACTTCTTCACCTTTTTTTTTAAACCCTATTTTAGTTGTTAGCTGTCTCAAAATGTATGGCATGCATTGGAAGTCATGGCCTTTTGTGGAGATCTTTTTCCCTGCTGAGATTCTGTATGTCCCAACCCAAACATACATAGGATTAAGACATTAATCTACATAATAGTAATATATAGTATTAGTGTATTGGGAAAACAAATGGTAAATCTATAGGGGGACAAGAATCTTCTAGTATGCCATTAAGTATTGTTTAGAGCTGTCTGTAAGGATTGATACTGGAATTCGGAAAGGAGTGAATCTTAATATAGATATTATATAGTTATTAAAAGTTAAAGTTGTTGTGTTATGAGTATAATACATATACATAACGTGACGTAAATAATGCTTGTATCCTGATACTGGGGTCACGGACTCAGTTTATAAAAATGGACTAATGAAGATAAGAATATAATTATTCAGCTAACATAGTTGCTTCAATTTTAGACACTGTTGCCACACTCATTAGCAAAGATATAGATTAGTTAGAGGTGAGTTTTGTCCTTTAGTGATCGATTTTATTCCGACTCGACCTAAATTAATTAATGGAATGTCTAATATATATAACACGCATGGTCGGTCCTAGACTAAAATAGAAAAAGAACTCCTTAACCAATTAAATAAGACTACTTGTTAAAAATAAATCAAAATAGTTACCTAACACGAGTAACGTGTGGGATTTCTGGCTTTCGATTGATGACGGGATAAGCATTTTTTTATTAATGGATAAACATCGTTTTAATTTCAATTATAATGTGCGGGTGTTTATGGATAAGGAATACGAAGAAAGATGGATAAGATAAAATATTTATTATTATTTATTTGGTAGGAAAAAAAAAGTAGAGGATTTTTTTTACTTCAAGACTAAAAAACTTCCCCACTCAATAGCGGGAAAGTGAGGGAGGAGAGTCATTTATTCTTTTGTTGTAGATTTTTAAAATATAATTTAATGTCTAATTTTTTTGGTTTAACTTTGATTTTCTTGATTATTATACAAATTCAAAATACTTGTAAATTTTTAGACGTTTTTCTTCTGGACATTTAAACCACACATTTCTTTAACTCTATTTAATTTAATTCTGTTTTTCTTATCTCGCATATCCTTATGTCATTCTTCATTCAACAGTGTTAGACTTCCACCCAATTTTTTCTTTTACTCTTTGACTATTTTTTATTTGTAAGGTCGGGTATTCTGAATCCGGTTCACGCCAATTTGTTTAAATTTGATTAAATGGACTATAATCTACACTCATTAATAATTCACTAAAGCCTGGAATATCTGTTAATCAGAAAATATTTTATGAAGAGTATATTTAATTTATTTTTTCTTAAATAATACTATGAGTCATTTTTATTTCTTAAAGAAAATAAAATCTAAAATTTGAAATTAATTATACTTATTTTATTCTATATTTTTTAAAATTCTTCACGACTTAATCATGTATGTTCCTATTAAAATTTTATGTTTTTCTTATTTTTTTTACATCATGGATGAAGGTTTTTCTTTGAATGTGAAGCGCACGTACATCTTCTACTATTCACCTCTATAACCTTCAAAACCCAAATATTTAAGTCGATTTATGCAACTTTGCAAATAGAGAATATCGAGATATTTATTACATGAATCTCCTCATTATCTTTTCCTTTTCTCATAAATTCCCCATTGTTGGGAGAACTCGGTGGTGCGCGTCACCTTTCTCCACCAACTCGGCCTTCGTCTGGGGAGTTACAGACTCCACCCAGAATCAATCAAACAGTAACAAATGCGGAAACGTAAATCTGAAGCGAAAGAGAAGAACAAGAGATAAACACACACAAATGATTTTACGTGGGAGAAAACCTCAAAGAGGAAAACCCACGGGACCTTGTCCAGAAATCTCCACTATCACAATAATGGTTACAAACACTCCACGGCCACACGCCGGAGTAAACACTCAACCTCACCAACAATGGAGGGAGCTCTCTCTCTCTACAGCCTAATGCCGGAGAAAACACTCACAGAGACACTCACAGGAGACACTCTCAACTGCACTCTCTTCTCTGTGGTCTGGTCTAGGTCTTCAAGGTCTGCCTCCTCCATCCATAAATAGCTTATTTATAGAGAGGGAATTAGGTTTAGGGATTCTGCATTCCCTAAACGGAATGGGCCGAGGTTTGACCTTGGGAATTGGGCCCAAGTCAAACATTCCCATTTTCACCACATGGGGATTTGGGCCAGCATTAAAACGGAACTTATCCAACACCCATGAACTAATATAAATATCATGTAAAACAATTATGTAAATATAAATGAGCTATAGATTTATCATTCTGTAATGTAGTTACTTAAATGGTCCATCAACTAGATCAATTTCTTGCCCTATAAGCTTTAGATCTACTAATACCTTCATTCAAACATTTTTTTCATTTTCAATTCTATGAAATATTTCTCTCTCTTTCTCTACATTTGTATGTGCTAATGTAATCAAATCTAACCATTTATCTCCCATACAATTTTCCATTCAATTCTTGATATTCAAAATGAAGAATGCTCTTTAATGAAGATATTGAAAATCAAAAGTGAAGCATGAACTTGTGATTTTATAATTATCTTTTCTTGATATTTATAATTATTAAAATGTGGTATGATTATTATATTAATTATTTATTATATCTAACTTTATGCCTTATAAAGTAAATATTACTACATGTTATGCAACAATTAATTTTGACAATTCCGTAACTTGCCTAAAAAAAGACAGTTCTGTAACTAAAATATAAAACAATAACAAAAATAAATTCATAAAAAATTATAACATACAACACTGAGAATAAAAAAAAAACTATAATAAAAAAACATATAAAAACTCCAAAAATAACTTCTTTCAAACTATTGATAATAGAAAATGAAAAGTAATGGACTATAAAATAATGGAATAATAAGATGGATTGGAATGAAATAAACTTGTCGGTCCACTGTTTGAATATTTTATAATGGAATGAAACAAAAATTCCATTTCCTCTTTTTTAAAAATTGAACGAAATGAGTTATAACTTTTTGATTGCTATATGATTGCCATATTATCTTTATTTTCAATCTATTATATTTAAGAGACTAGTGATTAAGATAAAATAGTTATTTTGCAATCTAAAATCTTTTCTCCATCAATTACACCTTAACAAATTGGAAGAAAGAAAATTGGGGTGAAATAATGAAATAGAATGGATCATGATCAATCAACTTTTCGATTATGTCTCATTCCAACTTTTATAAATCAAACAATGGAACAACTTTCGTTCCTTTCCATTACATCATCTACCACCAATCCAAACATATTAATATACTAAATCCTTCTATCTTTAATGAGCACAAAGCAATGGATTTTTTAAGGACCAAAACTATAAAACAAATATATTACAGGGACAAAAACATATTTAAGTCCTTTATTTTTGTGAAACAAACAATAAGTTAATAAAAGTAACACTTATTTATCTAGGCCTATTGATTCCTATACTTTCACTTCTCCTATGATAAAGTCATGAGTCATAACTCCTGAATGTGTACAAGGAAAAACCTCATTCACCAAGGGATTGTAAGTGCTCCAGTGAATGAAGGTCTCTAGTACATGCACAATCATGCATCCTACTATTGCGCCAATTGTCATGACTTGGTACTTTATTTATATTTAACTGTGAAAAAAGACTTGGAGGTGTACATATATACTGAAGGAGATCTAGAGGTCCACATACAAGTAGGAAATGACTGACCCTGCTCGACGCTTTGTACGTTGGCTAACCTTCCACTTCTCAACAAGAACCTTTTTTATGTTGGGACAACTAGAAACAACAGTGGCTACTCCAACCGAAGTTATACCAGAGCAATAAACCATGTGGCATGACTCAAGCATTGTGCAGAAACTTTTTACAAGATGGGCTAACCCAACATCTGTTATTTGTCGGCAGTGTGAGAGTACTATTTCTTTCAGCAATGGACAGTGTTCTCCCAATTCAGCCATAGCTATATCGCCTAAATTCTGCAGTTGTACAGAACAATAGAATGAAGAAAGGTACACATTACAAGTTGACCAACCCCTCTTTCGTTCAAAAACTTTTATATACGGCAAAACTTGAGCTCATTTCTAAACATAATACATGAAACATTTCATACGGAGGTGTTTTTTCTTAAATAAAATGTAACGAAGACAGTAATCTTCAAATAATCCAGCAAGATATTAAACTAGAGTAAAGATGCTTGCCTCAAAAGAAAGAGGAAATGAAATAAAATTACAACATGGATAATTAGATATAGGAATAGAAAATCTTATTAATAGTAATAATTAATAATTAATTTACTAACGATAATTATGTTTCTATGACATTATTGAAGTAACATCCATCACTTCAGAGAATATTCATGCTAATATATATTCTTAAAAGGGTTTTGGTATAGAGATGTCTCCTTTACATGCTAATATGTATGTAGTCTATGTGTTTCATCAACAATATTTTAATAAAAGTTATAACTGAATCAAGAAAGCACAAAAAATATCAAAAAGATGTATCATAAGTCAAATGAAAATGATAAACGCTATAATAAACTAAAGAAAAACTACATAGCTTTGGGTTAAAAAAAAAAAAAAAAGACGTATACACACCTGCAATACACTCACATCCAAATAACATAGTTGAGGGCACCCCCTTGCAATGGCTATCACTCCAGCATCTCCAATTTGATGGCAACCACTAACATTCAGATAATGAAGGGAACAACCCTCAGCTATAGCAATAAGAGCTCTGTCGCCAACCCTAATAGTTTATCAAAGAGATTAAGGTAGACATCATCCACAATGAACGAAACAAAAGATTCAAAATGTAAACTAGAGCTTGCAAATAAATGCAAAAGGAAAATACAGAAGAAAAGATTGAATACAAACTCCCTAACAACATAATATTATAGTAGTATAAAATAAATATATCTGAGATTTCTGCAGAAAGGGAGAATAAATAAAGCTGTGAATAAGGTTTTACCTATCACAGAATCGAATGCTAAGATCTGTTAGCAACTTACAGTTCTCACCAACAGCAATGATCCCCTTGTTCCCAATCTAATAAATGGGGTAAGAAAAGAAACATAAGGAGAAAGGACAAAAAAAAACTATAAAACCTGATATAAAACAAAAAAATAAATAGAGTATAAATAGTAAAAAGTATTACACCCCTTTTTTGCAAGTAAAAACTATACACTAGATGTATAATAAACATTCATGCAAGTATTACACCACTTTTTTTTAAGATACGTATTACACCACTTTCAAATAATTATATATCCCTCACTTTCATTAAAGAGGAAAAACAACAGTACTCAGCTTTAATCATATCATAGTGTGAGGACAGGAGGGGTGGCTAGAGTTGGTGTAGCAAGTAAATAATAAGTAAATGCATATTATATTAAAAGTCAATAACAAGGTACATTGTTGCTTAAAATGGACGAGGAGCACTGGACTAGAATGCAACTAACTTTCACAATTGGCATGGTCATAAAAAAAAAATGATTAAATATGTAATCTTTTAAGAGCTACAAAAAAACCTGAAGGATAATGGCATATAACCAAAGCTTAGAATTCATTGAATCGTTTATGATAAAATATAGTGTATCTCTTTTATCAAAACAACCTGAAAGTTTTGTTTTTGGAAATGTTTGACTAAAAGTAAGAATTGAGTTTTATTTGGATTGTGTTAAGGATGTAGACTTTTGAATGTGAACCCACCAAAAGAACAAAAAATTATTTAAAAATATTTAAATATTATAAATAAGGACAAAATTGTAGAAGCCTGCATAATATGTGCTAGTATTAATTCTAGTCAAAATGACTCAACAGTTATCCTAGGTTACAAGGTGCAGAATGCATTTTGAAAGTGAGACATCCAAAATAAAAATAAAAAACCATCAATTTGAAGCCAAAAATTACACACAATAACATTTTCTCACAGAAAACCAAACGCAAAATGTAGACAGTACCTCATAACAGCGACGGATATGAAGTTTCTTTAGATTCCTACAGCCACTAGCTATGCCACACATGGCTTCATCTCCAATGCTTGAGCAATCTACCAACTGAAGCACTTGCAAGAATTTGCATCCCTGTCCAACCTGGAGAAGACCAGCATCACCAATTCTTTGGCAGTAAAGCAATGCTAACTCAGAGAGATGTCTGTGCAAGAGAAAGCTAAGATTAGCATCACTAATGAAAGTGAATGGAAAAATTAAACATTTAGAAATCTGGATCATCAAATATTTGTCAATATAATGAGCTAATATTCAAATACACGGCCATAGCATGGATATGTTTCTGTCACATTTATGTTTGACCCAACTTTCTTTAAATCTCAAATAAGGGCTTTAAAAATAAAGTAGTTTTGACAATTTTAACTGAAAAATTACTTTTAAATTAAAAGCTTTGTTTCAATGTCCCACGCTGAATAGTTCAAGATGAGAGGGAAGAGAGGCAAAGGTATGTGGCTTATTTTTCAAAGCTACTTCAGTTAGCTTTTTCATTAAAGCTACTTTTTCCTGGCTTTTCTTTTATAAAAATTAAGCTCTTAAATTTTTTAAGAGCTTTTCTCAAAATGTATTTGATTCATTTCCTTTAAAGAAGAAATGCAAGAAAAGACAACTGGACCAAACACTACCTTAATCTTTATAAATTAAAAACCTTTAAGTGGTGTTTGTACAAAGATTGATAAGAATAAGAGGGATTATAAGATAAACTAAGAAGTTCAAACAAGCTTGATAACTAAAATACACAAATCAAATCCCCTAGGTCTAGTCAAAACAATTTTTAACGATGTTTTAACATGCTGGTGTGAATTTTAGCCTGATATTCAAAAGCATGTGGTTCAACGAGTATATTGTCTTACACCAAAGTGAGACTTAGTGTCACCAGCAGTGTTCAGAGGAAAGGTTGTTAGAAGTAATCTAAATGTTCACATTCTTTG
The DNA here is from genome assembly GCA_013407115.1 of Glycine latifolia. Taxonomy (NCBI): domain Eukaryota; kingdom Viridiplantae; phylum Streptophyta; class Magnoliopsida; order Fabales; family Fabaceae; genus Glycine; species Glycine latifolia. The sequence goes on along the minus strand of CM023953.1, from coordinate 12,203,871 downwards.
CATCAGAAAAGGCCTATTACTAGCACCAACAGGGCACACAACAATGTCAACGGGAATAGTCTCTCCTGTTGACATTGAGTTTGGGAGAGGTAGATTTGTGTGATGTATATATGCACAGCTGTGAATACATATACATACATACATATATATATTTATCATTTGTTTTTGCACATATATATTTATCATTTGTTTTTGCAGCTTACACTCGAAATACGTAATAAGCTTTTAAGAATTCATGTACAGCATCTATAACATTTTGAGACAACTTGGCATAATGAAAAACATACTGGCAGGATTTTCCAACAGATTCTAGCCCCAAAGTTCCAATATTGTGGCATCCATTCACTTCAAGATGAGTAAGTTCCTTGCAGCCAGTAGCAATTACTTCCAAACCCTTGTCACTTAGGAAATAGCAATCACTTAAAGTCAAGTTCTTTAACTTCTTACATCCATTCCCAATAGCACATAAACCCCTGGATGTAGATATTATTAAAAAATAAGTATTACTAACTAAAAAAAATTGAAAGAACTATTATCAGAATGCAAAATTAATAGTTAGAGACATGAAAAAATATTGTGTCCAAATGTACACAACTAAAAGGTTGCACCCTTAAGGATCATGTAAAAGGAAAAATTAAAAAAATATTACAAAAACAACCAAGTCTCACCCCACTAGATAGGCTTGACAAAATGGACCAATTGATGACATTGGACTTTATCAAAAAACAGAATTTAAAAAAGATATTAAAAAAATTTTGAATGCCACTTTTGAACTGATCAACTCCACAAATGGTTTATCTAAGTCATAAAATAAGAGAAAATGCAATTTGTACTACGCCCAGTGCATGTGATTGTTTGTGAATTCAAGCATAGTCAAATGAAACAAATCCTAAAATGTAATGATGAGAAAGCAACTCACTTATCAGTAAATCTCTGAAAACTATATAAAGCCAATAACTCCAAAGACAGACAGCTAGCGCCTACAACTTTTAGAGCATCATCTGTAAGATTAATACATTGCAGCTTTAGAACTTTCAAATGTGAACATCCTTTAATCACAGCAAGCACCCCTTTATTATGGATGAACTCAGAGTCCAATGACAAGGTCTCAAGCGATCTGCACTGTGATCCCACAACTTCCATTGAAACGTCAGTTATTTTGGCACAAGCTGCTACTCCAAGAGATTTTAACGCATTTCCCACACCCAATGCTAATTCAACCAAACCAATATCAGTCAAGCCTTCACAGAAACGCAGATTCAAATCTTCAAGTTGTTTGCAACACTGTCCAATAGCAGCCAGACCTTGATCTCCAACATAGCAACCCTAAAGGAAAATCTCATTGATTAAAATGATGAATAAGCATAACACACGTCAAACTACTCATTGAGTTTTATCTATTGATGGAGTGACAAGGAAAAAGATGCACATGCACTGATAAGATAAAATGATATTGGTATCTTAAGTTCCAATGCTTCACAAGACAAACTGAGTTTGCAAAAGCATCCATATTGCTTCCAATGGAAACTCTTTCAAGCCAAATGTAAGTTGGCAAACATACTTATAAAAAACAAACATATAACCAAATTGAGTTTAGTTCACCCAAGTTGAAGGAGACCAAACGCTAAACCAAACATAGCCTAGACCTTCATGTCAAACTTGAAACGACACACTCACATACTTAGATTATTATTATTGAAAAGCTAAGCAACTTCACTGATGTAATTTCACAAGTCACAACAGTTCTAAAAACAAACCGCCAACAGCTTCAAACCAAAATAGATAAACACGACAAAACAATTGCAACGGCAAACCAAAAATGAACAAAGCAAAACAAATACCTGCAAGTCCAATGATTTCAAAGAAGTGCATTTCCTTGCTAGCGATGACAACCCCTCGCTAGTGACGTTGGAACACCAAATTAACCTCAGCTTCTCGAGCTTGGGAAAGCCTTCGGCGAGAGCAGCCAAACCAGAATCAGATAAACAGAGTGAATCCAAATCGCTATGATCAGAGGCAGAGCCGTGCTTATCATTCACGTAGTGCAGCTTCACCGAGGAATTGCCGCTCGCGCGTCTTCTCCCCTGCGTAAAACGAAGGAAAAGGAAGCAATCAGACAGAGAAATTAAGGAACAGAGAACAGCGAGAGAAATTTGGGAGTGAGGTAAGGGAAATCAGAGCTTACGAGGTGAGCGGGGATTGAAACAGAGAGGCGCTCATCGATGTGAACGGTGGTGATATTGGAGAATCGCGCGGCGAGGAGGTGGATCAAGAGGTCGGGGGAGCCGGAGGCACCGATGCGGATGGCGGCGCGCGTGAGGCGCTCGAGGCGGAGCCACCGCGTGCAGACGAGGGAGCTGGCGTCGCGGATGGACTTAGAGTCGAGGCGGCGGAAGATCTCGATGAGTAGCTCGTCGGGGAGCAGCGTGTTGATCCAATCGTGGCCTCGCATCGAATCGAATTGCTTCCAAATTCCAATGATTCAGATTTTGCCAAAACGAGCGTTTTGGGGACGAGGTTGCTGCGAGCGGCAGAAGAGCAGATCCAGTTGCGTACGATACGGTTTGATATCATATGGTATGGTTACCGCCTTTCCTTATCTGTGGGTCACATTTTGTCATTTCCTTTTTCTCCTACCCCTCTCCATTTTTAATATATAATATTACTGCCATCGGTTACAATCAAATAAATTTAAATTTTCAATTTCAAAATTTATAAATTTGAGTATTTGGAGTAGAGGGAGATTCTCATGCAAAACTACTTTCTACTTTTGTATTATTATAAATTTCAGTATTCAAGAGGGAAATACTTATTTCCATCACTCTTTTAATTAAATTATTTCTATATTTTAAAATGTAAATTAAATTCTATTAATTTTGATTATGAATATCCTATTATTTTTAATTTCGAATTCAAATACAATTCTATTTTATTATAATTTTAATCATTTTATTATCCTTAAAAATGATTATTATAATTTTTATCATTATTATATTATGATATTATTTTAAATCTAAATCAAATAAAACATTGTTTTTATATTAATTTAATTCATTAAAATATATAATAAAATCATTTTTAATTTTTTTATTATGTTAAAAAATTATATATATTATTTATTCAGCTGATTAAAACACTGTTTACATGTTTTTTTACAGTAACTATTTACATATGTTATTATTCACCAAAAAAATTACATATTTTATTGATCGGTGTACATAATTAGGTTATTAATTATTATGTTGGTGAGAGTAATATACAAGCTAGTGTATATGTATTATTATATTATTTTTCTTGAATTTGGAATACACTTTTGCTGAGGTTTTGTGTGTGTGTGTGTGTGTGAATTTTTGCTCAGTTTTACTTTCTTTCATGTATAAAAAAAATCCTCAGCATATAGTATAAAGATTAAGAAAATTTTAATTTTTTTAAGTCGTAGGATTAATTTATTTTTCTTAAGAATATATATTATCTAGGTTATATAAGAGTAATTTATACTAAATTAAAATATTTTATAAACATAAAATATAATATTATTATATATTTTAATGCAAATTTTAATAAAATTTTATATATTATTTTTTACTAAATAAATTAAATATTGTTTTTTCTTAATTTTTCAGATATTAAATTATTGAAGTTATTATTTAATATTTTATCCCATTAAAGTGTAAAAAGGTTTGTACGAAGATAGTTGGAAATTGGATTGGATATAATCAGTTTTGACTTTTGAGACGGTCAATTCTGCAGTCATGATTTAGTGATTGAATTTTTTTTACATTTTATTAATTTTATAAAAGTTGAAAAATAAATACTAGAAACTTTGAAATTAAATTTTTATTCTCTTTAGTTGATTGATCATTGAAGTGAATCCTTATCCTAGGTAATTTGTTCTTTGAATCACAGTATTAACATTTATTGCATGGCAACTTTAAGGTTAGTTTGGTATAAAAGAAAATGAGAAAAAAGAAAATAGAGAGAAAAATATATTATCAATAAAATACTTTTTTTGTTTATTTTGAGACAAAATGAAAAAAATTAAAAAATAAAAAAATTTCTTCCTTTCATTTTCTTTTCAATTTTTTTTCTTTTCTTTTTCTTCCATTCAACCAAACATAAAATAAAAGTGCATGAAGAATAAAATAGAATTTACCGTACACTAGGAAGCATGCATCTTGAATGCCATAGTCTCACAGTCACAGCAATGGCAAAAGTGGTTGTATCATTTACTTTCATAAGCTGTCATAATTTCGGGACCAGTTCTCCATTTATGATTTTATGTGCAGTGAGCATTTCGGGAATTACGCTATTAAGTATTAACTAGTAAAGTTATTTTATTAAAATTTGTCCTAAACATATCAATTAAGGAATTAATAAATGAAAATATTAAAAATTACTTTAATAATTGCTATAAGGAAAAATAAACTAAACTGTACACTCCAAATTCAGAGTGTATGAGTGGAATGAGAGATAGAAAAAATAACAAAAAAGAAAAAAATTGTTGAATGTGACAAATGATAAAAAAAAAATGTAGTCAAAATGGGATGGAAAAAAAAGTTGAATGTACGAATATAATAATCCTAATTATAAAAGAAAATATAGAGAAAAAATGTTATGTATGTAAAAAAAATTATTATCATAAATTTATTGACTATTTTAAAATAGTAATTTATTACATAATAATGTAAAATTATAAGAAATATTTTTAATTATTTGAATTAAAATTATTGTTAACGTTTTCTTTAATTAATTAAATAAATTATTTTTTGGTAATAAACATGGCCAAATGGCCTAAAGAAAGAACTACGCTACAATGAGATGACGAGTAGCAACTCTAACACAATCAACCAAGAGCAACATTTTCCAACAAGGAGGTGATTGTTCAAACATCAGAAAATTACTCTCTAAATCAAAGGGTAACTATGCCAAATTAATTGGACTAAAATAAAACTACCAAATAATTTGGCTTAATATATAAAATTTATTTGGTCACACGCCTATTAATTTTGCCAAGTGCTAATAATAACAATAACATTATTTAAGGTTTTAGACACTGTTTGAGTTAAAGTTAGAGATTTTATTTTTTGTGAATTTTAATAGAAAATTGCAAAATTTAGTATACGAATAAAGATAAAAAATTGTTTTGAGAATAAAAGAACTTTAAAATTTTTCTAATTTTAATTTAAACATGCATTAAACTTTTTTTACGTTGTTTTTTTTTATCTATAAAAATTGAAGGCAGAACAAAAAAAAGTTTACAATAACACCAAGTGAAATTAGATCTCCTTGGTTACAACTTTTTCATTTGTTTTAACTTTCCACAGCTCTTTGAAAAGTTCCACAATCCCTTCTTTAATCAACACCTGTAATTTCTTTGCATTCCAACTCCTTGCAAGTGAGGGCATCTTTATAGACGGTTCGTTCATATTTGAATAATGTTACAATTGTTTTTTCACCGTTAAGGAAGTGTAAGAGAATAGGTAAATTTAAACAAGTATTGCATGTATAACCAACGACAACAATTACTTAAAAAGAAGGGGGGTGAAGCAGTTTACGATTTGTACCATTATTGATGCTTTTAGCATCGTAGCGCCAAAAGCTTAATTTTGGAGGGACGATAGGCGATTGCCTCTCCCCCACTCCACATGGATAATAAACAAATAAAAAAATACGAATTTTATTTTATTTTAAGAAAGCAAGTCCTAAAAACTTTCAAAATCCCGTCAAAGAGAATAATAAAAATTTTAAAATTATATTTATTCAATATTATTATTTTAATTTTTTATTATCAATTTATTTAAATCACTTATAAAATAAGCTTTGAAGAATATTAAAAGTATACTTTCTAACATATTTTTATTATTTATTAAAAATTATAAAATTATAAATACTAGTATAATTCATTAAATTTAAATTTTCTTATAATTTCCAATAAATTTTATATAAAAAAATATCATAATTTTTGATAAAAAATGCGTTAGAAAAAAATGTTTCACTAAGATTTGCGTAAGCTTTATAATATATAGTCTTGACTGTGAAAAATTAATAAGAAAAGGAAAAGGAAAAACAACCCTGGCACTACGATTCTATCTCTGCGATGATCGGGTTCATTATTGTTGGAGATGATGACTCATAAATCACAATCATGATGAGTAGTTGAAATCGAAAAGAGAAAAAAAGTTCAAAAGAAGAAGAAGGAGAAGAAGCACTGCATCAGCAGCAGCATTTTCTTTTCCATTTCCAACATCAACAGCGAGAGAAAGAGAGAAAGGGTCATCGATCATCATGTCGTTTTCGTTTTTCAAGGCTTTGAGGCCTAAAACGCCGCAGGAGGTGGCCAAGTCCATCAAGGAGAGTCTCATGGCCCTCGATACCAAAACCGTTGTTGAAGTTAAAGCCCTTGAGAAGGTAAGTTTCCTCTTCTTCTTCACCTACTTACCCCACGTTAGATTCACTCACGTATTTACCACCCTTTTGATCCATGTTTTCAATGCTCTATCTGGGTATTCGTTTTCTCAGTTTAATGTCCGGTCTTCAATCGTGGGTATATCTTAAAATTATCGTAACTGCTCCTGCAAATGGTTCCATTGTTGTGAAGTGTGTTTTGTTCTCTAAAAAAACAGTCTTTTACATGAAAACTTGTCATTTGTGCATGTAACTTGTTGTTATGTGAGTAGTTTTGTTCGAGAAAAACAATCGTGGCGGAATTATACTCAACAGAAGAGATTTCCAACCTGCAAGTGATCAATTTTTGAAGTATGTTATGTGTTTCCCAAATGGGGGAGGGTACTATCATTTTAACTCATGAAAGCTTCCTATTAAGCACCAATAATGGAAGGAGGAATATCCGAATGAAATGTTCTTAGGTCCACATGAGCCGAACTCCAATGGTATACCAGGTGGGACTCCGATGCTCAAGTCAGTGTTTGTAGGAGAAGAGGACTGTGTAAATTTAGGGAAAGTGTGTACCTGATGCCTGTATGGCCTAATTATATCATTATCCTATAGGCAATGGTAGTTTTTCTCTCTTGATGAGGCGTGGGAAATGCTTCCAAGGTTAATCCCATGAAATTTGGTGCCTTTGGTTTTTGGAGGTTTTTCTCGGTGCTTCACGGCTGTATAGAGCTTGGTGCATCATGAGGTTCTTGGTGCTGGGCTTTACGGACCAACTATCTAATCTGACAATATTGGGCATACACGTTGGCTTGATTCATAATCATAGTCCCAAATTCACCACAAAGGAACTCTAATGGTATATGCAGGGACTATGACACTCAAGTCAGTAATTGTAGGAGAAAGAGAGTGTAAAATTCAAGAGTGTAACTAAGGCCTGTATTACCTATTTATCTCAACTTCCTATAGGCAATGATAGTATTTATGGTGTGACAAGGCATGGGAAATGCCTTCAGGATTGATCCCGTGAAATTCAGTTCCCGAGGTTTTCTCAATGCTTTACGACTATTGAGTTTGGCATGTCATCATGAGGTTCTCGATGCCTGGGCTTTACGGGCCAGCGCATTGGCTTGATTCATAATCATAGGGTCCAAATCGTCCAAAGAGGGATCCTAAACACTTCCTAATGGAAATTGGCTCGTTTCCTCCTTCTGTGTTGTTGATACGTAATTCTGTGTATAAGGTTCTTTTCTGTGTCCAAATCGGATTTGGTGTCTATTGAATAAACGCATTTTCGTTTAACTAAAATAATTGAAAACTGTTTAGAGAGCAAAAGAAGCTACAGAGCATTATGCTGGTGGCTTCAAGTATCTATTGCTGCATTTAGTTGGGGTCATCTCTAGTAATGGTACATATAATGGTTGCAGAATATGAACTTGGCAGATTCAACACTCTTTTAACTTATATAGCATCAACAAAACAAGCAAGATTAACCATGCTAGTTATTACAATTTGATACTTAAACTCTTCAATTTCCGGTTAATCATCTAAGAGGATTAGGTCAGAGAATTCACACTCTCACTGTTTCTTTTATCTTAGGCATGCTGCTAGTTGTTACCATTTTGTCGTAGATATTTATTCTGGAGAGAAGCAAAATGAAGAAAGTGTTTGCTTCAGTGATATGATATTAAGCGTTTCTTTTAGTTGCAGTTACCCATTAATGGATTACTGGTTATTAATGCCTTTTATGCTTATTGTAGGCTTTAGAGGAAGTTGAAAAGAATTTTGTAACAATGAGAACCATGCTTTCTGGAGACGGAGAGTCTGAACCAAATTTGGATCAGGTTTCACAATTAGTGGAGGAAATCTGCAAGGAGGATGTTCTCACTCTTCTCATTCACAAGCTGCCCATACTAGGATGGGAAGTAAGATTATCATCAATATCAAGCTCTAACATTATTAGTTGACTTAACTGGTTGCTCATCAACAGTGTGTGAATTTTGATACAGGCAAGAAAGGATTTAGTCCACTGTTGGTCGATATTATTGAAACATAAAGTTGAGACCAATTATTACTGCATAGAATACATTGAACAACACATTGAGTTACTAGACTTTCTTGTTGTATGGTAAGCTTTTTACTGCTGCATCGTTTTTCCTACCAATTTTGAACTCCTTTTTGTTTGCTTCCCTCTTACCTCTTTCAATTGTGGGTTTTTATCTTTTTTAGTTGTATTCATGCTGGAAGACTAAAACTGATGCTCTAAGGCCTAAGCCAATTGAAAATGAGAGATTTTGGTTTTTCTTTATTTCCAAGATGTGATCTTGGAAAAAGTTGGATTACATTTGGAAATTATTTTAGTTCTTGAAACTGATATCACAAAAATGAAGTTACTCTGCCATGCAGTTTATGCCATGAAATAGTTTCTCCAATTAAGAGTTGAAAATAAATGCCAAGGGTCATGTGAGATTTTTTATGGGCAGTTCATTCTGAGAAAAATTATAATATTAAGTCTAATATTTTTAGATGTAGAATTTATACTTGATAGAATAATGTTGTTCTATGTTGAAAGATTTTGTTAACAAATTGATGACCTTTTTGTCACTATTGCTGTCTCTTACTGTCTATAGTTTTAATTTTTTAGAAGTATTAGTTAACAATTTACTGCATCAATGTAATTTTAACATTGATACCTTAAAATATGTATTTCTTCTGTTAAAGCATTTCTGAATAACATTTCCCAAAATTTGGAGTATAGAACTGAACCTCGATGACCTTACAAGTGAAATCAATGTTGAAAACAAATTCTATTGCTATTGTAAAAGATTGGTTTGGAAATTTATATTGGAATCCCACAATCACTTTGAGATGCCCAAGGCTGGTTCTCCATTCCTTTTTAAAAGAGTTTTTGGAATCAAATATCATCAAACATCAAACATCAACAGCACCTTTAACCCAAGTTAATTGGGGTCAGTGGTAGATGAATTCAATGATAAATCGAAGATAAAATAAAAGAGAGATAAAATAAGCTAAAATAAAATAAAAGAAAGAAGAAAAGAAGAGGAAAAGAACTAAGATAAGGGAAACAACTGGAACATAGAACTACTAATGAGTTTAATCCTCCACCAAGCTTATAGTTTTTCTCCACTCCGTTCTAAGACATACCGTTCGTCAATCTATATGTCACTCCATTAGGTCTTGTTTCACTACCTTTTGTTATACACATAACATGCAAGGTATTTTGTCCTTATTTCCTTTCATCAAACAAAAAAATTTTGCATACAACTTTATAAATTGATTCTTGCAAAATGAGTTCTCTTTAAATCAACAATTTCGAAGCAGATTTTTTCAAAATCAGGTATCTTAAGCAATCTACTGCACATTTAATTTCACTGCCCAATAAGTAAACAATTGTATATTTATGTGATCAATCTTCTCAAATATGATAAATTTAAGCAGTTGCTCAAAACATCTCTATATGTGTTTCCAACCAGCTATGATAACAAAGATATTGCCTTGAGCTGTGGCATAATGTTGCGGGAGTGCATCAAATTTCCATCACTTGCAAGGTAAGATATCTTGGGTTGTTGTTTTTGGTCTTCTTCCTAATTTTTCTCTATTATTTTTCATATCTTTGATATCTTCCATGTTTGTTGTGGGCTCAGATTGATCCTGCCAAGATTTGAATTGCATTTTTGTTAGAGGAATTGTTTTATTGGGCTTAAAGTGGATTAAATAAGAGATTCTTTTATATTATAAGGGAAAAAAATAGATTTTTCTGCATTATCACAATAATATATTGCAATATGTTGGCATAATTGCAATGCTTGAATGGGTTCTGTTAGAGCTGGTATTCTTGTTAATTGTTGTTGTTCCAACCTCCAACATCGCGATAGGTTTCTATCATTTGTAATTCCATGCTTACATTACGGTCTTAAGGAGATTACAACAGGACAATTTCTTGAGGTTGGACTTGAGGATGATAAAATTCATTTCTTAAAAGGGATTTTTTTTTTTTGGGGGGGGGGGGGGGGGGTTTAAATTATTTTAGAAGTAAAAATTTTGAGTCTGGTGTTTGTCATACAGTCTATTTAGAAGCCAAGTCAATTACACTGTTTTAACTGTGTATTTTTTGAGTGTTTTTCAGATACATATTGGAATCTGCAAGTTTTGTGTTGTTCTTTAAATTTGTAGAGTTGCCCAACTTTGATGTTGCATCTGATGCATTTTCTACCTTTAAGGTCAGATCAGAATCATCCCCCCTTTTAGTTCCCATTATTTGTCTTACTGATGATTTTAAAGTTCTACATGACACTTCTTCATACATCCCTATGGATATTCTTTGCAGGATCTTCTTACTAAGCATGTAAACGTGGTCTCTGAATTTTTGACAGCTCACTACGATGAGGTTTGTTTCCTCCTTGACATATTTATCTTATTTGACCATATCAAGGCAGCACTTTTGTGCTGATTGAGAAAAAAAATGTTTATCTAATATTTATACCCCAGTAAATCGTTTGGAAAATAAAATTAATCTATTAACTGTTCTGTTCTCTATGATATAATTAAGTGTTCATATCCTCATATTTGAACATGTACATAGTGCATATTGCAAATTGAATGATTGGTGTGGTTTTATCTCCCATATTACATTTCAGCTTTTCTAATAGGACTTTATGTTCCCAGTTCTTTGATCTATATGAGAAACTCTTGATATCTTCTAATTATGTCACAAGGAGGCAGTCTTTGAAGGTTTGTTCTGGCAACAATTTTCAATGTTTTTGTTTCCCGACCATATTTTTATTTATGTGAATTTAACAATTAAATTTCTATGAATTTTAGCTTCTCTCGGAATTTCTTTTGGAATCTCCTAATTCACAGATAATGAAGCGGTACATCTTAGAAGTTCGTTACTTGAAAGTCATGATGACATTGTTGAGGGTATAACTTCTCATGACCCTATGTAATTGTATCATATCCTCCTTTCTACCCATGACTAATGGGCATGCTTACATGATGCTCAGTTTATGTGTGTACTTGCTACACTATTCATGATATATGCAATATGCTATGCACAACCGAACATTTTCCTTGTTTCTGTTAAGTGTTGTATAGCTTGGTTTCTCTGTTGGCTGTAATTTGCACACATAGTGAAGAGTATTTTATCTTATCTCCTAGCTCAATTTTACTGTTTTTTGTTTTATATCATTACATAACCCATTGCATGTAATTTCCTCAGTTCCAAATTTCTTTGCTATGCTTTATCTCAAATGATTTATCAAGTAGAGAAACACTGTTTGAACACATTTTCTTTTGATGATTTCATAGTTGATTAACATCTGGTCAGTTTGGTTATATACTTGTATATAATACAGTAATGTTATTAGTGTGAAAATTGAGATATACACTTGAGTCTCATTAAATAGCGGCCGTGGCAGAATGGTGTGGTGGATTTTTTGCCAACTGCCATAGGCAATTTGTGAAGGAAGGCCCGCCATAAGGTGCAACGGAGTGTTAATATGGCAGAGTTTTGGCCTTCCGCGATGTTCTGCCCATTGATAGCACTGACACATGTAGATCATTTCCGCTAAAAAACCACAAATATAAGTGTTTATGGATGTTGGATGGTAATGAATATTTGGAAATGGAGTGCCAATGAAATTTAAAAGGTGAGGGTAATGCAGATAAGAATGTATCCAAGATAAATTTGAACTAGCACCTATTTAGGAGATAGTGGTGAAAATTTTCCAAGGGTGGTTGGTTCATGCGAGAAGAGGACTAATAAATGCTTCAGTGAGAAAAGTGGACTAAATGGAGTATTTTTGTTTAAAAGGGGTAGATGAAGATTTGGTGTGTGTGGGGGGGGGGGGGGGGAAGCATTAAACACAGACCCGGGTCTAACTGTAGAGGCAAGTGACAATTGATTTGTGTAGCTTACTTCACCTATTAGGATAAAGTGTGGTTGTTATTGTACACTAGCTGCTTGGCATGCTAAACAGCCAATGCTATTATTAATCTTTAATGCAATGATGAACATCTGGAGCTATGTTATGCTTGTTTTTTCAAGTTTCCATAAAAATCATTGCTTTTGCTTTTTTACCTTATCTTTCTATCTTCTGCTAACTGTGTTTATTTGTAATATTTGGGGTTGAGCAGGATTCAAGTAAAAATATTCAGTTATCAGCTTTCCACATTTTCAAGGTGAATTTTCCTCTTCATGTTTTTAAGTTATACAATGAGCTTATCCTTTTGTGGATGTAAGATTCGAAACAGATTGTGCCTGCTAATATTTCGTAAATGGGGGTATCCAATCCTCTTTGTAAAGTTTGGCATCAAGTCTTGTATTTACCATGTTAGTAGCAATGACTTGGGAATTTGGTTAATGGCAGATTACATATATAAATTGCTTTGATGCATTTAATCTAATTGACAAAGGTTTTTATTTTCTGAAGAAATATACCCCACAACATAACATTTTGTTGTGGAGATGATCATATATTTGTTTTGATTTTTTCTCACATGTTTATTCAGGTTTTCGTTGCTAACCCTAATAAGCCTCGAGAAGTAAAAATTATTTTGTCGAAGAACCAGGAGAAGCTACTAGATTTGCTTCATAATCTGTCCCCAGGAAAAGGTTATAACACTTTTAGTAATTACTTAAATTGAAACCTACAATTAGATATTATTTCATAAAAATAAGTCCTAAGATATATGGTATCCATTTCGTGTCAAATGTTGTTCTGAATTTCCATTAAGTTCTGAACCCTTAAATAAAAGTGTTCTCCTTTAAGTCACAGGTATGAGCTCTTTCACCTTGTTTTCAGGTTCAGAAGATGAACAATTTGAGGAGGAAAAAGAGTTTATCATCAAGGAAATTGAAAGACTATCGATCTAAGTTAATTTTTTTTCTACTGCAGCTGTGTGTGATTTTGTCAAGTCCTTTTGTGACCTGTATATCCAAAGCTAATTTGTTGCGAGGATTTCATGTTGATGTTTATAGGAAACTTAAAAGGTCCATGAGTTTTTATGTGGACAAGACACCAACTATGTGTTTGTAAAACAAACTGAATTAAAATTATCGAGCTTTCATACTGGTATAGTGAAGATGCCATTGAGAGTGATTGAATGTATTTGCTGCACAGATGAGTTCACATTCTTCTCATCATTTTCAGTTCTCTTTACAAAATCTAACACCCTTCATGAGGTACAACAAAGGATTTTGTGAGAAGTTTTAACAAATATAATAGTGCAAATTGATATGATAATTGCCAAACTAGTGTAAAGGATTTTACGTAAGGTAAGTCGTGCTTGCGGATGGAGTACGATAGAGAAGATAAAGTCGTACAAGTAATTAAAGTGTGTATTATATCCCAACTATATGGTTACTTTTATTATTTTTCTAAGGATAAAGTATTTTTGTTTTACCCTTTAAAATATTTTGAAATGTTGTTTTTTTTTAATTTATTTATAATCCTTATCCTTATATTTAGTAAAAGTGATATAGTTTTAGTTTTTTTTTTTTATCAGGGACTAAAAATATGTGTTTTTGAGTTAATGTAAAGACTAAAATTGTATTAAATTTTTACTAAGACTTAAACTAACATTTCAAGATATTTTGAGAATAAAAACATATTTAATTATTTTTTTAAAATAACAAAGGTAAATATATATGATATGCCATTTACATTTTTTTAAAATTAAGAAAAAATGCAAGTGGTCTGTCATATATATCTACATTTCAACCACATAATTCAATGAATGATAAATTCGATATTGCTTAATAGCATTGATAGCTACTTAAATTGCATGAAAATGACAACTAAAAGCTTGTTATCAACATTTGTACTACTACTTTTTGTTCAGAATCTAACGTAATCAGCAATTTCAGTTATGTATTTTTCATAAATTTGTGTTTGTAAAAACATGAGTATGAGGAACCTTAAGTTGTATTCATAGTTATATTGACACTGATTCCTATTTCTTGTATTTTAAAATCATCAATGCGTGCCGTATACTTTGGCTTGTTTTACTGAATTTACTTGTATCGTTTCTAATGATTAAACTTACATCAAGATCTAACAACATTCTAAAATAGTTGTGCGAGGTCATCATAAATGTGCAAATCATATATCCCATATTCAACATACATTTATTAATTTGAAAATGAAAAAAGGCCGAATATTACGAAGAATAGCTTACACGAAAGGTAGGAAAAGGTAAATCAACGTTATTCCCTGCTTTCCGTCAAATTTATTTTAACCAATATTTTCACTTTAAAAAATCAGAGCCGTTCACTTTAGTTTTCATGCAGTTTATTTTCGTAACAAATAACATTGTTCTTTTAAAAAATTCAAATCCTTAATTTACTATTCCTTTTATTTCAAATAGATTGATTTTAACATTTAAAAAGTTGTTTTCAATTTTTAATGAAGTGTTAAAAAAATTATCCAATTTTGTTCCCAAGTAAACACTAAATTTTTAAAATAATTAATATATATGTATAGCTATTGAGAATATATTAACGATATTTTGTTATAAAAAAATACTAACTAGTTTATTTATTGTTTTTCTTAATTTATGTGAAAAAATTTAAACATCAATAAATTTGAAATGAAGAGAGTATTTTCATTAATTTTATAGAATTCTCATTTTAACTTTTGACTTTATAAAATTATTATTTATTTTTTTCCTTTTTTTTTAATGTTCCATTCAATAAGAATATTAAGATAAATAACATTTTGTAAAATTAGAGATGAAAAATAAAATTGACACAAAAACAATTTTAATTTTTTTATTTTTATATCTAAGTCTACCATAACTGAACGCAAAATCGTCGTAATGAGGTGATTCAGTGACGCAGCACCTAAACTAAAAAGGAGTGGTTTGAAATGGAAGATGGCATTGCACATTTGAACTAGAACTAGAAGGAAAAATTTGAATTAGATTGAATAATTGGATGGGTGTGATGCGATCGACGTGAATGTGAATATGTGATTCCATTTACATTCACATGCATCATATCACATCATATGCGATTACCATACGTACACATCCATTCACCATGCGCAAAATCCACATTTCATAATAAACCCTTTCTAGTTTCCTCCAAATCCAAACACCGCTTAAGCACGACGATGAACTTTTTCCAGTCCGTCTTCGCCGAGGAGGTCGACTCGCCTCCGGCCGAATCGGACAACCCCGATCCGCCGCAGAGGGGGGACGACGCCGCTTGGAGCTTCGGCGGCCTCATCCAAACCCTCGCCTCGAAATCCGAGTCCGTCCTCGAGAACTACCGTCGCGATCTCGAGGAATTCGGGTCCGATTTGAGGAAGGAAACGGCAGTGATACGCGAAGCCGCCTCACGCGCCGTCCAGGACCTGCCGGCGTCGCTGGACGTCAGCGCGTCGGTGGCGCAGGAGTCGCTTGAGTCCGTTGGCCAAGCCATCGATGACATTGGCAGCACCGTTTGGAACTCGACAGCGCAGATTATCTCTCACGGTAGGGACTCTCTCTTAGCCTCTGATTTCGATTCCGATTCTTTCGATTCGAGCAATTACGATAATAACAATGCTAGCAAGAAACTGTTGAGCGGTAGTGGTAGCAGTGATCGTGGTTTGGATTTGAAACGATATAGTAGGTTTGATACGCTGGTGCGTGCGCTTCAGTGTGATGTGAATACCTATTTGGCAGAGCCTGAGGATTTGGGGAATTTCAATGAGTGGAAATTAGGGTTTCAGGCGAATGAGAAGAGTGAGGAGATTCGGAATTTGATTGAAGAGAATGAAGTTGTTGATGAGATTTATGAGAAGGTTGTGCCTAGTAGGATTGATGATGAGAGTTTCTGGAGCAGGTATTTTTATAGGCTGGATAAGCTGAGGCAAGCTGAGGATGCAAGGGCTAAGCTCGTGAAGCGCGCAATTTCCGGGGATGAAGAGGAGGATTTGAGCTGGGATTTTGATGATGATGATGATGAAGATGGTAATGACGGATATGAGCCTTTAGGTGATACCCGTAGGGTTTCAGAGGTGAAAGAGGGAAAATCTGGTGACGGTGCCATGGATGGTGGTGATGTTGAGAATGTTCAGGCTGGGAAGAAGGATTCGGAGATAGAGGATGATGGCAAGGTTGTTGAGAATGTTCAGGTTGGGAAGAAGGATTTGGAGATAGAGGATGATGGAAAGAGTGTTTCTGCTTCTGAATTGAAAACTGATGTTGATGATAAGTCGGAGAATGTGTCATCTAATGTACCTGAGAATGTAAGTAGCAGTGGAGATAAGTTGGATGTTAAATGTGAAGAGAAAGAGGCATCAGAAGGGAAGACAGATAACGATAACAATGGTTCGTGCAAAGACAGTGATATTTCAGTTGTTTCAAGCCAGCCTTCAATGCCTGGGGAAGAAGACATAGACTGGGATGAAATTGAAGATATTGAAAGCAATGATGAGAGTAAAGGGGATGGTGTTGGGGCCGCAAGTAGGATTGATGTGCGGAAGAGATTGAGTGTGGCAGACGAAGATGAGGATCTGAGTTGGTATATTGAAGATGATGATGAGGCTGCCAAATAATGAACAAATCGTGGGTTCATATCATTGATGCTTTAATTAATAAACACAAATTGCTTATTAAGTGTATAATTCTTTCTAATAAATTAACTATGTAAATAAATTGTTTTTTACGTCTTATACAAGCTTAAGTCTGAAGGTGGACACCAGTTGAAAGTTTAATTTGTAAGTTCTTGTGAATTCTTCATCCTCTGAGGAAGGTTCTTGCACACCATATTCGGTGTACCTTTTTACAGGAAGGCATGTTCAGTTATTTGCAACTGCTATTTTATAAAAGATTTGCATAATCATGTCATATGGAGCCACCTTATTAATGATATATCTGTTGCAGGATCGATTCCTCAAATGTAATTACTTGCATCACTTATATGAGAGCTGCACTTCAGTATGAATTCATTTAGTAGTATTAAGCTGGCAGCATCTTGTAATTGTTTGCGTTTACATTAACATGGTAGACGGGTATGCAATGGGCTAACCCTTTTCTGTCCCTAAACATTGCATAACCATTAAACAGCCAGACAGAGCTGACAATAGGATCCTTTTATTCGGTCTTATAATTAAATGAATGCATCATTGTTGTATTATTTGTCACAGTAGACATTTCAAAAGGTTACCCCATTAACTAATGAGTTTAATGCCTATGCATTGAAGGTGTAAAATAATTGTTATCGAATCATAAATTATTATTTGAATTACTTTTTCTTTATTCTCTTAACCAATTTCAAAAATTAATTTTAAAATTGGATTAGTGCTTATTTAAAAAAAATGAATATCTTAGTGTTGTTATGTTATCTTCAATCCAATCTTTACCATATCGTTTAAACATGACTTAGCGGACAGAGGTAGTTTTGAAATATTACTTTTGCGTAAAAGAAATTTGTTAGTTGTGCTGTTTCAATATGTTGTAAGAGCATATGCAATAGGAGATACTTAATTGAATTTCTTCATCACCTTTTTGTGGTTCTTGTAATACTTTTTGTACTTCTTGTGATCCCACAGTGTCATATCACTCATAAGGAACTCACACAAAATTTTATTTCAATGCAAGAAATCGCAAGAAACTGTAAGAAACTTCAAAAAATTCACACATTTATATTTTTTTATTAAAACTTAACATTTTTTCAATTTTTTATAAATACAAATAAAACATATGACTAATTGAAGGAAAATGAAACATAAATTAATCATACAAGGAAAATGAAATATAAATTAACATTTCCAATTATATTTTTCAGCCTTTAAAAAATAATTATATTTTGTATGAGAACATTCAAACAGCTATTTCCTTCAATGTGTATTGCAAAAAAAATTTAAAACTAAAACCCAACATAAGCCCACTCCCCCGTCCACACACGCTTCTCCATAAGCTTATGCAACCTTCTGTCTTCTCCTTCTCCACGCATGTCCCTTCTTCACTTCATATTTCTTACTTCTCATCAATTTTTTTCCAAACGAAGTGCATCCCACTTCTTTCTCTCTTCTCCATGCCTCATCCTTCTGTCTTCTTCACTCAAGTGCTGTCTGTTCCTCATGCCAATTTCCTCGCGCCACCGTCATCGCCATCACGGTCCCTTTACTCACATGGTGTCTTCTCCAGCCACCATCGTCAGCGGACGCGACATGTTCCTCACGCCACCGCCATCGTTATCCCTTCACTCGCGCGCAACGTCTTCTACAACCACCACCGTCGGTCGTCGCAACCTCTTCCTCGAGCAACCACCGTCTGTCGTCACGGCATCTTCCTCATGTCATCTAGTTTGTTGTGCTTTTGTTGATGTTTGTTATTTTTCCTCTTTCTTTTGTTGGGTAGTTGATCTGAAAATGATATTTTATTGTTAAGTTTGGATTCTTTATATAAGAAGCGCATCTCTCTTTTCAAGAAACGGTTCTACCACACAAACACTCGCTTAGAGCACTCCACATTGGAAATGCTCTAAGGAATTTATTAAATCCTAGGAGACTCGAGTATCATGTGAATGATTCTTCTCACAAACTCATTCATTTCATATCAATAATCTTGATGACTTAACTCTTAATCATAAATTAAAGGGTAAAAAAACTTAGGTGTATAATGGACAAGTTTACTAACCCAAAAAGCTTTCTACAAAATGTTGCGATAAGCTTTGCATCTTTAGAGTTAATAGTAGTCGTTGTTTGCATGCCATCTCTTAAGGTCATTGCCTTTTATTATCCTTGATTTTAAATGATGTGGGGAGAGAACTCTATGATTTTAAGGAGTCGCGTTAAGATTTTTCTATTGCTTTCTTTTATGCGTATAAATTGGTTTAGATTGGGTGATTTGCACCCCAATCTTCCTATTGATGGGTTGAGCTGCTCTCTTTAACGATTTTGTTTCCTTATTGAACTTTGAATGTCAGATTAGTATCCTGGCGATCTTCTGCGATAGAAACCGTACTTGAAAACAATAAAATATTTGTTCTTGTTTATAGAGCAATCATTATCCATCTAAATTCAAAATAAACCCAGAAAAAAACATGCTTTATTATTTTCCGGCAGAGGAGAAGGTATTGGAGAGGGTGAATTGGTGAGGGTCGGTGAAAGGAGAAGAGGACTGTCTTTCTAATACTATTATTTTTAATTTATTCCGGCACAAGATGCCTATGGTAGTCCCTCATTTATCTTAGCTCTTGATTGTAAAGAGACCATATCAAACGGACTACACTTGTTTCCACAGTGGGAGACCTATTGAAGTTTTCCACCCTCAAGGGGTTGGGATTCTCTCCAGGAATTTTCTAGTAGGAGAGATATAAACACAAACTTCTTGTGTCACAAGACCTGTCTTTCTCCCCATAAGCCGTCTAAACTGATAATCCATAATAATAGGAGTCCATCATTTTTCTTCTACAGTAACTAGTTTCTCACGAGTATTGTACGTCTTGCAATGGTTTATGGACCTTTTTACAAGCTTTTCTCCTTTTCGTGAGAATTCTTCTGTAATTAATATGCTAATTGATGTGATGAAAACATTATGACAACTTGGATGAATAATTATAAAAATATTAGAGCAATTGCAATTCATTGGCACATAATTACTATCAATTCGTTATTCAACTCAAAATTTTAATAAAATTATTTAGATCCAAGACCTGATAGTCTATAGCCTTTCGTTTGAGCATTTTTCTAGACATGATTCCCCTACGTACATTTTGCAATACAGGAAGAGTGCACGTAGTTATTGGGTTTCCAGTTCCTTTGTACTAGAAGCTTCTATCTTTGGCTGGAAAAACATGAAAATGAATATGGCATGGTTCTTATTACAGAAATCAAATTTTGGTTGACTATAATTCAATCTTAGAAAACTTGGCAATGGATAAATTGGAAAGCAACCGTCAGCATAAACTTCTGTAATCTGTAGGAGATTAACTAAAAAACAACTTGTTTTATTTTCCAATATTACTTGTTATATGGCCAAACATTCAATACGCAAAAAACTTAAGCAGTTGACTGCACAGATTCATGTTTCAAGTTAGAGAAATGCTAAAATCATAAACTGTAACACTACCTCCAACACACTTTTTCTTATTGAGTGAAATTTATATAGATTTCACTACACATGTAGGTCTCAGGTTGAGTTCTCTATTTGATTGATCTCATTCCCAAACTAGTGGGATACACGAGTTCCAATCAACAGGAGAGAGTATGAGAGTGTATTGAAAGGAATGTTAAAGAATGTATTGTTAACACTCATTGAAGATATGCAATTGGGCAGTGTATCAAATAATAATGGATTGTACGACCCTGAGCAAAATTAGAGAGGTCAACACTACAGAGTTATCATACACATTGTACCTAAAGTCTGTACAACAAAAGTTATAATTCTACATAATTCCAACAACATCACAATTTTGTTGACACAATGCTCGGTGGAGCTATGATATGTCATATATACTACTGTATACATAGCATTAAATTGATAGACATCTCACTTCAAACAAAGCAAACAGAAAATATTTCGCAAGGGAGATTCTTATATCTCGCATAAATACAATTGTAAAGTCTTTAAATTTCATGTCATCAGAAGTATCAAAAGCTGTAAGGGAGTACAAGAGAAGCACGGTGTTATTATATTTCACAATACTTCCTACGGTATACTATAAAGAAGCACATAGTCACAAAAAAAGATAAAAAAGAAGAAGCAACATAGTCTTTTTGAATTTGATTGGTATTACTCAACCTCGATATGCCTAATTATTTGCCTCCCTGAGGATCCTCAAGATGGAAAGGAAGAGGTTGAGTATGTCAAGATAAAGAGTAACAGAGGCTCCAATGTACTCATCATAAGTGAAACGCTTGATCAGGTTGTCGGTGTCATACACAATATAGCCAGAAAAGATCATAGCACCAATTGCACCATAGATAGCATGGGCAGTAGGTCCAAGAGGGAAGAACATCTGCATCCATCATATACATACATATTAAGCCAGAGGAAAACGGCAAGCAAAGCACCCATTATGAGCAATGATACAAAAACACCCACTTATTTTAAACACCCCATCAACACCTCTTATTTCTCTCTTCCTATCACATCATAAATCCTATAATACCTATATTTTCCTCTCTTTTTTTCTATCTCTAGGTGTCTTATAGCATAATGGGTGTCTATGAAACATTTTTCCATCCATCATAAACATACATAATGCACTCATCATGAAATTTTACATAAAAAAATGATTAGTTAAGAGGAAATAAGAGAGCGACCTGCATCATGCCAGTGAGGACGAGAGTAAAGAGGGAGGTGAACAATATTGGGCCAAGGAAGCTAAAATCCTTGCCCTTCTTGGACGCCCAAAAGGCATAGCCAGTAAGGGATGAAACCACAGCGGAGGTCAAAATCAAAGCCTCAAGCACAATTTTCCCTGCATTTCACATTCATTTCAGATCAACAATTTAAAACCCTTCATTTAACCTCTTTCAATTTCTACAAATCCAAAAAAAAAAAAAAAAAACGAACCGTCGGTGTTGGCACAGGTGACTCCGATGGTGGAACTGATCGACACGGTGAAGAGTGCAAGCAAGATGTAATTATGAGGATGCTTCTGCTGGTACTTCAACAGGGGAATCAAAACTGCAAAATAATTTCAGATCCCTAATAAGAGATCTATAAAATTGTTCCATACGCTAAAAATTCCTATTTTGCTTAGTAACCTAGAACAAGCATAATTTATTTATCAGCAAATGTTAATGGTTAATTTTTTTGTTAGCGGAGAAACCCACGACCTTCTAACTCGCAACAAGGATAATTTATAAACATACTCCTCTGAGGCGCCATTTAATCGTGACAGAAGCATAAAAGCGGACAATACCTCGGTGAGTTTACCAACGCGGCAAACTTGAGATCGGAACAAAAAAAAAAAAAAAAAGGAATGAGGGAGACGTACAGATGAAGGGAAGGAAGAGGAGGATGAGGAGGAGGGTGGAATTGCCCTTGAGGAGGTCATTGATTGGAGTATAGAAAACGGTGGTGACGGAGACGAGGGTGGTGAGGACTATCTGCGCGGAGAGGATGCCGTAGACCTTGCGGATGAAACCCCATCGGAGCTGATTCTCGCCGACGCTCAGCCCTGGGTAGAGGGTTTCTCCTGATTCGAGGTCGAATTCCTCGGTCTTCGCGCGAGTGTATAGCTGCTGTGGCTCAAACATCTTTCTTTTCTCTTCTCTTCTCTTCGGAATGAATGAATGGGACCAACCAACCAACCTTCTACTTCTTTATTGTTCTGGTTCTTGTATGATTTTTTGGATCCAAAGTCTCATATATGGGTTATCAGTCTTTGCTATTCTCACACCGCGGTTGTTCCTGAATGTTCACAGGCACCGCGATGACGTTGGATTGCAAATTGGGTCCCTCCCTCACGAGTAATACGTACTAACCACTAAGTATTTTAGTTTTTTCTTTTTTTCTCCTTAATATTTCCTTTATCTCTTCCGAAATTGTTCCATACGCGCTATTGACTAGAAAAGGGGTTTCCCGATTTTACGTCTAAGGAAATCACGAAATTTGTCGGTTGTCCTGTCCTCCTACCAGCACCAACTTGTAAAATACTAGTAGTAAGAAAAATTTTAAATCAACATGTGAAATACAGCATTATCTAATTATGATATAAAAAACCAACAACTTTTGGCAAAAGTCAAGTATTTTAAATGAGTGATTCAGAATTGAATCCTGATTAGTTTATAGATATAAAATAAATTATATTAAAAGATGAATATTTATTTTATGTGTTTAAAGTCTTCTACAAAAATTAATGCATGTTTGGAACTATATCAAAACTCATTAAATGCATGTATTCCATGGTCAAATGTCAATTGACCTTGATGTTTGGCTTCTTTGCTAGACACAATTCATCCATCAAAATCAATTTTGAAGCAATAAGGTTGGTGGATTTCAAGTATACTTAAAATTGAATTTTTACTTTTGGATCTTTTATTTCTCTTATTTATCATTAACCCAAATCTTATTTATCATTCACCCGAACCTGATCTTAGTCACTTCTTTCATCGGAGTACTTCATATTAATACTATAATCTTGAGCAAAAAATATTATGATATAAAAATTGAGTAATGTTATATTTTCTTGTGAAATTTATAAATAAAATATTAAATAAAAAAGTAAATATAGTATGTCATATTTTGAAAACATAAAAAAACATTTAGTGAAATATTAAACTAAAAAAAATTTAATATTTAGAAAATTAAAAAAATATATTTACCATATAAAATAAACAGGAAAATCATTAAGAAATTGTTTTAAAAAAATATCCTCTCAAATATAAGAAAGAAAGAAAGAAAACATAATTTTATAAGTATCAATTATAAAAAAAATTTAACTAATTTTATATTATTTAATATTATTGTTTTAAAATATTTTTTATTTAATTGAGAAATTACTTTCAATTATTCTCTCTTATTCTTGATACCAAATTTTAATATAAGGCCAATTGAAAAAAAAATTACTTTTTAATTAAATTAATGTAATTAAGTATAATTAACTAATTTTCTTAATTAATGTATAACAATTTTTTTCTTATATTATATTTGATATGAGAGAGAGTAGCTATCAAGTTTTAAATCGTTAGGTTTTATTCTGAGATTTAAGCAACAATGAAGTTGCACATTCGGATTAAACAAAGTCTGGCCTTGTCCATTAATGGAAAGAAAGCATTGAAAGAGAGAAAACCGAGCAATGATTGGTTCCAAGAAGAGCCGCTTCAGTTCGCACTTCAAATCTTAAAAAGTCTTATCGTTCTGTGAGTTGAGAAGTTGCTATACTATACATTTTTTCAAGTCACCAAGTTTTGTATATGTTTTATGGAATAAATATTGAGTAAATAAAGGTAAAAAAAATACAATATGGTATTGAATTATTGATAGTTGTTGACTTGTATATTTTACATACTTTTTACAGAATAAAATATAACATTTACTTTATTGATAAAAAATGAATTAAAATTACTGAACAACAACTATATAACTTTTTGTAAATTAAACTTTTTTTTATCTAAAATATACGTCAACAAGATTAAAAAGAATTGCATTTTCTTGCTTCAATTAACGCAGTTAAAAAGTCTTTAATTAATGTGTAGTGCCACAATTACGTGTTCGTGCTTATCCTTTAACGTGTGCTTACATCTAAAATCCATTTCAAGTGCTATCTTATCTGACCCGTCCACGGTCCAGCCTCTGTATCAATGGCATCAATTTCTTACACAACAAAAGTACAGATCCCACATTCAACAAACTTAATTAAAAAAAAAACCTCAATAAACTACAAATTCAATTGTATTAGTCGGACTCAGCACGCCCATTCGAGGGATGCTCGACTTAGTAAACATCGATCGAATAAGAACTCGACTGTCATAAATAAGAAAAAAATAGAAACTCTCGTTATAATTAATTGTGCTTATATAAGGTAATTAGGCTAATAGATTAAAGGATCTCTATCTACCCCCCGTAAGGACATCAGATAATCTAGTATGATTTCTAACCTAATATATATTCTTACACTTTACCTTTTGTGTTATTAACTTGAACGTTATAATATCTTTACAAGTATTATTTTATAAAGAGGAGACATAAACCAACCATTTACATCACTAATGTTAATTGTGTAAAGTATCTTTAATGGATGTAATTTAAATAATTAATTTTGAGTTTTTTTATCTTATGTTAATTGATTCCTATAATATCACGTCATAGTTAGGCAACTCATATATATTTTGTTCAAATTATATAGTTGTAAAAACCTTAAATTATCTCCTTAAAATTATCCTTAAATGACAAAAAATATTTTTTTACTCATAAGCAATTGTTACTTATATAACTAATTGAAACTTAATTTTAAGCATTCTAATGTCACGCTATAGATCACCTCCAAATCCAATGATAAAAAAATAAAATAATTATGTTTAAAAATAACCAACATGATGCCTTATATGATTTATACACCTAGAAAGAAGAAGAAAAAGAAAAGACATTTTTGCTCCAACAAATTGTACAAGAAACAAGTCTAATGTCACTAAGGTCATGTTAACTTTTAAAAAAATATTGTAAAATTAAATATTAAAATAACTCAAAAGATTGACCCAATGGTATAAGATTATGTTGTGTTCACATGTGGAGGAATGATCTATTTAGTCAGTGTAAAATTCTCTCAAGTCAACAATAGTCATGCACTACAAACAAAATTAGTTATTGATTTAATGAGTTAGAGGTAAGGTGAAAGTAGGTCGGATCATCCATCAAGACCTATGGCTTGACCCATTCAATGTTTGGTTTGACCAACTCATTTAGTAAAAAAAGTCAAACTCAAACTTTTTAAAAAACTATTTAGTTAAATAGGTAAAATCACATATCTTAAGAAAATTCTATTAATTCTAACGGTCAACCCATTTAACAATAATATTTTATAATAAAAATAGTATTAATATGATATATATATATATATATTGTAATTATTTATTTAAATTATAAAATTATTTTAATATTTTGATGATTTGAATAATTTTAGTTAATATTTGAAATAGGTTAATTTTTATAAGCATATATGGGTAACATAAATATGGATTTTTTTTATAGCACTTAAAAGACTTTGATAGCATGTTACATGTAATATTTGTAGACAATTTTTTTTTCATATTTTGTGATTTAAAACTATCTTATTGTGTTTAATGAAAATCCTTGATTTTTTTATTTAAAAAATTACACTTCTTTATATGAAACAAACATTTAAATGAGCTAATAGGCTTGTCAAGTTTTTACAAAGGTCAAACTCAAGCCTAAAATGGGCTCATGTGTAACAATATCAAACTTGAGCTATTAAAATATAAAATAAGTCAAACTAGATAAGATATGACCTAATTCAACTAAATAATTCAAACACATTTAGGTAAGACCTGACCCAAACCAATAAAGAGTTTTAAACCTAAAGTAAATTTTGTTTCGCAATAAAAAAAATAGAAAGAAAACATAGTACAAATAACAATGTATTTTGTTTTGTTTAATTAAAAAAGAAAAAGAATAATTGTGGAGTTTAATAATAAAGAATTGTAAAATAAATTTATAATATACTTTATTTATAAATTATTATTGATATAATTTCAAAATAATTTTATTAAGGTCAATAAATTTATTATACACGATTTTGGTTAGATAATGCTGATCAGTGTTATCAAACCCAGTTGAGATCGGTCGATCAGATCGGAATCCGATGATCTAATTGGGTCGGCTCTACTTTTGGATGATCCTGATCAAACTCGTTCGAGTTTAGCACCGAATCCCAGTTGAACTAGTCCAATTTGACTGATTTTTTAAAAAATGTTTTTTTTAAATATTGATAAAAAATTTGAATTTGTTTTAAAATATGAATTTGAAGGATGAATGAAATTTTCTTACTTAAATAATAATATTAATTATATATTTATATAATATATATATATATATATAATTTTAAATTTTTAATATATATAAAATAAAAATGGGCCAATTACTAATCTACTAATTAAATTACTAATCCACTACTTCAATCCCATGGGAGCATGTTTCACAATTTGATTAGATGACATGTGATTGCATAATCTTTTGTACTATGAGGACAGATGTTGGAGTTTATTGGATGCATTTGACACGGTTTTGCAGGAAAAAAAAAATCCCACAAACATCATGGTAATCGTAAGCGGATTCGGATCCGGATCCGGATCCTATTTATATCCCAATCCTACACTGCCATTGCCAACGCCAAACTCAAAGTGGAGAAGAAACGTGAACACATTCACCGTTTTTTCTATCTTCTCCTTTTAAATTCCTTCCTTTTCCTTTGACTCCGCTCTTCTAATCGTCGTTCCAATTTCACAATTTCCTATTTATCTCCCAACCAATCCATCAATGCTTCAAGGTAAATTTTGTTTATGAAACCCTAACTTCTTGATCTATTTCCTGCTGCGTTGACTTTCGTTGTTTTTTCTTATGATTTCGCTCAAAACTTCGATTTACTCCAAACGATTGTTTTGTATAAGTTAATCCTTATATTCATTCCTGTAATTGTCTTTATTTCGTTTTTTATTCTTTCTTCAAAGTTTCATGGTTTTTCTCCTCTAGATTATTATATTTATATCTTGTCAAATTGTTTGTTCACTAAGATAATGGGAAAAATGTGTCTGAAGAATTAGGATAGGGATGATTAAATTTTTAAGTAAGGTCATGGCTGTGTTGAAGTTTGTATCTTATGCAAGTCTGTATATTTCAGTTATTACAGGAATAGGTTCCTTCGCCTTAGCATATGCAACTGGAATGTGCTTCTGCTTGACTTGAAAGAGGTAGGTGGAAGAAAAGAAAAGTTAATATATAATTTCCTAAAAGCCTGAAAGAGTTTGAAACACTGCAGGTTTCGCCTAGGATTTTTCTCCATTGTCCATATGGATAATTAGAATTTAATGTATAAGAACTTGGGACCATGATTGTGAAGGAGCATTTTGTTGGTACTGAACTGGCCATGAATAATGCTTGTGTGGAGGAGGGAATAGATTTCTCTTGTGACCCATACATAGGGTTAGAATTTGATACAGCTGATGAAGCACTTAAGTATTACACTTCATATGCCAATCGAACAGGGTTTAAAGTTCGGATTGGTCAGCTTTATCGATCAAGAACTGATGGGTCAGTTTCTTCTCGAAGATTTGTGTGCTCGAAGGAGGGACATCAACTTAATTCAAGAACTGACTGTCCAGCATTTGTAAGGGTACAACTAAATGGTTCTGGAAAGTGGGTGGTTGATCATTTTCAAAAGGACCATAATCACAATCTTGAAATCAGTGGTGAAAATTGCACTCCAACATTGCAACCGAAGGGTGCTGGTGCTACAGTTATAAACTCTCTTACTGAGTTTCCTCGCAGGCCAAGGAAGAAATTGCTTGAAGAAGCCAATGATGAGTCCTCTTGTCCCTTTGGCATTATTGATTTCAAGCGTCTGAGAAAGGAAGAACTTGAAGGACAGTCCAGGACTGAACCATATGTGGGTCAAGAGTTCAGTTCACCTAATGAAGCCTACCAATTTTATCATGCATATGCCGCGCATTTGGGTTTTGGAGTTCGAATTGGTCAATTGTTTCGTTCTAAGAATGATGGGTCAATCACATCCCGCAGATTTGTTTGCTCTAAAGAGGGGTTCCAGCACCCTTCAAGAGTTGGTTGTGGGGCTTATTTAAGGATTAAGAGACAGCCATCGGGAAAGTGGATAGTGGACCGCCTCCGAAAAGATCATAACCATGATCTGAACTCTGAAAAGGTGGGCAGGGCAAAAAGTCTCCCTGCTTCTAATATTTTGGCTGAAGAGGTAGATACTGGATTGTTAAATGGTGACTTATTTAGAATAGATAACTACCCTGTCCCTAGAGGAGGTAGGCAAAATCACGTTAGAAGTGAGTGGTATGGCATTCTTTTAGAGTATTTCCAATCAAGACAAGCAGAAGATACTGGATTCTTTTATGCCGTGGAAGTTGACAATGGAAATTGCATGAACATATTTTGGGCAGATGGAAGATCTAGATATTCATGCAGTCAGTTTGGTGATGTCCTTGTCTTAGATACATCATACCGAAAAACTGTCTATTTGGTACCATTTGCTACTTTTGTTGGAGTCAACCATCACAAGCAGCCCGTGCTTCTTGGATGTGCTCTAATTGCTGATGAATCTGAAGAATCTTTCACTTGGTTGTTTCAGACATGGCTTAGGGCAATGTCTGGCCGGCTGCCTCTGACAGTTATCGCAGATCAAGACATTGCAATCCAGAGGGCAATAGCAAAAGTCTTTCCTGTAACCCATCATCGCTTTTCTTTGTGGCAAATTAAGGCAAAGGAACAAGAGAACATGGGTCTGATGGGTAATGACTTTACAACAGATTACGAAAAGTGTGTTTACCAGAGTCAGACAGTTGATGAATTTGACGCCACATGGAATGTCCTACTCAACAAATATGGATTGAAGGACGATGCTTGGCTAAAAGAAATGTATCAGAAGCGTGCATCTTGGGTTCCATTATATTTAAAGGGCACATTTTTTGCTGGCATTCCCATGAATGAAAGCCTTGATTCATTCTTTGGTGCACTTTTAAATGCCCAGACACCTCTCATGGAGTTCATTCCTCGGTATGAAAGGGGTCTCGAGCGACGCCGTGAAGAAGAAAGAAAAGAGGATTTTAACACTTCTAATTTTCAACCCATTTTGCAAACTAAAGAACCAGTAGAAGAACAGTGTAGAAGGCTTTACACTCTTACTGTTTTCAAAATATTTCAGAAAGAGCTTTTGCAGTGCTTTAGCTATCTTGGGTTTAAAATATTTGACGAAGGGGGTCTTAGCAGATATATGGTGCGTAGATGTGGAAATGATATGGAGAAGCATGTAGTTGCATTTAATGCATCAAATCTCAGCATTAGTTGTAGCTGTCAGATGTTTGAATATGAAGGTGTTCTTTGTAGACACGTGTTGAGGGTTTTCCAGATATTGCAATTAAGAGAAGTTCCTTCTCGCTACATCTTACACCGATGGACGAGAAATGCCGAGGATGGTGTTTTTCCTGACATGGAATCATGGAGTAGCTCTCAGGAACTAAAAAATTTGATGCTATGGAGTCTAAGAGAAACTGCATCTAAATACATAGATGCTGGTGCAACATCCTTTGAAAAGTATAAACTTGCCTATGAAATTTTGCGTGAGGGTGGGAGAAAGCTTTGTTGGCACAGGTGAATGTTCTGTGAGGTTGTGCATCCATGTTGTACAATTATTTTTTGTAGCTTTAACTGTTTCTTTTGGTGGCATGTTAGCTCTTCTAATCAAATACCTACATTTTCCATCCAACTTAGTATTTCTACATTTTTAAGCAATGCATGGTTCAGATTGCTGGTTCTACTAATCATTGACCTACTCACTGGAGATTGCTTGCTCCATAGATGGAGTGGTTGATTCCAGTTTTTTAAGTAGGTCTAGAAATAGAAACCCTGTGCTCGTGATAATGAGTGACGTTGGTTTCATCTTAATTGAGTATTTAACGAAGTTGCACCAGCCATTTCTGTTGCTGGGTTTCATCGTAATGAAAATCAGAATGGTTTTCCAGTGAGCAACATCTTTTTTAAGATGGATCTCTTGTCCTCCTAAATCTTTGCAATCATCTTTGTCTGTATGATGTTTTTCCTATATTGAAAATATGGTAAAGGTAAAAGGGGGTTGAGTGGGTATGATGATGTGAATTCAAACTGATTACTTCGGTACCATTTGCCCCATCCTTGAGCTTGAAAGCAGATTTCACGGTGGTTTCTATGTTTGTACATGTTTTGATTAAAGTTTGCAAATTGAGTTTGAATGAATTTTATTTTGTAAAAAGTGTTTGCAAAAATAACCTTTCCTTTCGTTCCATGACAATGGAAGCAAAATTCAGTCTATATTCACTCTCAACTGAAAATTAAGCAGATTTTTTCAGTTTTACTTCTTAAACGTATGTTAAAGCCTATCACCTAAAATCAAGAAGTCCTTTGAAAGCCATGCATGCCCATTTAACCTTCAAACTATATATAATTTGACTGTTTGTAATGCGAGACAAACAAGCAACCGACTACGCTGTTTAGTCTATAGAAAGAGAAACATCTCATACTTGAGAATAGTTCTCTATATTTAGATCTTAGCATTCCTCTTACAACACAAGCGTCCACGGAATTTTCCATTCAAATACAGTGTTTTAATTGCAACGATGTTTTAATTGCATTGCTGAGGGCACAACGTTCTTTGGTGGTAGAAGGCTGATTCAAATTAATATCCACTAGTTTTTATTAATTTTTATTGCTTTGGACCTGTTTTCGGACCAAATTGATCGATTCCTATCATACTTCGTGTGTGACAAATTGTATTTATAAAACTTAAATATGCTTTATTTTTCAAATTTAGGACTTTATGATTTAATATAAGCTTTTTTAAGACTTGATTCAACCTTATGGAAATTTAATAATAAAGTCTCTAAAGCAGATTAAAAAATTACTTTCCAATGTGTTAAAAAAACTTGAGGCCCATTTAGTGTCTTGATATGATAGAATATGATTAGGCTTTTGCTATATCCACCCCACACTTTTACTAATAAGCTCGTTTTTCAATAGATATTTTCCCAAAATATCCTTAATTTTGGAAACTAATGCACCCCCCTTACGCTTCCTCCCTCTGGGTACAGGATTCTGCCTAATGGACATGGCAACATGATGAATTATGTGTCCCAATTTGAAACCTGTATATTACATTACCATTGGGTAGCAAAATTGGCGTAAGGGAATATAAAATCTTGATTTATTGAAGCAAGACAAAAAAAAAAACCCTATTTTTGGCTTCTTCCTTTTTCCTCGATTTACATTGAACATACAACCACTAATTACATAGGAACAGATAATACTTTCTATTGGTAATAAAACATAACCATTGATTACAACAATAAGAGCCCTACAATTACAAAACGAGCAACTCGAATCACGGCAGCAAAAATCCAGCACAAATCATCCTTTTTAGAATCCACCAACATATATACTACAAGCCATATCCCACACATCATAATATGAGACACCCCATCATCAAATCACCCCAACCACATACTTTAACCATATGAACCGTACCAACAGGGATTGAAGGCATGATGATTTTCAGAAATCCTCAAGCCAACCCCTGTTTACCAAATCACCATTTGGAAAAAGGGGAGTGTATTATTGTCTGGGACACAAGATATTTTGGTAAAACAAATTACAAAAGAGATTATATTAGTAATAACAGAGAGTGGAAATAATAATTGCCACATGATTGTCTTGTTATAATCATATTTGTTGCGCTAACAAGTTATAATAATTTTACCATATTCCTCATTTTATCCTTTTTTTAATGACTTAATTTATCCTTTACTCTCTCTCTATCTCTCTCTCTATATATATATATATGAGAGACCGTATCATATGAGAATAATTATTTTATGTGAGAATGATGATAACCAATCTCAATCATTTGATTAAAATAAAAGGTCAAGATTAAAACATTTTAAATTAAAATTAAAATTGTATTTAATCATAAAATCTCTAAAATATTTTAAATCTATCACCACCCTGAACATCATCGCCACCATGACCATTTCCGTCACAATTGTCATGGTCACCATCACTACCATTGTCAACCGCTACCACCACAATGACTGTTGTCATCATTACTTCAACTATCACCACTATCATCATAGTCATTGTCATAATCATTATCGTCACCACCAATATGATCTTTGTCGCTGTTGCCCCTACCATCCAGTGTTATTAAACTCAGTTTGGCCTAGTTGGTCGGATCGGGAACCGCTCCACTATTCGGGCTGGGTTGGGGATTGAAAAACGGACATTCATATGGCTTAGTGGAACCCGGCCGATGTTTGGATCCCGAACTTGGTTGTGCTTGAAAAAAAATGGACTCTAGAACAACGTCATTTTGGTTGGTTTCCTTCACGGCATCGCCGTCGCGTCGTCGTCGGGCCATCACGCATCCGTTGTCGTTGTGCCTTCAAGCCTCCATCGTCATCCTCTTCTTTGTTCTCTCCTTCATGGAGAAGCTTGTCGCGGAGAAATGAAGCGCAAATCCTAAATGATGGTATATATATTATGGGGATTAGGTTTTACCTTTGGGCCTCCAGATCCACTTATTTGCTTCTTGTACACTTTTATTACTTTTTGTACTCCTTTTGACTCATTTTTTTTATATTAAAAATCGGGCTTGTGCTTTAATTTAATTAGTTGTTATTTACACTTTTTATTATTAGTAGTATATTTTACTTTTATTATCAACTTTAATATTTCAATTGTTATTTTAAATTTTTTATTATACTTTTTTTAATCAAATAATGTTAGTTATATACTTATGTATAATATAATTTTAAATTTTTTAATATAGACCGGGTCAAACTGGACTAATTACTAACCCATCGATTGAACTACTAATCCACTGACCCACTATTTCCATCAAGTCAATGACCAGATCAGGCTTTATAATACCGCTACCATCACTTCTATAAATAACAATTGCTTATGAAGTTATGATTTTTTTAAAAATTCTTGTCATGGATCATTTAAGTGAGTCATTTAAGGTTTTGTTCAAAATTATACCATTGAAGAAAATGTGTATGAATTGTTTAAGTATGATGTACCATTGTAAAAATCAATTAATAAAAGATAAAAAAAAACTCAAAATAAGTTACTTAAGTTACATCCATTATCAATAAAATTCTAATTCATGTCCACGTGCTTCAAGTAGAAACAACCGAACAAAAGATGCTAAGAATACTTGTGGTTTCCTTTGCTACTAGCAGAAATATTTCTCTTGGAAGCAAATGGTTTTGAACTGGGCTGAGGGAAAATTAGACACAATATAAAATAGGGATCAACTTCCTACATCATATATATTTCTAATACACTATATTAAAACAATGAAATATCCAAAATAAGTTAAAATATAATTTACAAAATAATTTAAGATAATGGCATGTGCAAGTTTTGAATCTGTGACATGTAATGCTTCAACCAACTAAGTTAATAGACTAATTATATTAAAAAATAATTAATATATATATATATATATATATATATATATATATAATACTAAAATTTTTAATATATATTTAATACACATATAATTTTACATAATAAATTTTGTAATAATTAATTTTAATCCAATAACTAAACTATAAATTAATTGTTCTCTTCTTCGTATAAATTAATTGTGCTTCTTGTAGACTTGACATCCGTTCGTTCTCCATATGATAGAAAAATATAAAAATGATCAAAACAATGCTACCTTAGGCCGTTTACAGAGTTTCTAAAATATTCTACTCCAAAAGTACGTACCAACAGCCTCAAATCAACAATCTTTATTGCTTTCAACTCTGATAATTGTCCTGCCTAATTAAGGAAAATGACATATTAAATATTACCGTTTAATTAATGTTGATACATACAATTTTGTAATAATTATATAAGGAGGACAATTAATTTATAGTTTAATTATTAGATTAAAATTAATTATTATAAAATTTTTATTATGTAAAATTATATGTGTATTAAATATATATTAAAAAAATTAATGTTATATGTATTAATATTAATTATTTTTTAATATAATTTATCCCATATATATGAATTATACGGAGATCAAGTATAATGCAAAGGATATTTTAAATATTTTACTGTTTCAATATGATGTATTAGAAATATATATAGTAGAAGTAGGTAAACCCTATAAAATAGATCAAGGACCAGGCATAGTGGTTTCTGATTAATTTTCAATCGAAAAAAAAGGTGTAATCATTTGACCATTGTCGCAGTAAATATTTTATTCTATTTATATTTGTATTATATTTCTTTGAAGACTAGTGCAAAAAATATTTTTTGAACAATTTTTTAGAACAGTAAAAGAACCATTTTAAAAAAATACTATGAATTTTTTTTTTAAGTCAATATTTTTAGAGTGATAATAAATAAATCATTCTAAGAAGTTACTTTTAGAACGATGGTAAATTAAACCGTTCTTAAATATTATCTTTTTTAAAACCTCACTGTGGCATGAATCCTCGTGCATCTTCCAATTCGACGGTGGTGGTTGATAATTTGACGATTTACGTGTGTGGCGTCAATTCTAGGGTTGGACTCTGATATCTCCAACCACGTTTTTCTGTTATTCAGGGACTGGGAAACCGGAATGTGGAGGTGCTTGCTACTGCAATTCTCCTTCAAGCCATTAGAGAGGCTCAAGAGCCTAGAACCCTTCAGGCCAGTCATAATATTTATGCTGAATTTCCAAGTATAAAGTATATAAGGAGTTTAAGATTTTAAATAAATTAACAAGTAAAAAAAGTATTAGAATATCTTAATTTAAATTTAATGCATTATTATCATTAAATATGTTTACACTTGAATAAGTCAAATTATTAAGTTTAAAATACTTTTTTTAATAACTTCAAGTCTAACCTTTTGCTCCGATTTTGGATATTTTGTTTGATTACTTTAAAGATATCAGCACAATATTTTTAGCACACGCTCTACAGAAGCACCTTTGATTACTTTTATATATAAAAAATCCGGATACAAATAAAATCTATCTACTTTTTTTTTTAATTAAAAAAAATCTATCTACTTTAATTAGATAACTGAAAAGATATATTAACAATCACTTTATCTAGAAGAGTTCTATAAATTAACCTAATTAAATCCACCTTCTACACAACAGCATTCTTTTCTGCATTGGTTATCTCTCTCTGCTATCCCCAACTCATGAGATACATACCTATTTGCCTAATCCTTATGGGTCGACAGTGGTGTGATAAGCCCGTGTGGCCGCTATTGTTCTTAAAAACGTTGATAGTCACTGCTATTTTGATTACGACAGACAAGGGGTTAACTGGAATTTTTATATTTTTAGATTGCATATTGGGTTTGTTCTTATGCTATTGGTTAGGATCGGTCGATGATGAGACAATGTTGGAGATAACGAGGGAATTTCAAAATACTGAGTCGTCTAATAATAGAGATACGCAGAATTCTCTCCCTGTCACAAGGACTCTACCTAGGCCTTGGCATGATGCACAACAATTTTCTTTTGCCTCAAGCGCACATGCTGCTAGGCTGTCCATGAAAGCCTTACCCCCCGTTATATGTTTTCGGGGTGATGATGAAGCCGACGGTGAGTCGTCCCAACGTGATTGTCCTATTTGCTTGGAAGATTTCAAGAATGGGGAGTTAATTCAACCTTTTGGAGTGTGTGTTCATAAGTTTCATTTTTCATGCCTTAACTCTTGGTTACTTGGTGGAAAGACTACTTGTCCACTTTGTCGCAAGGATTTGTCAGTTACTGTAGACTAGATGCACTTGTTATTAAGTAAGATTATATTTTGCATGTTTAGAATACCTTTCTAGTGAATGAAAAGTAGATTCAGTGAAACTTTTCATGTATCTAATTATGTTGTATATATGGACTGATTTTGATTTAGAATCAAAAGCTAGCTAGGTAGTTAGGTCAATGGCGTTTCTCCTTTTTCTTTGATGCATTGCTCTTATTAATAAGAGAGAGTGGAAATAGTAACCACCACATGATTATCTTGTTATCATGTTTGTTGCGCTAACAACATATAATTTTATTATATCCCTTATTTTATCCTTTTTTAATGACTTAATTTATCCTATATCCTATATATTGGTCTAATATATATATTTTTTTTTAAATCATGAGGGAGCAACTAAGATTGGAAGCAACAAGATATAATAGAGTGGCTCTCTATACATTATATTTACTTTATATTATATATATATAGACTATATGATATGAGAATAATTATTTTATGTGAGAATAAAGATAACCAAACTCAATCGTTAGATTACAATAAAAAGTTAAGATTAAAATATTTTAAATTCAAATTTTATTTAATTGTAAAATCTCTAAAATATTGATCAAACAAAAAATCAAATATCTTAAAGATTTAATTTATGTCATCCTAAAATATTTCAAATCTATCATCATGACCATCATTGCATCATGAGTTCATGACCATTTTCGTCATAATTGTCATGGTCACCATGACAACCATTGTCAAACCATCACCATAATTGTTATCATCATTACTTCCACTACCACCACTACCATCCTAATTATTGTTATAACCACCGTCGTCATAACTAATATATTATAAATAACAATTGCTTGTTATGATTTTTTTAAAAATTCTTGTCATTTTATGGATGGATCATTTAAGTGAGTCATTTAAGATTTTGTTCAAAATTATACCATTAAAGAAAATGTGTATGAATTGTTTAACTATAATATATCATTGTGAAAATCAATTAATAAAAGATAAAAAAACTCAAAATAAGTTAGTTAAGTTACATCCATTATTAATAAAATTCAAAGTCATGTCCACGTGCTCCAAGTAGAAACAACCGAACAAATTAAAGATGCTAAGAATACTTGTGGTTTCCTTTGCTGCTAGCAGAAAGATTTCTCTTGGAAGCAAATAGTTGAACTGGGCTGAGGGAAAATTAGACACAATATAAAATAGATCAAGGACAAGACATAGTGGTTTCTGATTAATTTGCAATCGGAAAGCAATGCAGAAGGAAAAAAAAGTTGTAATCATTTGACCATTGTTGCAGTAATTAAATATTTTATTTTATTTATATTTAAATTATATTTCTTTGAACACTAGTGCAAAAAATATCTTTTGAACAATTTTTTAGAACAGTAAAAGAACCTTTTTTAAAAAAATACTATGATTTTTTTAAAATCGATATTTTTAGGGTGATAATAAATAAATCATTCTAAAAAGTATAAGGAGTTTAAGATTTTAAATAAATTAACAAGTAAAAAAAAGTATTAGAATATTTAATATCATTAAATATGTTTACACTTGAATAAGTCAAATAATTAAGTTTAAAATACTTTTTTTAATAACTTAGTCTAACCTTTAACCTTTTACTCCGATTTTGGATATTTTGTTTGATTACTTTAAAGATATCAGCACAATATTTTTAACACGCGCTCTACAGTAGCACCTTTGATTACTTTTATATATAAAAAATCCGGATAAAAATAAGATCTATCTACTTTTTTTTTTTAATTCAAAAATCTGTCTACTTTAATTAGATAACTGAGGAAAGATATATTAACAATCACTTTATCTAGAGGAGTTCTATAAATTAACCTAATTAAATCCACCTTCTAAACAACAGTTTCTTTTCTGCATTGGTTCTCTCTCTGCTATCTCCAACTCAGATACATAATCTCTGTTTCCCTAATCCTTATGGGTCGACAGTGTCGTGATATGGCCGTGTGGCCGCTATTGTTCTTAATAACGTTGATGGTCACTGCTTTTTTGATTACGATAGACAAGGGGTCAACTGGAATTTTTATATTTTTGGGTTGCATAATGGGTTTGTTCTTATGGTATTGGTTAGGATCGTT
This sequence comes from Glycine latifolia, assembly GCA_013407115.1. Lineage (NCBI taxonomy): Eukaryota > Viridiplantae > Streptophyta > Magnoliopsida > Fabales > Fabaceae > Glycine > Glycine latifolia. Next base: position 12,165,407 of record CM023953.1, on the reverse strand, counting down.
TGTATTTGATAGTGACAGATGGGATAACTCACACGACGTCGATGAAGAGACAATGAGGGAGTTTCAAAATACTGAGTCGTCTAATAATAGTGATACGCAGAATTCTTTCCCTTTCACAAGGAGTCACATTGTGATCGGGAGGGCAAGGGCTCGAAGGGAACCTTGGCATGATGTACAGCAATTTTCTTTTGCCTCAAGGGCACATGCTGCTAGGTTGTCCATGAAAGCCTTACCCCCCGTTATATGTTTTCGGGGTGATGATGAAGCCAATGGTGAGTCGTCCCAACGTGATTGTCCTATTTGCATGGAAGATTTCAAGAATGGGGAGTTAATTCAACCTTTTGGAGTGTGTGTTCATGAGTTTCATTTTTCATGCCTTAACTCTTGGTTACTCGCTGGAAAGACTACTTGTCCAGTTTGTCGCAAGGATTTGTCAATTACTGTAGACTAGATGCACTTGTTATTGAAACTTTTTATGTATCTAATTATGTTGTATATATGGACTGATTTTGATTTAGAATCAAAAGCTAAGGTAGCTAGGTCACTGGCGTTTCTCCTTTTTCTTTGATGCATTGCTGTTACTCAGTTACTGTATGATCTCTCTGTACATAGTAAATTAATCTTTTATATTATGATATCTCATGTTAGCTGGGGGGATCAATCAATCGCTCACCATCTTAATCATATTGATTTGTTTCTGTCTTTTTGTTGAATCTTTTCGTAATTCTGACAGATAATTTGATAACTCAATAATTTTTTTTTTCAAAATATTGATAAGAAAATTTAGCTTGTATAAATCAATATATGGAAATATAGAATTTTTCGGTAAAAATTCTTATTGTATATCTTTAAAAAAATCCGTACCAATCCATTAAGGATTGTGTTAGTTAAATAATAAGTCAAAGAGTAAAAAGATGTTAAGAGTCAAACGAAAATCATGCACGCCATATCTTTCGCATTCAGTTTTTTAAACAAATTAGTGTACTATTTAATTTTAATTATTTTAATGTTTTTCTTTTCTTAAAACAAAAAATAAAGTAAATGTATATATTTTTTTCACTTAATTACGAGGCACAAGGCCCAAACAGAAAATAGAGAAAACGTGGGAATGCAACTCCAATAAGTAACTGCATGTATATCTTTTTTTTCTTGTGATATAATAGGATACTCCTCACCAGAAAATTAAGGGCTAATTTTTAGGTATTAAAATTTATTTAAGGGATTGATGTCTTTCCATAAATATTTTTTCACATGCGCACACGTTAAGAAATCCTATATCTTTAAGCAAGGGAATCAGGGATATTGGAATGGGAGAGATGATAACTGCAGGAAATAAAAAAAAAAGAACCTTCATGACCTGAACTTGCTAGATGGTTAATTGTTCAACAGAATTCTTGTTTAACTAAACGTGAATAGAATCCAATTAATTTTCTCTTTAGATTTTTAAACCAATGTACAACTTAACTAAAGCACAATTTCCTGAGAATTTACGTCACAAATATAGCAAAAATTGGTCTTATTTGTAAGTAGCTACAATGAGCAATTAACATGAATTGACTACGTCCAATACCAATACGATTGCTAATTTTATAATACTGTTGCTTAGTTTTTTTTTATACCGGAGATGTATTTCTCATGTTTTTTACTTAAAATTAAGCTCTTGCCTTTATAAACAACAATTTCCTATGATTTTTTTAAAATCTTATCATTTTAAGGGTGGGTCATTTTTTTGAGTAAGGGTGAGTCATTTAAGGATAAACCATTTAAGAATTACAAAAAATTATACAACTGAAGCAAAATGTATGAGTTAGTTAATATAATATATCATGAGGGACGGATCTATGTGTAAAATAATTTGGACAATTGCCCTCACAAAATAAATTATTTTACTTGAATATATTAAATAAATATTTTTTTGTCTCCATAAAAAATAGATGTTGCCCCACATAAAATAATTGTTTATGATCTTCATTGTTGTTCTAACTAGGATGGACGACTACAACTCATTTGAAAAATACATAAAAGATATAAAACAACAAACAAAAAAATTTGTGAAGTCTGATACCAATTAGAGTTTGATTAAATAAAACCAATGCAAATGAAATGCCACCGAGCCTAGTGCTCAAAATAGGAACAAATAATGCTGAGAATAATTGTGATTTCCTTAATTTTCTGCAAGCAAAAAGATTCCTCTTGGAAGCCAATAGTTCAGCTAGGCTGCAGGAAAATTAGATGCCTTAAATAGATCAAGGACAAGGCATAATGATTTCTGATTAATTTGAAGTAAAAAATTAACAAGAAAAAATTTATAATCAATAAGATTTCAGATTCGATGACGTTAACTAAGGAAAGTGAGTTACGAGTTTCTCATCTTAATCTAACATACCACGACCTGACCAAAGTTATATTAAGAAACATACATATGACGTTTTTAATTCAAATAATTTATCTTCTAAATTTGAAAGGTATATTTTAATTTATTTGTAGCTAATAAAATAAATATTTAGTTCTATATGAAATAAATATTTATTGTTAATAACAAAAACAATAAACATCTATCATACTTTTTTTTTCTGTTTAGAATATGGTAATACATGAGAAATTTGTTGATTATACTTATTATTTTTCTCTAGTACAAGCTTGTTTGATGGTTAGATGAAAAAAATTAAGTATAATAAATAAACATATCTTATTTTAATCTATTATTCACTAAGCTAACAGGATCCATTTATCTTGTTCATTTGTTTTAGTATTCCATTCATTAATTCAAAGTTTAATATTTCAAAAGGAAATTTTGGTTAGAAAGAAATAGAACATGTTAGATGTATTTTTCTTTTTTTTTTTTCACCGTTAATTTCATGTCCTTTCCTGCTATTATGTCATCATTTTTTTTTTTTGGCTTGTTTAATCTTGATCTAATCTTGATCACTAAATGATTCCCGTAAAGGTCAAGAGAGTATCTAAACTTATGTTTGAAACAACAGAATTAAAGAATGTATAATAGTTAATAAGGCAAAACAATGAACCGAGAATCTTCTTGTGTCAAGACTCAACGCAATAGAGAACCTGGTTTGGAATTGGTTGGTAGCATAACTTCTTGTTGTTGTTGGTTCCTTTACGTTTCTCAGAAGAAAAAAAACTCTTCAGTAGATAATAGAAAACCAGAGAGCTACTGTTATATCCTCATTGTACCAATTGAATTATGCAAGCAAGAGTAGATGGCGAGTCTCACCAGTCCAAGGCAAATAGAATGACGTGGACATAAAGCGGCGAGTGGATAATGTAAATAAAAAGAAAACCACCGAATTGCTCTATCTTTATGGTCTCTTCTTCACGCCCTCTGTTTTGTATTGCTAGGTGGCATATCATATTTATCTTCACTCATGTGAAACTGCGGTTAAAATCATATTTATATATTGACTAATAATATCACTAAAATAATGTATGTAAATGAATCTTCACTTTAAAAGTTAGCTTTTGGTGGACACACACAGCCTCATAATTGTTGACTAATGTTTCACATCTGGAACCGCTTTGGCGTTCTACTCTTCTAATGGGACAAATGTCTCAATTAATTTATGGTCATAAAAAATGTCTCGTTGGGAATGGAATTTGGGCTGCATCTGAGTACTTAGCGGATTAGAAGTCACACTTCTGCCTCCAGTGCCATGCTAGAGAGCAAATTTTTTAGTCTTTTATGTTTTGTTTTATAGGAGTTATGGAAGTTGTCTTCTGCTTAACTATGGACTTTTTTTTTTCTTCTTAACTTTATTTTTAAGTTCTCATCCTTTTGTGGAACAGCAAAGAACTTAAGATGAGTGATGAGTCACAACTATCCACTCTCTCAAGGGTGTCTTTGTCATGATTTGAACATTTTACTTCTTATCTACTGAAAGATGAAGTTGCACGTACAATGGAATGCCAAAGACATTAATATATGCAGTAATTAGGTAGGTTGGAGGTTCAAGCTTATCAAGGATTGAAAGTGGTCGTAAGAGGATTCTTATTAATGAAAAACTACGATCAAGTGTTCAGTATGAGAGAGTTTGAATCCATGTGATTTGTGTGGAGTAAACTCTAATTTTGTTTCTTAAAATTGTAAGTGTTTCTTAACTTTATAAAATTATTATTTTTATCCATAAAATGACAATAAAAGTATAGTAAAAAATTTGAAATTAATTACTTTTTTGTAAAGTCAGGAGTGAAGATTCTGTATAATTGAAGAATAAAATGGCCGACACTTTTATTTAATTTTAAAGACTAAAATGAGAGCTTAAAGTGAGCTTTACCTGACATCTCTTTTCGCAGGATCCAATAAGAAAAATCCCAGGGTGTGTTATCATTATTTAGTAGAGAAACTATATGATACCCTCTGAGATTTAAGGATTTTGGTATTATTATTGCAAAACTATCACTCCCTCTCTTCCTTTTTTTGTCTAAACTCAATAAAATATTGGCCTAAAAAAACAACTGTACCAGAACTCTTAGATTTTTTTCTAGGTACCATGATAACTCTCCTATTAGAGTATATCACAATACAGCCATTACTTTATCAAGAAACAGGACAGGTCTGAGGAAAATCTGGATAAGGTCCAACCCAATAATGAACTCTCATCTTCTAGTGTGCATTTTACTTCAAAACATTCGCGAGCATGCTACAGGCGCCATAAATGTGCTTCGAGTGTTGTGCTAGAGAATCCAGTTCTTGAATCTTTTGCTTTATTCCATTCCATATACTTTATGCTTATGGTCAAGTAGGGTATTGTGCTTCGCTACATAGGCAACGGAATAGGTTTTGGTATATAACCGTATAGAGGTATAACCGTTTTCCTTTTTCAGTTTTTTATACTTCACTAGAAGAATGTATACTTTTTCTCAAACGAAGTCCGTTACTTGTCCTTTTCAACTCGAGAAAAAGTTCTGATTCTACTTTAAGAAATGCCAGGGAATTTAAGATGAGTCATTAAATATATGCTTCTTACCATAATACAAGAAAGCATATACCAATCTCCATATATTAACAAATGAAGCAGTGTTTTACATCAGTGATGGGATACATAACCCGACACAAGTAACAACACATAACTGAGCTTCATCAAAATATTAACAACATCTATATACAATGCTTGGCCCCTCAGTTCGGCATATACATATTATACATTTAATGCAAAAATACATGAACCGGAGAAAAAACCCATGGACTTAAAGTACTTTACACATCTTATTCTTCCTTAGTCCTTACACTTGCTTTGCGTGGCACATCAACTTTAATGCTTCATTGGCGAAACCAGAGTTTCAACATAGACCTCTGCATCAAACCAGCCCTTACCACTCTCAATCTTAGGATACTTAAAAGAGTTATTTCTCGGATCATACAGAATCAAGTCAAACTCAAACATCAACAACACTTTACCATTCTCTGAAATGTAATAAGGCCCTGAGTACGAAAAATCTTCAGGATTAGGCACATAAGGAATGCTAACCAATTTAACCCAAGACTCTCTCACCCCATAATCCTTCATCATCCACACAACAAAATGGGTTTTTTTGTAATCATAATTCATGCAAAGGCATCCTTGTAAAACACCCAAACTAGGGGTGGAGCAGTCCTCCTTTTCATAATCAGGTGGCAGAACTTCCCTATATGTTTCCTTATGCAGATCCAAGGAAACAATAACCCACAAGGAACTTGGGCCAATAGAATGATTTGCAGCCCAATTGAGAGTGCCACTCACAAATTTCCCTGAATTTTGAAAGGGTGAGAAACCATGAGGTAAATCCTGGATCTTCCTCCAAGAATTGGTGGCCATGCTATACACCTTCACTTTACACTCAATAAAATACTCACTAGGATCACAAAACACAGCCACCACCTTGTAATCCTCGTTGACATGATCATAACCAAGGCCAAAGGCAGTGAAACACCCTGGCCTCCAATTATTCCTCAAAGGTGGTGATTTTTTGGAGACCCTTATGGAAGGGTTCCAAAGAAGCACACAATCACCCTTTATGGCAAAACATAACAACCCATTACAAGAACCAACAATCCCATCGTGGCGAAACTTGTTCTTCACAGGGTAGTTAAGGTCATCACAAACGGTTGAAGAAGGGTTGTTGAATAATGAACTCAAGGAACATGATTTGAGGTGAAACTCAGCGGTTGTGGCACTCAATATGATCCTATGGTGGGTGAAGTGGGTGCTTCGAGATGACAAGTGAAGGTGCTTTTTCATGAAGTAAGGATCAGAGATAAGGGACATCCATGACTTGCACACGCACCTGAACTGCAAGAGAGACTTCACTGGGAGCCTCGAGAGAATTTCAACAACGAGTTCATCAGGGAGAAAAGGTAGTGGAAGTGACTCTGACATGGGTTGTTGTTTCGGAACCGAAGATGGTGGCAGTGGTGAGGTTCGGTCCATTGGGTTGATGAGCCTTTCTCTCTTCCTGGTGAAGCCTATGCGGTGGAGGTAACCCTGCGATGACATGTTAGGTTGAGGTGGTGGAAGTGTTTGTGGTGATCAGTGATCAGTGATTTGTAGTGTTTATGTTGAGTTGAGTCTGAGACTGTGTGTGAGTGTGAGTGTGAGGGAGAGGAAGAGGGAGAGGTTTATGTGGTGGTTGATGATGATGATGATGAAGAAAGTATTGATTGCTAGACTCTAATAAAGTAGTAACTCAAGATGAAAACTGTTGCTGTTGGGTTCAATATACCACGACACGTTGCAGTTTTGGAAAGACACTAGCGTGTGCTCAAGATAAAAGAAGAGGAAGAAAACGAAAAGAGGAATCTATGACTTCTTACACACAAAAAAAAGTATTATAAAAGACACGTATAAGAATGATATAGATCCTTTATTTTAGAAAAATACTAATCAATGCCTTAACTTATTAGTTAAGTAATTCAAAGTAAAAAAAAAAAAATTACTAATGCACTCTATTGGTATTTTTTTTAGGTATTTGATTGTGAGTCACTATGCTTTTGACATAGTAGTCAAACATAGAATCAAAGTATTTAGATCCATCACTTACAAGACTACAAGGTACATATACAATTGCATATGCATATGCATATGCACTTGATCAACAGAAGCATTTCTCTAGAGAGGATTTCCACCATCACTTAATCTCACCACTTCAATCTTCGCCTTTTTCTTTTATTTTCCTGTTTAGATATAGCAGAAGGTTCAGCTTCATCCACAAGATGTCTATGCGATGAAGATCAGTGTTAACATTCTTATCATTAAGCCCCACACAGTCGTGCCACCACCACATTCTTTGTTTTATTTGTTTATTTATTTATATTCATTTGCCTTTCTTTCCTTCTCTGGATAAGATGACAGCAATTTATGAATTCTGTGCGAGTCACTCAAAAGTATAACGAGGAAACGACAAGGCAAAAATGGAAAATTCATTCTAGTAGCTTCTTCTATCATGATGTGGACAGTGCTTATGCACTACAACGTTTCTAATCTCCCCTCTTTACTGATTAATAATTGTGTACTTAATAGAATATGCTATTCTGTAGCTCAATTATTTGTCCCAACTTAACAATAATATCATCCATTATTGTAATGTTTATCATGAAGTTGTTGCATTTTTTTAATACCTCTTAAAATGATGTGACTGGTGACCGATGCACTCATGGTTTAGTGGATAATAGCGATTTTTTCATCTTAATAATACAATAAAAATAAATATTTATAAAAAAAAATTTATCCTTATGATACAAAATATTATTTATATTAAGAAATGGGTACCAACTTCTTAACAAGAACAGTACTATTTTTTAATCTTAATTTAAAAATTGATTCTTGGACTAAAGTCGTATTTTCTAATTTAGAAATCGGTTTCTGAATAATTAATTTTGTTTTTTTAAACTCAATTCCAAATGAAAACTGAGATTGTTTTTTTATATTTTTATATTTTTTAAAATTGTTTTTCTTACAGTTTTTTTAAATTAACTGTTTTTTGTTTTAATTTTTTATTATACTAATTTATATATATTAATTTGTAAAAAATATAATTTATCTAAAATAGCATTTTAAAAAAATGCATAAATTTAAATACTCAATATAAATATAATTTAGTTAAATATTTATAAAAATGCATATATTTAAGTGATATAATTCTCTTACTTAAAAAATTAAATAAATAAAACATGATCCATTTTAATATAAAATGAATATAATAATGAAATTAATATTTTTAATTCATAAATCTTTCACTTTTTTTCCTTAAAAAACTTGGTGAATTATGTTGCTTTGACTTTCACTTCTATTTCTATTGATCTTTTGTGTCTAAATATACCTATGATATTAAAATTAAGTGAACCTAAAAGTAATAAAAGACCATAAAACAAACAAAAAGAGAACTAATTAAATTTCATATATAATGAATCATTACACTTTTTTTACACATGAATAATTAAAATTTAGTAAAATAAAAAAAGCGATTTAGTGAAAATAATTAGAGTTATTTAGTGAAAATAAAAAGTGATTTGAATTATTCAAGGTAATAAAATAATAATATAGTATTAAGAAAAGGTGTGAAAATTATACACAATTCCATTTAACAACTTATGAGAGTTCTTTTTCTTTCTATACTAGCATATAGATAATTAAAAAGGAAAAAAAAGAATTAACATAAAAAAAACAAAAAAGAAAGTTCTCATTTCTGTTTTAAAAAAATCAGAAACCAAGTTTAAAAATCAATTTCCCATGAACCAATTTTTAAATTAAGGCAAAAAAAACATTTTTCATGTTAAAAAATCAATTCTTTGTATCATTGGAGTAAATATTTTGTTGTTGTATTATTTGGATAAATATTTATTTTTTATATTATTTGGATGAAAAATTCGGGCAATTGCTCTAACTATTTTTTTTATATATCTAATAAAAAATACCCCTATAAAAATAGTTATTATTCCTATAAGATAATTTTCTAAAAATATATAAAAAATATAAGAAATAAAAATAAAAAATAAACTAATACTAATTTTATTATTTAAATTTAATTATCATTTTTTTAATATATATTTTAGGTTTAATTTCGTTTCTTTAGTTTTAAAAGGTTCAATTAAATTCTTTATTTTTTAAAATGAGTTTAATTTGATTTCATTTTTCTTTCATTATCTCCAAATATTTTCAAAAAATGAAACCAAATTGAATCCACTTTAAAAAAATAAAACCTAGTTAGAAATTTTAAAAATAAAGGAACTAAAGTGAATCTAATATATATAAATTAAGAAATCAAATTGAACCCAAAAAAATAGAGACACAAAATAATAACCTAATTTTAATGCTCTAACTCTTGTAATAGACATTCAACATAGCACGACTCACCTACCAACTTACACTACATGTTTTCACTTGAGTGATTTCATTCCAATTTCTAAATAAGTAAAAAATGGATTAAGATAGCTTGTTATTTAAGATGTTTTTTTTGTAATTAATTTGTGAAAAATAAAATGTGTCATCACATGAGAAGATAAATGATTGAATGATTATTTTGTTACATACATAGAAAAAATATTTTTTTTTTATAATATTAACAATGAAACCATCACAAAACATTTCAATAAAAATGCATAAAGAACAACAGTAATTTGTAGAAGTTCAAATATTTTTAATGACATTATGTATTTTATAAAATCTTATAATATTTTTATTTTATAAAAATATTATAAACTATGTATTATTCACACTAAAAAATTTCAGGATTAATCACTTGCCGTGGACGTGACATAAAATTCTATTTTTTGAAGTGATCATGACTTGTTTGAAAACATATCATATAATGGCTTACATAAATATCTCTTAATTACTAGTGTTCTGTGAAAGGTGCTAATGGGAATATTCCACTATATAAAACTGTTTAAAAAATCATATAAAATACAATTAGTTTATTATGACATTTTTATGTACTAAGATAATCATAACAAACCAGGCAGAAGGATGAACTAAAAGAATGTTGATCACATTATGAATACGTGTTGCACGCTGTTGCAACAAGGGCCCATGGTATTGTTGCATTGCTAATACTATACAAATAAAAAACAATATGAAGATATTAACTAACAATACTTAAAAACTGAGCAGTGTCATTAACTCATCATAACCTTGAAAACCATATGATTTAACTATAGAAAACAAGTAGAGAACATGAAACACTTTGTACCACCTTATTTCCATCGACGGGATTTTGATTGGTGTTATCTTCTTTTGGGTGTAGATTTTTGAGATGATCCAACAAGTTAAAAGTCCCTTTCCAGGGTACTCTTCCCAGTTCAGCATTGGATAAAAGGGAACTAAAAGAACAACAAATAGAAGGAGCGTGAAACTACCCAAAAGTCGTCCTATATACCGGCGACATAGGTCATCCATTGGAATAAATACGCCTGGGGAATGTGAACATTGTGATCCTGATAAACAAAGAAAGCATGAAGAATAATTTTGAAGGTAAAATGGAGCAAAATATATTCTAAAGCTAGAAAGTTAACATGTAAAAAGAAAATACAAATGTAGTTCGTATCAAGGGTGTTTGGGGAGGATTTATCTAATTAAAATAAAATATAGGAGATTAACCTAAGTTAGTTGGATTTATCCTATTTATAAATGAGATAACAAAGGTTGCACGATTAACAAAGATCGATATATATTTTAAGTGAAAAAAATAAAATTAAACTCTTATCCCTGTTACTGGATTTATCTCCTCGGCCGTCATTGAACTTTGTCCTAATTTAACGTTGCCTGGTGGCTGAAAATATAGAAAAACACATCATTAGTTGAAACTGAAATTAAAATAAATCAAAACAATCAAAATTAATATTAAGCTTAGTGTACATTTTTGTTACCCATTTATACTATATTAAGTAAAATGATTCAAATTGTTAAATTATTAAAATAATTTTATAATTTAAATAAAATAATTATAATATTACACATCATATTAATATTAATATTTTATTGCAACATATTATTTTGTGAGGTTTAATAAGTTTTTTTAAGGTCATGATATCATCTATTCAACTAAACAGATTCTTTAAAAAAATTTGAACTTGACATATTTACTAAATAAGTTGAGTTAGACTAGATCTTAAATGTGTTAAATTATAGACTCTTGATAGACAATCTGATATACTTTCATACCTAATTTAAAAAGTTAAAAGAATAAAATATTTATTTATTATTAAAATCTAACAATTTTATTAATTGAAAAAAAGCTTGCTTAAACTCAAGGTGTTTAAAAACTACCAACATTACAAACGTGAATATATTAATGGGGAATGTTAAGGCGCACACCATTTTTTAGTACGAGTATATTAGTAAACAATACCATAGATATTTGGAAAAAAAATCATTAAACTCCTTTGTGTGGTTAAGTTTAAGGTAAGAATATTATAATAATATATTATTCAATTTTAAAATAATCATTTTTCTCTATTTTTATTGTTTCTATCCACGTTAAATTTTCAGACATTCTTATCTTTTCTCTTTTATAAATATTAAATTATCAATTTTTTTTCTTATAATGACACATTGACAAACTTATTAAATGGGATAAATAAAACTACAATTATCAAACCTTCAAGCGTATTATATGTATTACTATATAAGACTAAGTGAATTTCTCCGGTAGAAATCAAGACGCAGGCTAGCGTGGGGGACCTAAACATGTCCCCACGGTGTGAAAGGTTTTATGATAGTAGGATATGTATTTCGTTCAGGAGATGCTCCACCGTCTTTATACCCATGCTGGATCTTTGTGCGTGGTATGTTGTTTGGAAAATTTTTAATGGGTAGCCTCCTTGCACTTTGTTTGGGATTTTGAGTATGAGTTCAAAAGTTTGATCCAAGAAAATACAAAATTAAAAAATAAAATATACAAAAACTGAAAGTTCTACGAGGATTTATCTATTTATAACAGAATATAGGTTTCTAAAGTATAATTAAACTCTTACTGCTCCGGCCTACTCATTAAAGTATAATTAATCTCTTTTCTCTTAACTTGAAATTTAAAACATGTAGCTTTGTTGCCATCTCGTTGTTTTTCCCTTTTATTATCTTCACTTTTGCTTTGTTGTGTTTAAACTTTAGACACGTGTGATATAAATTTTGCCATGTATTTCCCGTGTACCTCGTGAAGCCCTGTGATTTATTCATCATCACTAGATCTGATTGTGATAATAAACTTAATTTCTTCTTCAAATATGTTCAAACACTATTCTTTGATGTGGTTGCATGTGAAGATGTCATTGTCGTGTCCTAAATATTAATTTGCAGGAAAGAAATATAAAATAAGAAATTACCAAATGCACAATCTTTTATTTTATTTTATTTTATTTCAGAGACCAAATATAAAATACAATAACTTTTCAAAAAAGAAAAATACATTTAAACTAAAATTTAAATTTTTTAAAAATTCTTTTCACAACAATAATTTCAACTTTTTTTCGTTTTTGTAAATTTTTTTATTTTAGTTCTTATAAATTATATTTGTTTTATTTTATTTTTTATCCTTAAAATAATTTAGATAACATATTAACACGTTATATCAACACATTCAGTTGTTCAAAAAAGTAATATTATAAAACTTATCAGTTAATAATTCAAGTTAATTTAATTTTAAAACATAAGTTATGTATATAACTAATGTAAATACAATATTTTTTTATATCAATTATGTATATAGCTAATGTAAATACGACATTTTTTGAACATAATCAATATAAATTGTGACATTTTTTACATCAGATGAAAAAATACAATGCACATAGGTTCAAGTGTCCAAAACTTGCTTCGAGTAAAAAAAACGTGAGAATAAAAAATGTATTAAAAATTTTGTATGAACAAATTTTGAATTTTTCCATATTTATGAAGATGAAAAATATATTTTAGCTTTTTTTAAAATTCTCATAAAATTTCTCTGCAAAATTTCTTTCAAATTTTAAACCCACAGGAAAGTTACTTACACAAGTTTCAAAATTTGCATAAAATTTAACTACGAATTTGAAATCCATTAGAAATTTAGCTACAGGATTTCTTGCAAATTTTCAGTTATTATCCACAAAAGAATTACCTGTAGATTTTTATGCAAGAAAATACTGCTATACGGAACACAAGAAATAAACAGATGGACCTTGATAGAAAGCTTTGAAACAGGTAAGGAAGAATGTCAACAAAAGTACCAATCCACTCAATCTCTGATAAAAGATAACATCAGAGACCATCCAAGTTCTAAAATTTCCTCACTTCATCTTTTGATCTTTTCCCTAGTATGATTGTATCATATCGACCCCCTCGTATCTTCGTGGGAAAACTGCATAATTTGTTGAAATCCACATGCTAACAGGAAGACGAGAAATTAACTCAATGATGAAAATACCTACAAAATGCTCTTACAGATGGAGGGGCATATGTTCTTAGACAAGGTAGTACTCAGACAGGAGAGCAGCTCCTATGACAACTTTCAAGCACAACAAGCATATAACATCTACCATCCCAAAAGATGATTCTGACAAAAAGTAAATTTTATGACTGCCACTGTCCCCTTTAAAACCTCTGACTACCATAGCCTGCAGTTTATTATCTTAAACTATCAGAATATAATCTTCAGATTATGATGACTACAATGATAACAGCAGATTAGCATTGACAGGTCAGTTTATAAGTGGTCCAGGGAAATTGAGTAAAGTAACAGGTATGTTTTGTTTGGTAGGGGACTAGGGGGGCAATAGGGAGGAGGAGGAGGGGGGGAGTAGGAGGAGGAGGAGGGGGGGGGGGGGGGGGGGGGAGAGGGGGGGGGGGGGGGGGGGG
>CM023953.1:12093528-12151490 GCA_013407115.1 Glycine latifolia | reverse complement strand
ACTTACACCATTCCGAGGGGGGGGGAGAAATAGAAGGGAAATACTGTGGGTCCCATCTTAGTCCCACACACTCTGCTTTAATTTAAATATTTATCCTCTCTATCAGACAAAGCAGCAAGATAATTTAATAAAAGTACATATTTTCTGAACTCAACATGGTTAATGAAATCAGCATTCTAGGGTGGACTATCTTTATAGGTGGTCTACCAGGGACCACTATTAATGACCCAGGGCGAACGATGTTGGTAGTCAGTCTAGATCCGCTCAAGGCCATGGCGGTGGTGGTTGATCCAGATCCACACAAGGCCATGGCGAACGGTGGTGGTGCTCGATCCACATCCACACAAGGCCCGGACAAACAATGGTGGTGCTCAGTCTCGATCCAGTTAAGGCCACTACAAACAATCAAAGTGATGCTCCTGATGTTCTCTCGCGTTTCCAGATCTGATCATAGAGTTCCTCATCCCCACCTTTGCTGCTACAACTTTGATTATTTACTTTAATTTTTTTAGTTAGTTTGTATCATTTCACTGAAGAATTAGGAATCTTCAATTTTCTTGATCTGTGTATATGTATTTTGGGAACTTTTGATATGTCAAGTGGATTCATGGCTTGATTTGTTCTTTGCTGCAAGAACCATGTGTTTGGTTTTTCCCCCAACATAATACAATTCACAACTTTTGTTTTGAGCTCCATGTTTTCAAGCTAATAATGTATTCTAATCCACAGCACCACGAATTATGAGAGCATCAGATGGACAATCGCTGTTGCATTGATGTCCCTACACAGTACATTACTCACAATGTGTTTCGGTTATTTGTTTTTTTATTGCTTGAATTATTGTTTGGAATTTATTGATGAACTAATATGGAAATTCTGTTATTTGATTTTTAGATTTTGAATCTGGGTTTGGTTTGATTTTGATTCATGGTATAGTAACTCCGGCAGTGCAGCAACCATTCTTAGCCAAGGAGGTGGTTCATAGGGTGAGAGGGAGAAGAGGAGGAACAGAGAATGAGTATAGTGTAGAGAGTGCATTAAGAAGATGCTCCAGAGATTAACCCTAGGGTCATTAATAGTAGTGCATGGTGGGCCACTTGTGATGGTGATCCACCCTAGAAGCTGTCATAGTTCAAATTCAAACTATGAAATAAACACAAGGGCACATATCTAAATGTTTTACTTTTCATATGTTGGGACTGAAAGTAACATTTTGTCGGAGCATGAATCTCTAAAACCTTCAAAATGGTTAACGAATTTGAAACAAAAATCATCTGGTTATTCAACAGTTCTAGAAAGAGTTGCAAATATGATAAAGTTGAAGAACTTAAAAAAAAATTGGCAAAGCAGAAGACAAAAAACCATGTATCCCATTGCCCGGAGGCTCCACACTATGCGCAAGTAAGGGGAGGGATATTTTACGCAGCCTTACCCTTGAAAATGCAAATAGGCTGTTTCCGGATTCGAACCCATGACCAACAAGTCACCAAGACACAACTTTACCGCTGTGACAGGGTTCGATGAACTTAAAAAAAATTGGCAAAGCAGAAGACAATGTAAATTGAAAATAAACCTGAGTAATTTGCTCGGCATGGCTGAAAATATTTTTGAAGATGCGCCGGAAGTAGTTAAAGAAAACTGCAAAGTCGTACAAGGAAAAAAAGAAAAGAATCATGACGATGAAGAAATATCTTCAAGTTTCAGTTTTAATATAAAGGCTTAATATCATTTTTGGTCCATTAAGTTATACTTTAGTTTTGTTTTGGTACATTAAGTTTAAAAAGTTTTGTTTTGATCTTTTATGTTTTTGAAATGAGAGAAGGTGGTGGTGGTGCGCGTTGGCGACGATGGGCACAGGGGTTAGGGTGACTTGGTGTTTGGGGAAGGAGTAAAGTTAGGAATTAGGGTGTTTTTTAATTTTTAAAATAAAATAAAGATAATGGTGGTTTTTAGCCGTCACTATGTTAAATTAATTATTTTAAAATTTAAAACACTAATAGAGCTAAATGTTTTAAACGGAAAACACAAAAAAGTACCAAAATGATACATTTAAAAAACATAAAGAACTAAAACAAAACTTTTTAAACTTAATGTACCAAAGCGAAACTAAAGTATAACTTAATGGACCAAAATTGACGTTAAGCCTAATATAAATCCATTAAGCATAACCTAATAAAGAACAGTTTGTCCATTGCAGAACTAAGGCTGTGTTTGGTATAGGGTGGGAGGAGAGAAATTTTGTACTTAAAATGTGGGACATACACCTTTTACACTCTACTTTAATTAAAAAAATTATCTTCTATTTCCATCTTTTAAACCAAACACACCCTAAGTTTCCAATACAAACTACCTACCAAGTAATATCCTGATTAAACTGCATGCTAAAACTTGTTTCTTTGGGAATTCTTTGTCATTTAGATCGTGGTACAAGTATCTGTTAGCTTTACAGATGAAGAAAGTTCAGCAGGATCAGGCTTGGCATAGATTATTATACTTACTATGCCGTATCTGGTAACAATAGCAAGTCATGTATCAATCCAAATATTCAGGTTTTTTCAATGCCCTGATCATATTAATATAACAAAATATTGGGATAAATGTAATAGATAGATGAGTATAAGGTCACACCACATAACGTGAAAATGTAAATGCTATTGGAATAAAAATATAGCTCAAGAATAGGCATAGCTAAAGATGTTGATTACCAGTCTAATCAACCTCATCAACGAACTACACAAAACAAATGTGTTGTGATAAGCAATTCCTCCTATCAATTTCTAAAGCCTAGACAATTGACAAATCAAATAGTACTGAGACTCCAAAGTTCAATAAACCTCCTGTTTGGAAAGTATATTTCAGAAGAGGGCATGGGATGTAGGATTCTGCCATGGGGCTCTATGCAGGACAGCTATTCAGTTATGTAGGACAATTACATATTTAATTATGCAAACAAACAGTTATTTAGGACAGTTATATATTTTCGTTTTTATTGGTGTGGTAGTGTTAGGAGACAGGGAGGAGTGGTATTAGGCAGTTTTATGGACAAAGGTAATCTTTGTATGAGTTTCTGTAATTTGCTGAGTCAATCCTATTTTCTTCTATTTAAATTGCTGTTCTATCATCAAATGTGAAGCATAAAGAATCTTAATGAGATTTATGCACAATCATTTATTCAGATAATACCCATCAGCTAGTTAGCTGGAAAGTCAATAAGTGATTAGGAAACAGAACACTATTTTTTGTTAATGACTGATATTTACTTACTATCAATTGTCTCCATAACAGTCAGCTGCTTCCAATTTACTCTACGAGATACAATCCCCAAAGCAATGTTGCGGACCTGCAACAAAACAATATGAAATTATAAATTTTAATGAGTACAGTAAAGGAAAATGAATAGTTTAAGCTTAATAGTTTAAGTTGAATTGGGTTATAACCGGCCATTAAAGTTGTTGATGGAATGTCCAATGTTACTTCCAATTGTCAAAGAAGTTTTATTGATTCACGTTTACTTCTATCTTCTAGTTGTGTGTTGCACTTGGCTAATATCTAGGCCAACCTTCCCACCATATTATGTTAAATTGCTAATGTCCAGTCTTTCTGAAAACTATTTATTGCCTTTCCTAAATCTAATCCAATCATCAGTAACAACTGAAAACTTTACTAAACAATACATTATCTAATTCGTGTTTAGAGGTACTTCAAAACTGTAGAAACCAGACAGATATCGTTTAAAGCACTGTTTACTTTCCCATAATATCTATAAATTTGATCTGTGTCTCTTACATTCTTCAATGAAGAGCATCCAATTCACAAATAAAATCAGTAATGCTTCTATTTTCTAGTTCATTACCATTCCTAAAAATCCTAATTTCTTGTAAGATGATGCACTGTTGGTGACCCTGATTTAAACACATTACTCAAACTATTAAGAAATCATCAACGATAGTTAAAACAAAAAAAATAGACTTCATCGGTGATCTGCCATATCTATCAGAACAACATCCCCACCCTCACAAGCCATGCACGGTTGTTTTAGTAGTCAAGGAAGGTAATATCTTTGAAAATTTTAAATCAAGCTGTGTATTTTTCAAATTCAGATCAAAGCTATGCTTATCAAATCCATACATTTTTATGTAAAACCCCTTACTTTCCTTACCTCATCAAAAACAAGACTGATAAACCTCAATGACAGTAAAAGTGTAAGCACAATTTCTGACACAGAAACACCTATGTATTTCAGAGGGAGCATAAACCATCGCAATGCAAATGCTAGTTGTTCCGGGGATGTAGTTGTGAGGCAGAGACTTGCACTTTGAAATACCTTCCAAAGAAATGCAGACCAAATTCTTAGAAGTCATAATCATAAATTTTCTGTTGTTTTAGGAAGCTTACAGGATATGGTTCTGCCCAATGTCCAAAAACACAAGTAAAATGAAAAGAAAAGGAAGAAATGTAAAAAGCAACTTACTGTAAAAGTCAAACATGCAACAGTGCTTGCTACCGATAGGCCTTTCCTGGTAAAGGTTAATGGACCTAACTTCATGATTGTATATGCATAACCTGTTAAAGATACTGGAAGATTAGGAAGCCCCATCATTGCAGGTGGTGGTGTTCTCAACTGAACAAGTGCAGGCACACCATCTGAACCCAGTCCTGATGTTATGAATAATAATCCAGATAGCAAATAAACTCTTCCCAGTTGATCCTACAAATGAAAGTATCAGGAAAATTCCCAAATCAACACATCCCTTCAAGAATCAAGATAATAACAACTTAATAAATAGCCAGCAGCCAAGTAGATTTGAATTAATATAAAGGAAAAATCCAACTTTGTGATGATAAGGTACAAGCTAGCTCAAATTGTAAACAAGCATTAAGAATGAGAAATGCCACGTGCTGAATCATGAAAAGAGGGGAGAGGAAAGAGCAATTAACATGATGATAAAAAAAAATAGTGAACATCAGATATGAAACACAATGCAAACGTTAAGTGACAGACTAAACACCCTTGGACTATTAAATCCCAACTGGACCCTTAAATTAATGATCAACAACCAAATATAATTAAGCAAGTCAACAATCCATCTATATATGAGTCTGATCCCACTTCCTGTGCTAGATAAGTCAAGGATTAACAATTATTTACCGTCCAGGCATTTCTTGGTAGAACCCAAATTGAAAGCAAAGTCAGGTACACTACTAATCCAAATCGCATAATTATGTGTGACCTTGCCGGTAGAACAACCAGAGCTAAAAGCCATACCTGTAAAATCAGACTGATTGATCACAAAAAATCACAGACACGCTTAAACCTAGAAGCTGAAACAAATAATTCAAATATTCTAGCTACAAATGAATCTATTAACAACTGCTGAAATATCCATCATGATTTATATTAGACAAGAACTCTGATATTGAGCATTATGAATAAAGCTAGTGTTACCAATGGTGGATGAAGGAAGGCCAAAATTTTGCCATATAAACACATCATTATGGCCTATGGTGCCACCATAGCAGGCCTCCCTTCACAAATTGCCTATGGCAGTTGCGAGAAAATCCACCATGCCATTCCGCCATGGTGTTGCCATTTAATAACAATGATGAAAGCAATCAAATATGTATCAAAAACAACTTCACTACCACCCAAACAGTCACAGCAATCCAATTTATTAGATGATCAAGAAGCAAATGATGAGTTAGACTTGCGAAACAAACAAAATTTGGCTTGCCAGATTATTTAATCTTAACTGGCTTGTTGCATTTCTCCAAATCAAGGACTATCACAAAGACACAAACTACAATCAGCAGATGCCAACCAAAGCCAAGGTTTCGCAAACACACTTTAACATTTGTATTATGAGGAATAACACTCTCAGTTGACCCTCTCAGCTCACACATTATAATCTTTAATTTCTCTGCTAAAATGCTGTTAAAGAAAGAGCCATCACAAGTTTGTATATATTTTTTATGATAGCTTAGCTTAGTGCATGTTTGGATTTCAGTTGGAAGAGCTCAAAAGTACTTTTTATCTCCAAACCAACAATTTCTTCTTCATTTTGTGCATTAGAATTCAGAAATGTGCGGAATTTGCAAAAAAGTACTTTTCCAATTTTTATCCAAACAGCCTTAGGGTTACTGGATATCATGTTACAAAAAACAGAATCATTGTTTCATTTTCACATTCTTATACAAAAATATCACAAAACACTCCACTCCACTCTACAGTCCAACCATACCATTAAACCTAATAATCAAAATTCAACTAAGCTCAAAAGCGTTAAGAAAAAAAAAACTACTTATCCCATTGACCAGAGACTCCTCGCTATGCGAAGGTAAGGGAGAGATATTATACACAGGTTTACCTTTGCATATGCAAAAAAAAAAAAAAAAGACTGTTTCCAGATTCGTACCCATGACCAACAAGTCACCAAGACACAATTTTATCGCTGTGTCAGGGCCGCCCTCCCCCTACCAAAAGCGTTAAGTGGCAAAAATTAAAAACCAATAAAGTTTTTATTTAATTAAATTGGTCCAAACATACCGTAACATTAACACCTAAAATCAAAACTCAACTCTGCACAAAACCTATATAGTGATTTTACTTGACTAACCAATTTGACTCGAGGGTCGATGGAGTGAAGAAACGTGGTGGGGGACGCAACAAACTGGCCAATCGGACTGGCGGTGGCACCGGCGATTAACCTGAAAACTTTATCGGCGGCGAAAGACCCTGCAGGGATCCACTGGGACCAATTTGCTGGTTTAACGTTATTATCACCATTTGAAGCTCTAACTCTGAGTGCGAGCCTGGTGTTCCTGGCCAAAAGGGTTTGGTACGGCCTGAGGATTGCAGAAGGGCGTTTTGGGAAAAGCGCAAAACTTGGCGGTGGTGGGAGGGCGAGCGAAAGGAAGGTGGTGACGGCGGCATGGTTACAGTTCATGAGGTGGGTGGGATCCTCTCAATCTCTGTGACTATAGTTCAATCTCTGTGGAGTTGTTGTAATCATGGGATTTTCTATTTAGAATGAGAGCTTGATTGATAACAAGTTGGCTCAATGGATAGTAGTAGTGTAGTGCTACTCTTGGTTCATGTCGATTGTCTCGTTGATACAGATAATGACCAAATCAGTTAACCATGGAATGAAAATGAAAAAAAAATGAAAACTTGGGAGTTGGGACAATCTTCTCTGGTCTTTAAAACATTTTCTGCATGGAATTAGAGATTTAGAGTTCAAGGTAAATTTGGATGTTCTGATTATCATCTAATTTGGTTGTTTATTTAAATTTAACTTTCAACTTAAATTATAAAAATTATATTTTTAACGTCATTTTTAAAAATATTAGCTAACGTAATTTTATATAAATATTTACATGTTTTGATTGAGTTGAAAAAGACTATTTAGAGTTTTTGAGCTTTATTATTAGTTTTTAGAATAAAAATATCCTATCATCACTTCAAAATTAATTTTGTAAGATCAGTTTTACAAAACAAATGTTCATCCAAAGATACAACGTTCTTGAACCAATATGCCACCATTGATGTCGTTGTTGATCCCTTTGCAACAACACTCCACCTTATAGTCTATGACATCACAACGTCATTTATCTAACTTGGTAGAGTGACTAGAGTCCTCTTTTCAAATGGTTGTGGGTGATCTCACATCATATCTAGTGATATAGCCAAATTATCTTAGGGATGCCAATTTTTGTAGAACTAACGATTTTCGATCAAACTCAGTATCAGAATGGAAAAATAAATCACAGTTGTTACAGCAAAATGAAGATTTTTCCTTCATCGCAATTTTGCAATAGTGTTAATCTCTATCCCCAGGTTTTCTTTTTATCACCTTCCACTGATATTTCTATATTACGATGGTTGGGTTAAACACAGTTTTTATTAAGAAATCTCGCATGCCCTGTTAATCAATACCTACCAATTCAATTTATTATATTCTGTCGCTAGTAGCATGGTACACTTCATATGTCTCATCAGTATCAGCTAATCTAATTTATTTTTACTGTTAAATTTATTGTTAATGCGTGGATAATAAAATATCACTGATATTTAGTTCGCAAGACAGAGGCTCAGTCAGAGTCAAACGGTTCTTTTCCGTCACCATTTCACACACAAAGGAATGGCTAATATTCTCTTCCACCATTTTCCTGTTGGCCTCATGTTCTTTATAAGGTTCTCAATATTACTGAGCTTAGTCCCACCCAAAATAGAAAGTTGTAATGTAAGTGAAAATTTGAATGCCCGCAATTCTGAGCTATATAAGCTCAGTTATTTCCCTTGACTAAAAAAGAAAGCTCAGATATTTCTAGGAAAAGAAAAATCCGAAGGGACACTGAATGTAACCAAGCATCAAAGAAAATTTGTCCTTAAGCAAATAGTACCAACCAAACTTCTGATATGATAACCAATAACTGGGCATGGCAACCTCTTTAGTCCAAACAAGATCATTAGAATATATATAGATAATCTAAAAGGAAGGTGAAAGAGCTTTCCAGCTCCTCACCAATTACTGGTTCCATCCAGAATGCCATCATTCAATAGGTTTAGACCTTCAATGCTAACTTCTGAGCTGCAAGAGCTTCAGCCTCCAGAGTTGGCTCCCACAATAGTGTAGTCTCTGCAAGTAATGATATCACAACATATGGATCCATGTTTGAAGCCGGTCGCCTGTCTTCCAAGTAACCTACGATCAAGAGGATTGACGAGGTTAAGAATTAATATATGGTATATTATGACTTTGGTATTAATTTGGTCGTATACAAAATGGTTTGAATAGAAAAAGAAACGAATAGAAATATTAGAATGAGATCAGTGATAACAGAGAACATTCACAATTTGCTAAGAACACATCAATTAGGAAAGAAAGGCATGTGATTTGCAACATATGAAGGAGAACAATAAAATAAAAAAAAGGGACCAAAGTGACACAGCAAGACTATCCAACCCATAAGCCTAATGGTAAGCTGAAGTTGTGCATTGGCAATTAGCAATTATTCAAAAAGTTTGAAATACTAAAATTTTCAGGTAGCAACTTCAGTCAAGCACAACAAGCTAAAGAAGTCAGATATAATGTTTTTTTAGTCCCCCATTAGAAATCTAAATCATTGTACTTTCCATTCATCTAGAGCCACTATAAAGTGGCCTGGCCATAATTGTTGATGACTTACCTTTGCCATTCTTCTCTGTGTCTCTTCCCACACGGATTGAGCAACCACGGTTAGCCACTCCCTGCAAGTTCAATTTTATTAGTATGTAGCAAACAAGAAGAAAACTTCATGCTTGATTACCCTGTCGTTAACAATAATAGGTATTGGCAATTTTGAAACCGTACCCAAGAAAATGTGTTAATGCTTGCTGTCTCATGCTTTCCTGTCAACCTTCTCTCATTTCCTTCTCCATATGCACTGATGTGATCCTTGTGGCGAAGCGATAGATTCAAAATTGCCTTCTTTATTACCTCAAAGCCTCCATCTTCCCTCATGCTCTTTGTACTAAAAGACAAATGTTTTTTACCAACTTAGTAATTTAGTAAATTAAAAAGACACATGTAAAGAGACATGGGCAAAAACCTGTAGTTGGTGTGGCATCCTGCTCCATTCCAGTCACCCTATGTTTAACCAAAACAATTAGTATAAATAACATAGGATAGGCAATACTGTTAATTAAAGCATTAAGTATGTACCTCTATTGGTTTTGGATCAAGAGAGAGCACAACACCAGCTTGCTCAGTAATTCTCTGCCAGGCCAGACCAAAATGCAATATACTTAATTAGAAGATCCAAAATTGGATAAGGGACAAGAGAACAAGCACAATGTTTTGTTTACACAAGACCATCAACAATTCCGTTACAAGCAATGTCACGAACCTTTAAACTTCAGAATGCTGAATTACCTTTCATGATCTAAAAAATTTAGAGGCACTAAAGAATTGTATAAAAAATTAAAAATAGATGAAAGAAAAAAAAAACAAAAGAAAAATTCAGGGTCTATTCTCTTTGGCCTTTGACTTATCCACCTCTAAAATAAGAGGAAAGAGTTAGAAGAACATGTATGGGCAATAAATGTCTGTTGATAACTACAAGCAAATGGAGCAATTCTCACGTAAGCACACACAAATAATAACAATGTATCAACTTTAGTGCAAACAGGAACTTTTTAATATTCAGCTGAACATAAAGTCATGAACAAGAACCACACAAAAGACATAGCCTTAATAAGACATTATATTGAACCAAATGGTCCAACCGGGGTGTGTGTGTATAAAAACCAAAAAGTAGGCAACATGAATTACCTCGAGGATGTACCTTGAAGCCCAGATATGATCACCAGCCTCAATACCTACACTAGGACCAACTTGGTACTCCCACTGCAATATACATAGCAGAAATAATGAGGAAAAATGAATATTCATAGGCCTTAAAACAAAGGGAACTGCAAGAGATATACCTGCCCAGGCATAACCTCCCCATTGGTGCCACTGATGTTAATTCCAGCATATAAGCAAGCCTTGTAATGAGCATCAGATATGTCACGTCCAAATGACTTATCTGCCCCAGCACTGCAATAATAAGGACCCTGAAATATGAAGGAATAAGTAATTAAATTCACATTATGAAACGGGCATATTCCAGAGAAATGTGAATAAAAGCCAAAAGAAAACTACGAAGAGTTGACATTACCTGAGGACCAGGATAGCCACCAACTGGCCAACCTAATGGCCATTTCACATCTGTTTGAAGTAAGGTGTACTCTTGTTCTATTCCATACCTTTGAACAATTAACATACAATAATATTAGAATGTTTTCTGTTAAAATTGTAATTCACCCCAAAAGTTCAGTTATCTTCTATTTGAGTAAGTGATCAAATGAAGAAGAGAAAATATCATGTCATAATTTGGTTAGACATCACTAGATAAGAAATGCTATAAATGTCAGAATTTTAATTGGCATCATTGCTCATCATTTGGGATAGTTTGTATGAGCTTACTTTTTTAAAATAAGGGTTTTTTAAATAAAATAAGCAGTTTTATGATTTTATGATGTGTTTGTTTAAACTGTTTTTACTTAAAATAAATAGTTTTCTGCCTTTTTATTGCTTACTAAAAAAGTGTTTTTTTAAGAATTAGTTTTTTAAATTTAAACAAACTGGGGTTATGTATTTTTCTTCTTGGCCATAAATCATCAGAAATAGAAGTGGTGTGTGTATCATAGAGGTAGATAGTAAGTTACAAATTTCTAGCATCTTGGTAACATTAAACCATAAATAAATAAATAAATTCTTGAATCATGTAATTTATCATCACAAATTTGTGTTTATGGCTAAAGATAAGAAGTATTATATATACCATGGAACTTCAGCTTGGACCTTTGGGTTACTGAAAATTTCAGCAGCTCTGTGTCTCTTGTTTGTAGGGATAGGCTCACCTTGTGGGGTGTAAGAATCACAAATGACCTTAGCAAAACAAAATATATCAAGTTAACTTCATAATTTCTATATTTAAATTTCAATCAACATGCCATGTGATCTCTTTCAAGTATAACAGCCCTTACCAAAATATTGTTACCACCACGGAAAGGATCTTTGAAAATTGCTTGAGGACTGGGAGAAAAAAAAAAGATTAAAATTAAAACTGCAATGGTGTAGAGTAAGTAACATAAGTAGAAGTATCAGTGCCAAAATTCTTACTATAGGATTACTTCACTATCATCACCCGGTGCCTGTCCAGTGCTAGATCCATCATAGTTCCATTTAGGGAGCTCAGAGGGATCTTCAACAGGCTTTGATATTGTCTAAGAAATGAAAATATATGTGTCTGACTATCATGAATAGCATGAAACAATTCAAATGACAATGGTAGGAATAATTTCTCTAAGCTTATTTAGAACATTATAAATAACATACTCTTGATTTACTGCGCACATCAATTCCTGTCCCCCCAATCCTGTTTCAAAAAACAAAATTCAGTTTTAAATACCTAGTATCCTCACTCAGAAGCAGGAAAAAGGAAGTAGTTAGTCAAAATTGGATCCGGCGAACTATGAGATACAAAAGGAGGCAGAATAGAATGAATACCAAATGTACTCAGCAATTATCTTGTCAGTGAATGGAGTGATATCCAAATTAAGTAGACCCTCGACCCTGTTGATGGTGCTATTGTCAGACTTAATTGCCAGCACTCTAAATTTAGCAGAACTGGTAGGTGAAACTTTCTTATTTTGTTTCCACAATAAAGAACTCCACATGTTTGATGTAACGGGAGTTGCATTGGGAGAGGATTTTGAGATTCTCATCTGCCATTGCGTAGAGGGAGCCAAAATCTGTGCCATGTTCTGCAGTTCTTCTCTTTAGTACACAAAGTAGTTATGAGAACCCCCACTCAGATATGAATCAAATCAAATTATAATACAGAATACAATTTTATGTTAAATATTACACAAAAATAATACTAAACAGCGTTATAATTTAATACATAATGTCTATCAGCTATTCCGTAACCACCATCAGATGATGACTAATCAAGCCACACATAAAATCATTGCAAAGAAATTGTGTCAAATCCTTCTAAAACTAAACTCTAGTGTGTGAAAAGAATGCCAAAATTTGTGCCATTCTCTGATCATGAATAATGAAAACTTACCCTCCCTGAGGAAAAGAAACGGTGTTGACTAGATAACATCATTATGATAAAACACGAGCATTATAATCTAGTAATCTAGAAAGTACATTTATCTACATCAACCATACTCAAATGATGACTACTTAAGATCACACTGAAAACTAAACAATTTTTTTTTTGAAAACCTGACATTCCAATCTGAGTCATCATCACACTCATGCACATTCCATAGCCTCAGATTAGATGCAAAAGACCACAAAAATAATCATTGAAGAAAATGTGCAAGGATGCTCTGATAGTCAAATCAAATATGTTTATCAAATACTATGCAAGAATTTGATTTGGAGATCAGACTTAGATCAACATCTATTCATAGTTACCACACACCAAGCTGTCTTTAATCAAATCCAGTTTCCCCTTTGAACCATTATAGTGACCCGTTTATCACTGCTACTTTAGCTTGTTCTTGTAGCACATTGTTAGTTTCTTCTCCCTCCTCAAACACACTAAACATGTATCTGGGAAAATTTATATAAGACATAAAAAGAAACCCGGTGATCCTACACTGTAGGCTAGTTAACCACAATATGGGAATTAAAATATGTCTGGTTTGGTTGTATGTAATATGAAATTTCAATTTGCTTGAATAGAAAAATGGTAACTCTTTAGTCATGTAATATGAAATTAAAAGTTGCTTCAATAGAAAAATGGTAACTTTTTAGTCATTAGGTGAAAGCCATACAATGACGAAAAAGTGAGTTATGCAGATAAATAAAGCCACGTGTCGGGCCTAAAAAGTCTACTTTCAGGTTTATGATCATAAAACTACGAGCTATTCACATAGATATGTGATACCATCATACCACATTTGAAGCAACCCTCTTGTAAACCAGATCTTCGAAGGCATCACCAAATAACAAAATATGCCACATCCTTTTTTTTTTTTTATTTATAGCATAAGAAGCATTATAATGATATCTGGCCAAAAACAAAATCTGGGATTTACTGAAAGAGCAGCGAAGATCACATTCTGCAGTTGTTCAGCACTCAACAAACCTGGCTTTTGAAGCCTCGTACATTTTCATTATTTACACAAAACACTGAAAAATCCACTTTTTAATAATAACAGAAATAAACTCTTTATCACTGTGTCAAAAAGCTAACATGAATAAGCAGAATCAGCGCCACAGAAAGAAAAAAATACTACTAAATGTCACCCCTTTTGGCTTTTGCCTCTCACAAATGAGTTTGCACACAATGACACAAAGGAACTCACCAATAAACAGTGGGAAAAAATGGCAAAAGCTGGGAACTTGAAGTGAGTCTGTGTGTGTCACAGACCCTGAGACACAGTGGGAAGTGTAGCTATAGTATCAGAGTATGAGAGACTCGTGTAAAATAGAGGTTGGTGGACACAAACTTTCTTGGCTTTTCTAAAACCGATAGGGGTATGTTACGAGTGGATGAAATTGGGTTTTGGTCCCTTAAAGAGCACCAAGAGAAGCTTGGACTCGAAATGTTACAGATAAGGTTCTTTCTCAGGCTACCCTTTTTTTAAATCAAACATATTACTGAAAATAATACACTTTATTTTAATCATAGTCAAGATAAATGAGGTTTTTAGCTTAGAGAATAGTAAAAAAGATTATATATAAGAATTAAACACAATAGCAGTAACGGTAGCAGGAGGTTTTAAACATTTTCGTATTATACTTAACCCACTCAATCAGACTTTCTTGATTGAAATATAGTAATATGTAATCACTCATCATAATGATTAAGAATTTTTCTTTGGACAATATTTGTCTTTGATAGCTTTTTGTTTAGATCTTGGTTTGAATTCACTTATTCACCCGTGATATGGCAGTTTGAGTGTGTAAACAAATATTTCAAGCATATTATATCCTTGGACTTTTGAATTTTTAATGTGTATTTGTACTGAGTTTCCTAGGTTACTATGGATTGTCCCACTAAAGGCTATTATATTTATGCTAATTGAAGTCAATTTGATTATTATAATAAGGGAAGATTTTATTATATGTTTTAAAAAATTAAGAGCGGCTTTTGTTTGGTATGCGTTGTCTTGATCTTGCCTACGCAATGGAGAGATCTACATCTTTTTAAAACTACATTAATTAAGCATTTAAATCCTTTCTCTGTCTTTAGTGGAATGAAAGACAAGTTAGCCAGAATTTTGAGCTTAAAGCTTTAATTGAATAGATTTCAAAATCAGATTTTAAAAGTTGAATTAATTCTAGAAAGCACATTAAATTATGACATTAACCAGATCATAAATAATTAATTTGCTGAAACAGTTTGAATTATTAAAGTATTATTTGATTTCAATTCTTATTAGAAATAATTTTTTGTTAGATTTTATTTTTTTCTCAGTCAAATTTTAGATTAGTCAGAATCTATTTTTCTAATAAGAAGATTAAAAAAATATAGTACATTATTCAATGAATGATGAATAAATATAGTAAGTTTATGATTTTCTTTAAATAAAAGTTCAAATTTTATATGTGAAAAAACATTGTTTAAATCAAAAGTGAAAGGCACCCACAAAATTACAGTTTTTTTTAGAAAGTTGTTCTTACTAATTTAGATGCTTTCTGATCAAACAAAATTGACAGAATCATATACATATATCAATAGTGCAAAGATTATTACATTTCTTAAAAAAATAAGTTAAAATGTAATTTTTGATTTCTTATTTTTTAAGATATGTGATTTTAGTCTTTTTATTTTTTAATTGAGATATTTCATCTCTCATTTTAAAAAAATTTGTGACTTTATTCTCCAATTTTTTAATTGGCTTATTTTGTTTATCACTTTTAAAAAAAATGTAATTTTAATTTTTATGACCAATTTCAAACATTGTTCTGTATGTTATGTAAACTTTAATAGACACATACCTATTTATTATTCATATAACACATATTTTTTTTAAATTATTTAATTACTAACAAGTTTAATTTATTAAAAAAATACACAGTCAAGTATGAAATTGAAAAAGGGACTAAAATTGCAAAAAATTTAAAAAGTGAGAGACAAAATGTGTCAACTAAAAAATATGAGGACTAAATTACGGATTTATTAAAAATAACAGATAAAATGTCTCAATTAAAAAAATAAAAAGATTAAAATCAGAGATTTAAAAAAATAATGAGAAAATAATATTTTAACCAAAAAAAATTATTACATTGTCAATAAATTATATATGATCATTTTATTGATTTTTGCAATAACTAACAATTATTCCTAGCATGATTTATGAATGGTTGATTATGTCAAAAAAAATTCACACCCGTATGAATTTTAAACTCAACAAAATTACTTATTATAAATAATGTAGGTACCCATAAATCCAAGAAAAGAATAATTATCAAAATAAAGTGAATTCTATAAGGTGGTACTTTTCTCATCATATTATATTCAAGACCGGCTCAAGAATAAAATGATTAAAACTTGAATTTTAGACCTATCAACATTTATTATTAATTTTCTTAAAGTAGAAAAGGTCACACATATTATCTATAAGACTTCATATATAATCTTTTTTCTTTTAAGTAAAAAAAGTTTCTCTCAATTTTTATTTTAGGCCTCACTTTTTATTGGACTGACATATTATATTATAGATGTGAAATATATATTAATTTTGTCAATGATTAGTTTTAGTTACATATATTTATTTCTTGTATTTTATATTTTAATTAAATAAATTATTTTTTATCTTAATTAACTTTGTTAGATTTAGAATTCAATTGAATATGATAAAAGAAATGAAATATATGGATATTTTAAAGTAAGATATTTAAATCATGAAAAAAATAAGACGATCCAAATTGTGTATCAAGAATTAAAGAAATACAAAAAATTACAATTAACCTTCTTTTATAAATAAAAGTATATGGCTAAAATACATTTTTTTTATAGAAAATTGGACTGATAAAATGACCCGTTCAGTCCATAACATACATAAGGTTAGACTAATAAATTTATCAATCACATAGAAATTGATCTCATCCAACTTAACTTGAAAATATATTGATTCAAATCAGTGTAGTCCAAATGCACTAGGCTCACCCAAATTTGCAGTCCTATATTAAATCAGTCACTGATTATTGAAATTGTTTTTTTCTTTGTTTTAGTTTGTTTACTTTTAAAAGTAAGATTTTTTTTCCTGCCAATACTTTATTAATTTAGAATATAAATCAGTCATTGATCTTAATACTATATAAAAAAGCAAATTTTGGGATGCCCAAAAAAAATTATAATATTTTTTAAAAAATAATTGCAAGGAAATGACAAATAAATTATGGGCGTTACACTACGACAAACGAAAAATAAATAAAAACACACAAACACAAATCATAACCATGTAGGTAAATAGTAATTTAGTTATTAGAATTGTGATTCACCATCGATATAATATTTAAAATTGATAAAAAAATTAAAAATAATCAAAATTGTTATTTGTCACTCATTTCAATCTAAATTTATAGGTAATGTGTGACTTAAGTAATCATGTTAACATATATTCAGAAAAGAAAAAAGAAGAAGAGAGAAACAATAAGTGGTTAAATTTATAAATTTAAATGAAATTGTCGATTACAGCTTTAGAATTTTCTTTTAAGAATTCCATTAAAACATTCAAGTTACATGAAATCAGAATTTCAAGAACTAGATTAACCATCTAACCACGTACTCTCTGCCCTCTTTACGTTGTCTCGTGCAACTTGGAATAGGATTTATTTGTTTGCTAAATGCTGCAGAAAAACAAAACATCAAAGGTAACGTTAATACACACTTTTGTTATCAATTTGCACACCAGCGTTTCATAGAGGCAGGTCCCCCGAACGATTAGTTGCACTGTTGCACATCAGCACATATCAAGACTAGTGTTATTTTCTTTAACGGAAAAAAGTTTGTTTCACGTCTTTCTTTCATTATCTTCTTTGCATTATATATATATATTTTAAAATACTCAATGAGCATATATAGTTAAATTAACAATGCACATGCACACTGAATTTATGGAGGAGGAGTTGAATTCGTTTTGTGCATAATATATTCTTGAAAAAAGTTATGAATTTTAAGAATGATTAAACTTCAAACTAATGATTAATCTCATAGTCCATCAAAATGACTAAAATTTGTGATAATACATTACATTGGGATCTTGTTGGAAGCCAAATCATTTAATTATGATAAATTTTAATTTTTTTTGTAAAATGTAAATTATTAAAGGAAAGAATAAAAAAACTTTCCTCCACAACAATGATTAACATGAATAGTTATATCTTCTCCTTATCATAAGTGTAGGCTGGATTCTCTCTAAAGTCATTAAAATCTTATTTTGTCAGCATTCATTCTTTGAGAAATCCTAATACTTAGAAGCTAGTTGAGTAACTACTAAAATTATTTACAATTGCTTTCACATTGTTATCTACTGTTTGCTTTCACATTGTATAACAATGATACTTGCATCACATAATTGTTAAGTTTTTGACATGAACTTGATGATAAATGTAATGTTTGTTTAGATTAGTGTTGGCAAACTATATGTTTGGATAAACAATGATTTTTTCTACCATTAAACCAAACATTAAAAATTGATTTTGAATGTAGTAATGTGTTTTATTATAAAAGCTAGTAGGGAAGTTGATATAAGATTTTTGGTCAAGTCACAAGTTATTTAAATTTATTTAAAATTAATTTTGAACTTAAAATTATTTTTTCAACGTAGAAAGCATGAAACCAAACATGGGTAGATAATCAACTTTTTATTTACTTTTATAGTATAAATAACACATATTTTTTTATTGGAAATAATTTTGTCTGAATCAAATAGATTTATTATTGACAACAAATATTTCTCTCAAATTATTTAACACAATTTGTATATCTATGGTTCAAACTCAAAACTACGATGATTAAGTTAAAATTGCTTTATTATTACTAGTATCAATTAACAGAGGATTCTACTTGGCAATTGACAGCATTCATAATTTCTCTCACACACGCATGTTTAGAACATTTACAAAGTAATGGAATTTTATGTACCAAATATTTAAAGTATTTTATATACCTAAACATATAAATTATTTTATGAAAGGAAAAATTACTATTTTAGTTTTTTTTACTTTGGTTTTTATCTATTTTATTTTTTAATATTTAATATGGTCCTTTTGTCAATTATGATTTATTTTAATAATTGTCTAAAACTATAATTTTTATTATCAACCGTGACACTTTTTAACCATCACTAAAATTAATAATTTGACAAAACGAATTAAACTGAAAAAAGAAGAATATAAAAGACCAAAATATAACGAAAATAATTATCAACATTCATGTGCAAAACCGGAATACACACAATTTAATATTTATCTATATGGTACATATAGCTAATTAAATTTTTTAGGGTGTAGGACCACTCATGACTCAACAGAGTCAGATTGTTTTGCAAGGATGTAGGACCACTTCAAATTTACACGTGGTTAAAACTTATACTTTTGTGTAGCGTTTGTGGTGGTGTTTGTATCTAATGTTTAGATAACATTACCTAATTTCGTCTTTGGCCTTCTAACGTGGATAATATCATGAATATTTTTTTTTTTAACCATCACAATGACTTTATAACATAATACTACACATCAGAGAGAATCTCAACACATGACGAAGAATAAATTAATTGCATGCATTCATATTTTAGTACACACATAAGCAAAATACTACTTCATCCAAACTCATAATTTATTATTAGGTCCTGCTAACCGGTACGCTTAGACAATTGATAAAGAAATTCATAATACAAAGTTTTTATTTATTTATTGGAGTTAAGAATGTATTTTTTTACCAAACGTTAAGAATGTATTAGAAATCATAATTAAAGTGTATTAATGACAATTTTAATGTAAATTTTCTATTTTAATTATTTTAACCAATATCCGGTTAGCATTTTCCTATACTATTAACTGAAATTAATTATAGGTCTTACTCTTTATTCAATAAGAGATATTATAATTTCGTTATTCTAAAAAATTTCAATCAATTTGGAAGAAAACTCTTAACTGTATTAAATATTTGGAAGGAAAATTTTAGTCTTTATAATAATAGTTCTTCTCAAACTTGAGCAAAATTGTCGCATTTGAAAATATTTATGATCTCTAAAAAAAAATTTAGTTGAAAATAATATATTAGTAAAAATTTATTATTAAACTTAAGTTCCAATGACGTTTTCATGGCTTTTCTCTGGGCATTGGCCAAAGAGTTATTGATAATTGGTTGATGGTGGTGATGGGTAAGACCTTATGCTTTGGTCCTTTGGATTATGGGGACCAGCATTAGATAAGGAGCACTATCTCAGATATATACCCTTACGTACGTGTTTGAAATACCCTTTCAAGTATGGATCCTTAACAACCACGAGGTTGAGATTCTATCTCACACTCTCACCTATAACACTTCCACTTTGTCCTACCATCATTAATTTGTTTGATTTTGATCTCTAACCCACCATATCTTTTCTTTTCTCATGCGAAGTCAAATTGGTAGTGGAGAAATCCCTCCTATTGGTATGGCTTGAAAGTTAAAACAATTGTAGTGATAAATATGTACTGACGATTGATGATGAGTCAAACTCATTTTCTTCATAAGTGCTGAAAAGAAGTTCTGAAAAAGCTGGGAAGTGCCTCTTGATAATTACTATTGAGACTGATAGAACTGCTTTGTCTTTGTGCTTTCAGTAACCACGTTACCACGCATTCCAAAGGTTTTGTTGGAGTTTGATCAAACGGGGATAGTTTATTATGAAAAATTTACAGAAAGAAAACCCTCCTTGGCTTTCTAAATTGATATTCATATTTCATTTTTAAAGATAGAAATGTTACTTAAAATGAAAGAAAAAAAGAAGCAATGTTGTATAAAGTTTACTACGGCCATTTAAAAATAATAAAATTTAAAAATGGAATTCAGAACAGATTTTTTTGTATAAACGAACATGTAAAGAATACACATATATATAGTGAAATGAAAAGGAATGGTATTTGTGCTTATAAAAAAAGAAAGAAAAAAAAAGACATGGTATATATTTTTTTGAAAGGCTAAAAAAAGAACAATAAATAAATGCATGGTATATGTATACTTCTGTTTCTATTTTTGAGTAATTAGTTAATATTTTATATCTGAGTTCGATTCCACGAATTAGAAAAAGAAAATACTTCTATTTCTATTTTGCTTTTGGTCTTTATGAGTACTATTTTTCCTGCCATGCCCATTCTTTTGTACGTTTTATTGTTTAAAAAATGTTGGGCATTGGCCCAGTTCTTACTAATGAGACATAGACAGCTTTTTGTTGAGGTGAGGCCCTTTTGCTCCCTGCCTCCCTCCCTTCCAAGTCCAATCCGAGGAGTTACTGTTATTAGTATTTTTTTCTTCCCCTTGTATTACTAGTGTAATGTTTTTAATTTGAATTTAATCACATTTTAGTTCCTTAAATTATGGGATCTACATTTCATCCTTTTAAAAAAAAATTATAAATTTTACTCCCTCAAATTAAAAAAAAAACTCTTTTTAGTCCCTCCATAAAAAATTTAGAGATTAAAGAATATAAATTTTTATTTGAAAAAAGAAATTAAAAATAATATTTTTTGAATTTGAGGAACTAAAAGAATAAATTTTTTTATTTGGAAGACTTACAAAAAATACCTCCTAATTTAAGGAATTGAAAACATAATTAAGACATTAATTTATTACCACTATTCAATGTAATATTAGTGTTTTATCAATATTTTGCTGATTTTTATGAAACAAATTTACCATTAATGACTATTAGTGCTTTAATCATTTTTTTGACGTTGTGATTTATCAATTTAATATTAGTCTTGTATCAATATATTACTAATTCTTATTTAAAATTTAAGAGGAAATATTAAATTAAAAAAGGTATGATTGTTGATTGAAACCAAACTTCAATCATGATTAGCACTTTTATGATTTCTCACATGCCATGTTTTTTTTACTTTCATGATGTTAAAGTCACGGCTTCCTAGATAACATGGACATCAATAATTAATTACCATAATTTGACAAATGGCTATATTCTGAAAGCATCGGGAGGTTGTTACATTACCTTTAAATCCAGAATCATCATTTTTGTTATTATTAAAGGGTTGTAAACCACTATATAGACTAAAAAATGGCTTAAATCAAAAACAGTAAAACAAAAATTATAAAAACTGTATACTTTTATAATTTGATTCAATTTTTGGATTTTGTTAAAAATCGAACCAAATAGAATAAACTATATACTATAATTATATTAAATTTTTATTGCAATATTTAATAATAAGTATTAAATAATTTATTATTATTTTTATTTTTAATTATAATTAAGATATATTTTTACTTTAAAATCCCTTGAGATCGATAAGCTGACTTGCCTAATCTAACAAAAGTAGTGAGTCGGGTTATGTAACTCAACCCATTAATCTGTCTCGTTCACTCACATGCATGCACACATATTAAAAAATGTAAATATTATTAGTTGTTTAGGTTTAAGATTTTTACTATGTGTTTTTTTATAAATATTTTTATTGTTTTTTAAAAATCAAAATACAAATTTATTAATGTTCTTATCTTATTTTATAAATTCAATTCCTCTAATACTAATATAAAACTTATATTTGAATTAAATTTAACCTAAGTTTTTTTAAGCAAAAATTTAACCAAAGTTATAAGTATACTTTAGATTCTTAAATTAAATTTATCAATTTTTGTTAGTTACATGAAATAAGAAATTGGATTTTTTTTTTTAATTTCTAACCAACTAGTCCATGCCAATCTACTCTTAAGTAGGAATGATCATGATTTTCGACTCACTATTAAAAAGATAGGCAAGGGCGCGCCCAATCCAAAAATATATAATGCGACATGAAGACATATATTTTAAGAATGATATATTAATTCAATAGAAATATAATATTACTATAAATTTATTATACTGAGTGTATAATCGTTTGCACTGTAAACATATCCAAATTAAATTCATAAACATTATTAAATTAAATTTCTAATACCATTACAAATAAATTATCTATTTATAAATGATTTAACATTGGACTAGCCACTATCAGTATAACTTTTTTTAATGGAATAAACATTCTAAAAGTCTTCTTTAAACTAATTTTGGGTTTGTTAATGGTTTACTTTTTTTTACAGTGTCAATACGTAAAAATCAAACTCTCAACTCAACAAACCATCATTTTATAACTTACATTTTTCGTGTCAATTAAAAACTAGAAAAATGCAGACGCAGCGCATGGACAAATCCAGAAGACACGTAAGAGAGGGATGCTAAAAAAATTTAAAACAAAATAACCTTTAACATGCATTGTGAGTTTTTTTAATGACAGAAAAATTTAAAAGATAGATTAAAATAAAAAATACTTAAAACTAGTAAAAAAAAATATTAGTTTTCTTCAAAGGACTAATGATTTAATACAATAGTATTTTATACTTGCATTGTGCTGGTGGCGGATGACACCTATTTTTGATAAGTTCATTCGGCCAGCAACACCAGCTTCGATACTGTCCGTATTCAGTTGGAAGTTTGGCCTCAGCAAGGTGACGACGAGAATTGGTTGAAAACAACAACAACAACAACAACAACAACAACAACGTTTTCATTATTATCATTTTTATTTTCGTTTTTCTTTTGGTTTGTTGTTTCCAACATAAAAGAAAAAGAAGGAGCACAGTTGGAATGGAAGTAAACAAAAGACCAACAAAAACTAAAACAAAAGCATGCTCCCTCCGGTCCCTTTCTTTCTGTAACATTCTTCTTTGTCTCACAGTTGTCTTGTCTAATAACCAAGTCCTCTCTCTCCTTCCTTCAACACCTTTTTCTTTCTTTTCTTCTCTTCTCGTTCTTTTCATTGCAAAATTCAAATGTTTTATATCTTAGTTTGCTTCAACAGCTGAAACCATAGCATCTCTGATCGTTTCTAAATATGGAACCGCTTGTCAACTTCATCATTCGCCCACCCAGGTACACACCATCTTTTCTCCTTCTTCCTCTCTCTATGCTTGGATCAACTTTTTCAGTCAAAGTTCTTTTCTTTTTGTTCACATTCTCATCTGGGTGTTTGCTTATGCTTCTTATTGATTTTTAGTATAATTGTAATCACCCCTGTCCTTTTTTTCCACAAGAAAAGAGCTTTAGAAAGATATTAGTCTATTTCCATGAGAATCACGAGGTTATCTTTATATTTTGGTGGGGTGTGCAGTGTGCTCATTCTGTTAAGTTGGTTTATTGTTTGTTTGGTTGTAAATTTGAGATCTATTCTTAAGCTACCTTAAAAGTCTTACTTTTCTGTAATGTGAGTATCCTGTATGTCTGTAATCCTTTTCATGGTTCCTATACTGTAAACACTGATTGCCACGGCAAGCTTGTTCTGCAAATTTCTTCCTTTTCCATACAAACAAACATATGAAAATAGTTTTTATTTTATAATATATACCTACTATTACTATAACAACTTCCAATTGTTTTGTGTGTTCTGAAAATGAGATCTGCAAATCATGTATCTGAATCTCGACAACACTAGACCCCACGCCAAAAAAAGAGTAAGAAGGGAAATGGAGATATCATGTAAGTTAAAAACTTAAAAATCTTTTCAAGTGTCACAACATCCTTCTAATTTTGAGGATACCAGGTGAAGCTGAGTGCCTTGACATATTTCTATTATGTGATGTATAAGCCCTTCACAAAATAGTTACATACTTGATGTCCTCTTCCTTCAATTATGTCATAAGATGAACTGACATAGAGTTCTGTAATTTGCATGGTTCATTACTTTTTTTGAAGTATTTTTGTTTCAAATTTAACATAAATCATTGTGCTATTACGTTATGACTGTATCGGTTACTGGCATGCAGAGCTGAATATGATCCAAAAAGTGATTTATTGGATCACGAGTTCATGCTAAAAGGGAAATGGTTTCAACGGAAGGACGTGGAGGTATACTCAAAATTCTGTTGGTAAAAGCATTGGATCCAGGGAAATGCAGTAAATGATTGAGTTTATCTTATTTGATAGTTAATAACTAAATTGTCAACCATATGTTAGAAAAGGATTCTACTTTTGAAGCCATAACCTTTACCCTCTGAAAGAAATTCAGTTTCATAATTTGTTCCAATTCCAAGTTATGTGACTGCTCTTTTGGAGAACTGTCACAAGAATGATTTCTTATCCAGGATGCCAGCATGGAAGGATTGCTTAGTCACATTTAAAACATTAGTGTGATTCCTTTTTTTCATAGTACTTCTATTTAAGTTATAACATATAAAATGTATGCATGTGATGTTCTAATTCATTTGCAAAGTTTTTGTTGATGCCATTCTTTGTTTTTATCATAAGCATTATAAGTTATATTCTATTTAGTTGAGTTGATGACCTGAATTATCAGTGTCATGTAATATTTGATATTCTGCAGATAAAAAACAGCCGTGGGGATGTTCTTCAATGCAGCCATTACATGCCTATAGTCAGTCCTGAAGGAAAGCCTCTGCCATGTGTAATATATTGCCATGGAAACAGGTGACTGTGGGACATTATGCATTTCTTAATTTTTTTGGTTAGCATGCAGTTGATGCTTCAAACTTCAAAGAGTTTTATTCAAAGAATAACGTTTTCTTCTAGACATTTCAGACTTTGCTTTGAAGATGTGTGTTTTATTTTTATTTTCTCTCGGTTTTAAAAATATTCTTTTTAATTTAGAAAAAGCATTATAACGGTTTAATGTAAATAATATTTGTGTTTGTCTTACTCATTATTAGAAGATGTGGTTGATCGTTTTAAACTTGCACTTTAATCAATTTCGAAAGTTGGTTTCTGTGCACCTTTCTTACCATCTTACTACTATAAAACGTATAACTAGAAGTTAACACAGTCCCATTTCAAAACCTTTTCCTTTTCAATTATATCTTTATAAATGTATACATGCAATTAGTTTGATATGGTGCTGCATTTTCAATATAACAATGTTAATTTCAAAGCTTTGCTTTTTAAAATATTTATTGACTAAAAAGTATATTATCTTACATTTCTTTGTGCATATGAACAAATATAATGGATGATTTACCTTAAAAAATGAGAACGGCAGAAGTAACAAACAAGAATTTTATCAAATGTACTTATCTTGCTTATTTTGTGCAATGTTTATGGCAGTGGATGCAGGGTTGATGCCAGTGAAGCTGCTCTAATTTTACTTCCTTCAAATATTACAGTTTTTACTCTGGATTTCTCAGGATCGGGAATCTCTGGAGGAGAGCATGTTACTCTAGGTTGGAATGAAGTAAGTGCTTGCTCATTAACTGTTTGAAACATTCTATCATATTTAGTTGTATCATTATCATTGATATAATTGGGGATAATATCATGGCACAATTTGCATGGTTTAGGTATCTAGGTTCATCTTCCAAAGCAATAGGGAAATTAATAGCCATGTAAAACATGGGACTGAAGATGGGTGGACGAAATGGAAAAAGAACTTTATGTGTAATTTGTGATTACAAAGTGCCATCAAACTCAAAAGAAAACTTCTACTGGATAAGTATCATCAGTGCTTTATTATAGTGAAAGTTGCCTATTGGACATTGAAGCGGCAAGAAGAGCCAAAAAAGAAAAAAAGCATAGCAGGGATTGAGGTGGATGAGTGCAGTGACATACAAAAATGGGAGTTTTTGAAAGTTAGAGTAGCACCTATTGAGAAGAAGCTGACAAGAGCTTACCCAGGGTGGTTTGATCATGTGAGGAGAGGACTGTTAGAGGCTAGTTGAAAAAACTGGAAGATAATCAAGTGAAGAGGGGTAGAAGAAAACAAACTTGCATATTCCCAAATTTAATCCAAAATTATTATCAACGAGTCCAAATTAATTTTGGTAACATGTATGTTGGAGTACTGTTGGCAGAAAATATGAAATTTGTCAGGTGCCTGAGGCAGGATACTTCTCATTTCTTTTTAATAAATTTCTTACATCTCAGTAGAAATGAAATTCTTGTGTTTGTACTTCCTTGTGAGTTTGCATATGCATTACTGCTATTTTGCTTTGTTTCCATTTTTTTTATATTATGAAGATTATTTAACATTCTTGGCTGTTTTCAGAAGGATGATCTGAGGGCAGTGGTCAACTATCTGCGGGCAGATGGAAATGTCTCTCTGATTGGCTTATGGGGACGCTCAATGGGTGCTGTGACTAGGTAATTTGTCATGATTCACTTCTTCCTTCGGCCTTACATTGTAAATAAGGTTGAAGAAATGTCTCCTAGGCACGGGTGGTACGTAGGATTGTATCAGGATATTGTAATATGGTCCATTATTACCCAGATCTTATAGTTAATTATCAATAAGTTGATTAGTTTGTTAAAGAATAGAAATCGCATACTTGACCTTATTGTTGCGATCCTCTTCTAATAAGAGCCAGTGTGGCTTGAGTTGAATAAATGAAGAAAGACTTCATTAAGATTTTTTGTAATAGTTAATAACGATCAATTGATCATAGCATTGTAAACAACAATGAAGGGATCACAGCCCTTAAAATGGTAGCTGAACACGACCTTAACTTGTAAAAGGTGTATGGCATTTCATAGATAATCATAGATATACCATACACCTTAATGGGTTGTCTGCAGAGTGCAGAGTACAACCTTAACTTGAGGATGAAGCATTTCATATTACATTCATGTATATTTGTAGAACTTTGGAAATTATTTTAAGTTCTATATTTTTATATACTTGTGGAAATGATCTGCTTTCCATGTATGCATTTACGCCTTTCTGCATTGAATATTTCAAACCATTTCCTACCAAAAACGCATTCTTCTCATTAACAGTGTGCTACCCATGTGTTTCTTAATTTTTGAAGTCAATTTATAAACTCCCTGATTGTTTAGCAATTCAGTCTTACCAGTGTATATCACCTCCTTCTTGCCATTAATGATGTCATTCCTTGCAGCCTTATGTATGGAGCTGAGGATCCTTCAATCGCAGGAATGGTTTTAGACAGTCCCTTCTCTGATTTGGTTGATTTAATGATGGAACTTGTAGATACATATAGAATCCGTCTGCCAAAATTCACAGTGAGTGAATTATATTTTTTGATGGAAATGAGAATACTTTGTTATAGAATTAATCTAACCAAAACTATTAATCCATAATCTCATTCATATTTTAATGCTTGTTTACGTTGAGGTTATTAAAATCACCTTACGGCTTAGTCTATGGTTTGTTACCAACCATATATTATGATCAGAAGTTAGATTGGGGGAGGTTTATTTTAATACCAACGAAGGTCCCTATCCATCCAGGCTGGAATTTATAGCTTTTCTAGACATCTGTTAGGTTCATAAACATGTTTTGTGATGAGTGACAAGGATGTTGTAAAGATGGTTTTTTATACGCTATTTCTTGGAAAGTAGTTGACCTAGGCTATAGTTTATTATGGAGTAATGTAGCACCTATGATGAATGATTGCTATTTTTGACAGGGGTCTGTGAATATTTGTAGTTTGCATTTTGCAACATATGAGTATCTTTAGCCCTCTCAATGAATATTTATATACTTTATACACATGGCTAGTATCTGATTTCATGGCCCTTGTTTCTCTCTTATGAGAATAGATTGTCATTGCCCTACGATTTTTCCATTTATATTGGGTTTTTCCTGTTACAGGTGAAGTTTGCAATTCAATACATGCGAAAAACAATCCAGAAGAAAGCAAAATTTGACATAACAGACTTGAACACCGTTAAGGTTATTTTTCCTTTTGATTTTTTTTGTTTAATGAAAAAAATTACTTTTATTTGCCTGTCTGTATGTAATGATTGAATAATTTGACAGAAAAATAATTAGTGAACTTTCTTCCTTTGCTTTTCCTCATTATTTGTTTGATATACTTCAGTTCAAATCCAGCATCTGTAACTGAGATTGGTTGAGAAACATTTTATTTTTTAGCTTGAATTTGAGAAATGGATACACTTGTGGTCTGTGGAAACTTTGTTCTCTCTTTTTTTTTTTTTTTTCAATAGTGTACACTTTTTAGTTTGTCAGTCATATGATTGTAATTTTACTCAGCAACTCATAAATATATTACTAACATATTTGTTCTGAGTTTTCTTTTTAAGTTAGTCAATTATCAGGTGTGAAGGAAACTTTCCCAGTCAAGAAATCAATGCTATATGATTTAAGTCAAATACGTTTGAACTAGTTAAAAGTTTGGAATTAAAAACTGAACCAAGAGGAACTTTTCTCTGGTAGGGACGTAGGGTAGAGGGATACAATTTGGCTTGTTATGGTATCGTCAAACTTTGTGGCTTGTCATGTGCATCATGATTCATTTTGATTATTGACAATGATGACTGCACTTTTCTTGGACCTGGTGAACTTCTTTAACTTTGATTAAATGGTAGGAATTAGGGTGATTAATTGTTTACAATCTTCTTTCTAGATTGCGTGCTTGTGATCATTCATGAAGTATAGGAGGACAGAGGCAAAACAACCAAAATAGTGAACAATTTTTTGTCCTCCTAAACATATAAAAAACGACTTTATGAGCATTCAAATGTGTAGAAATTTTATCTCCTGTATTTTCCCGTAATAACATTTTTTTTTCTTTCTAGAAAAAAAGAGATCTTTAGTGTGGAAAAAATCTGAATCAGATGCTAGACTTTACAGAAAAAAACTAATTGGGGGAAATTTTACCATATTGAATTTCTTTTGGTTTTTTGTACTTTCATATTCTTCATTCTATTCATTCATTATTTGTCTGCATTGCAGGTAGCCAAATCTTGTTTTGTTCCTGCTCTATTAGGGCATGCCATTGATGATGATTTTATTCGTCCTCATCACTCGGATCGTATACTTGAGGCTTACATGGTAAATATGTTTGCAAGAATTTGAAATGTTTGCTTTTACTCACTAAATTTTCATTCTCCTTTTA
The DNA here is from genome assembly GCA_013407115.1 of Glycine latifolia. Classification (NCBI taxonomy): domain Eukaryota; kingdom Viridiplantae; phylum Streptophyta; class Magnoliopsida; order Fabales; family Fabaceae; genus Glycine; species Glycine latifolia. The sequence continues at coordinate 12,121,850 of CM023953.1, read as the reverse complement.
GTCCGTTATTTATGGAATTTGGGTTACTCATTCTCGTATGCCTGACCTTTTGGATCTATAATATTGTTGTTTATCCTTTGTAGGGAGACAAAAACATAATTAAATTTGAGGGAGATCACAACTCTTCGCGTCCTCAGTATTATTTTGATGCCGTAAACATATTTTTTCACAATGTTTTACAACCTCCAGAAGATGAGCTTGGGGAATCATTTTTTGACATTATGAATGATTACTTTGGTAAGGTAAATTCACCATGCATCTCTTTGGTTCCATTTTGGTCAAAATGCAAAGTTCCATTCTTCAACGTTATTTTAAATGTTAAATGTTTTTCCTACACAGGATGTTTGGAGATCTGTGCATGAATTTGACTTTGGCAATGGACCATCATTCCGAAACAAAGGCATGATTCAAGTACTCCGTGTCTCTTAACTATTCCTTCTGAATTGGTATCCATGAGGATTTGCATCTGATAACCTTGCTATTAATGCAAATCTCTTAAATTGTTTCTTTGTTAATTGCAGAAACATCAACAAGCAGTACCGTGGATGACATTAAGCACGTCCGTTCAAAAAAACCAATGAGTAGGATGGAGGTTTGTATTTATCTGCTCTTAGTTTACTGTCAGAACTAAGAATATCATGCAATTAGCTTGCTGAGAAACTATTCAAACGATAAATATTAAATGTTGATTGGTGCTTCCTGCAATACCAGTTATGTCTGGAACTGGAAGCAGGGAAAATTTAATATTCATGTGATAAATATAAAACGTGATTTGGTCCTTTTGTTCATATGGAATATTCTCTTCTATAAATTATTGCATAGTCATGGAAGATGTGGTAAGTTGAGCTGTTATGACATTATGTGATTCTTGGTTTTTTAAGATTTTTATTTCTTGAATAATATTATTGTTTTGACTTTCTCTCAGGTTCCATCACATATTTCTTCAAAAGATGGACATCCCGACTGTGAGGTATGGATTTATCTTTTTTCGTGTCTTTGTACTGAATTATATTTTGTTCTTTCTCTATATTAATAGTAAATTAATGATGTACGTTATGGCATTTATGCCATGGCATATTTTGGTCCAACATTCTCTGCAGTATGTATTGAGTGAGATGGTGGTGGTTGGTAAGACTTTAAGAATGGGAATGCTATAATGGGTAGAGACTTAAGAGTGTCACTAGCCTGTAGATCATCTTTCATTTAATTGTTAAAAGTTTAAAAAGGGGGAGCTTGTGTTCAGATAAGTTGTCATTTCTATATTTCTACCGAACATGATTTTATTTATGTTTTACATGTGCATGGTGGGTAACCATTACTAGTGCAACCAGAAGGCCCCAATACCTGAGTTTCAACTCTCAAGATTCAATAATGTAATTTATTCAAATGTATAACTTCAGATAAAGACAGGCACCATAATCTGTAATAGATAGTAATATGAGTAATAAACATGTTTAATCAGAGGCCTAACTTGAAGGGAGTTGGTTAGGTGATCAAACTCAAATGAATTATAGTCACTAATTTTGCGCGATGTTTTTGCACAACAGGCACAGAAATGTGATGATCTTTCCTCATCATCTTCTACAATGATTAGTTTTGAATTATCAAATGGTCGTCTCTATAGTCCCCTCGTTCCAACCGATCTAGATGATGACCACTATGTGGAATTTCAACTTGATGACTTTACAGGCTGTCCATCTAGTGCAAAGAAAGAACAAAAAGTGAGTCAGCTAGTTGGTTATCACATAACATAAATTGAAATTATGAATGCATGATGTTATACACTAAAAGTTGTATAATTGTTTTCATGGATTTTTATCCATATTATTCAGATGTTCACGGAAGCAGTGATAGATTCATTGAAAGACCGGGAAATACGAATTCCAGAGGTAGAACAACCACCTGTTATGAGTGCTAGTACCATGTCTATAGAGCCATCGGATAAGAGTGACTCACATGCTTCTAATTCACATGAGATTTCCAAACCTGTGGAGACAGAATCTTCTTTACTCAACCACAGTGATAAAACAATTTCCACTTCATCTGATGCATTGGAGCCCTTGAAAACTGAATCAAATTCCATTTCAGTGATTCCAAGTCCTGTAACAAGTCTTTCATCAAGCAAAATACCATCACCCCTACCACCATTGGACACTTCATCGGTCGCCGAGTCTGGCGATACAGAAAGTGATTCTACTGGTAATGATAGTTCTGCTAGCATACAAAGTTCATCAGACACTGACATTTCACACAATACAAAAGCCACATTAACTGTTATTAAGAATCCAACAGGCCATGTCTTGAACGGCTTACGGCGACGTTGGGATTTCAACTTTTTCAGAAACAGTCACAATCGATAAGATTAGAGAGTCATTGCTTTTGTAACTACAAAATATACTACATTAGTTTGTAAAATTCTCCACAAAAGAAATGGGTTGCTTGTACTTAAGTTCTGTATCTTTAGATTATCCTCTAGCATTCATCTTATATTATTTCACTGTAAGAGAGAGTTGATGTGTTTTTACCCCGTCGAACTAGAATTTCTGGAAGTCCCCATTATTTGGCCATGCTTATGCATGATTTATTGATTTTTTCCTTGAATGTTTTTTCATTTTCTTATCGAAGATTGGTGTAATTGTATTCAACTACTGTGGGGGGCTTTCACGTTCTTTTTGTTAGGCCTGACTTCTGGTTATAATATCTAATTTTTTTCTTCTAATCTATTTATAATATATAAAATCTGAAACATGAACCCATATATAAGCAATATTTAATAATACAATATTGTTACATCAACATTTCAGATTAGTTGAAAAAAAATTTAGATGTATTATCTCTTTGATCAATTTCCATTAATATTAATAAGACTAAATAATCTATTTGAATTTTTATCTTTTTTTTTTGTTTTAGTTTGATATTTTGATTCTTTATCTTTTAAAAAATTTGATTTGGCCATTTTTTTTTTCAGTTTAGCCATTTATCTTTTTAAAAAATATATTTGATCATTTATCTTAGTTTTTTATTCAATTTGATTCTTAATTTTTTTTTTCAATTTGATCATTCAATTTAGTTAAGATCAACGTTGTTAATCATTTAATTAAATGAACATTTTTGGTTCAGTTTTCTTCCTTTCTCCTCCATTTCATTTTTAACAAAAAAAATTCATTCTTAAATGATTAACGACATTAATTTTAAATGGATGGAAGGATAAAACTAAATCAAAAAAAGATAAATGATCCAAATAAATTTTTAAAAAAATAAAGGATAAAACTAAACAATAACAAAAAAAGATAGATGATCAAATTAAATTGAACTTTTTAAAAGTTAAAGGACTGGACTAAAAAAAATAAAAATAAAGGACCACATAGGTCATTTGCCTATTAATAATCATTAGTTTTCATTGCTTTCAATCTTCACTAATCTTAGAAAATTTTCCAATCTCAATAATTTATATATAATAATTTAAATTGAAAATGAAATTCTTATGAGTAAGGTATGTTTATTTTTTTGAAAATTGTAAAATTGAAATAAATATAAAATACAAAAAATTTCTAGAGTTCAACTTCCATGCATTATCAATGTAAAATCTGTTATACGTACTATCAACCACCTATAAATTAGTTCAGATATGCCTCTTAAAATAATTTTTATAAAAATTAACAAATTTAATTATCATACATGAATCATTGAGTGCTACTGTAAAATATTTTCCATTGCTAATGTACTCTAATTAAATTCATATTTCTACAGATAACAAGGTTTTAAATATTATTTACAGTCTATGCAACCACTAATGACACTAATAACACATAAACAAAACTATCAATGAAGATGAATTGAATAACAAATACACATTAAGCTACAAAGAACATTATTATCAATTAAACAAAAAAAAAGTCATAATAAGCAAGTGAAAAATATGAATTCAAACAAATGCTTTTTGACTTAGTTGGTCACCACTCTACCTTTAAAAACAACTTGGGATATACTTGTCTCCCTTTAACCTTCTAAATTCATGTTAATTTTCACTAAGCTTAAAAAGTCTTACATTCACAACTTGTGATATATATACAACTTAAATTTTGAAAAATTAAATATTTTTTAATATATAAATTATAATATAATTAAAGTTTGTGATAAAAAAAACAAATATTTTTAAACATATACATTATATTTTAAATTTATAGTTAATAATTTATATTTTGATATAATATTATTTTACGATAGATATAATGTTATTTTTACTTAATGATAATTATGAAAATATATTGAAATTTAATTTAGAACAAAAAATATTAATAAAAAGATAAATTATACTTGCACAACAAATTATAAAGTAATATAATTAAGAGAAAGAAAGAGTAAAAAAGAAGATAAATTTGAATATGAAATATAATAAATGATAGGATGGAAAAAAAGATAAACACAAAATATAATATTATATATATATGTTGTACATGTAGTTTAAAAAATGTAGATAAAAAAGATAAGTATTTTAAAAAAATCTCTAAAATCACTATATTGATGAAATTTTTTTGTGTCTGTTTCTTGCGAATATTATTGCGGATTCTGTTGACGACGTGTCAGCTAAAATAACGCCAAAGTAGATGAAGAACGAATAAAGTAACAAACTTGGACTATAATCAGTTCAGTTGTTATCATTCTCTTCTCTGTTCCTTCCTTATTCTTCAGTTCAGTGTGAAGTGTGTGTAATCCATATTCTCATGGCTTCCGTTGCTTTCAGAAACCTAAATTCTAAGCGCCTCCTTTTCTCTTTGCATTTCACAAACGCTAATTACCATTCAGTCTCTCGTGGAACTTGCACCGTCATATCCCAAAACTGCAATAATGCACCTCCTTTGGAGCTCGTTTCTCTACGGAGATCCTTAGCCACTTTCGCTCGAACGTAAAGACCCTCCTTTTCTAGGGACACCATTTTTCTCTTTCTTATTCTTTCTTCTTTTCCCTCTTTTATGTTAGTTGAATACATGTCCTTGCATGTGGTAGTTAATTCATTTACGTGCATGTGATCATTCACATGAAGAAAAACGAAACCTTTAATCATTTGAAGTAGAAGTGATTATAGTGTATGAGCAAAATATTATTTGACTTAAGTTCGCTGGCCCAAATAACCAGTTTGAGCACTTGTATATCCTTCAGGATAATATATATTTTTTATATATGAATTCACCTTCAGTCATTCCTTAATTGTGGAGGCACTGGGTATGTGTGTGGAAATAGAAATACAGATAGCAGATAGAGATATTTATTGCTTGTTCCTTTGCATGTTATTAGTTATGAGGGTTGTTTAATGTGTGTTTCTTTTTCATTGTTGAAGTTGTTGTTCTTTTTTGCAGAAAGCCCCATCTTAACGTGGGCACAATTGGGCACGTTGATCATGGGAAAACCACACTGACTGCTGCAATTACCAAGGTTTGGCTTGATTTCCGTGTCCTGATTCTTAAATAGTGGAATTCTACCTTTAATTTCAATTTCTTTTTGGCATAAAGATTTTGTGATTCAGGTCTTGTTTGAGTTTGACAATATTTGTATACGTGAATTGATTTTGTGGAACAGGTGCTAGCTGAAGAAGGTAAAGCCAAGGCCATTGCCTTTGAGGACATAGACAAGGCTCCTGAGGAGAAGAAGAGAGGGATTACTATTGCGACTGTGAGAGATAGATCACTGTTTTTTTTTTCTGAGTCCATACTCCAATTATGCATGTTGTGAATGATACAGAACTAATTGTTTTAGTAATAAAATTTTGTAAACTTCTCTTGATATTACAGGCTCATGTAGAGTATGAGACAGCAAAGAGGCACTATGCCCATGTTGATTGCCCAGGACATGCAGACTATGTTAAGGTATGGTTAGTTGGAATGCGGACAGACTTTGTTAAAGCATCTATATGGTTCATTGTTATTATTATTATTATTTATTTCTCTGAGTCAATTTTTTTGGTGTGAATTATGACCCTTATGCTTTTCCTTCTATATTGAATGAATATGCATTGCATTACTTTGAAGAATTCGTGATCTTATTTATTTTAGCATGATTGATTATTTGATGCTCCTGTACATGTTCGTGTCTGTATGGAATCCATCTTCAATTAATTCATTTGGTGAAATTACAGAACATGATAACTGGAGCTGCACAAATGGATGGTGGAATTCTTGTGGTTTCTGCTCCTGATGGGCCAATGCCTCAAACAAAGGAACATATACTGCTTGCTCGTCAGGTTGATAGCTCATTTTGTCAATATGTAAATGTAGAACTCAGTTTTTATAAAATCTAATTACATTCCAAAACTGTAAGATCAAAAACATAAATGGGTGTTTTTCTTGTTTCCTGTGTCAGGTTGGTGTGCCATCATTGGTCTGCTTTCTAAATAAGGTTGATGTTGTTGATGATCCAGAGTTGCTTGAACTTGTGGAAATGGAGCTTCGTGGTATGAAGTGTTGTAAAGTTTTATTTGAATGGGAATAAACATTAATCTACCACTTATCAGAGTGTTTCTTTTATATTCTACATCTACCACTTAACAGAATGTTTCTTTTATATATTCTACTAATCGGATGTGCATCCTTTTGACAAACAACATTTTTGCAGAACTGCTTAATTTCTACAAATTTCCTGGGGATGAGATTCCAATTGTACGAGGTTCTGCCCTGTCTGCATTGCAGGGAACTAATGAAGAACTTGGAAAGAAGGCTATCTTAAAACTAATGGATGCTGTGGATGAATACATTTCGGATCCTGTGCGGCAACTTGACAAACCTTTCTTAATGCCAGTAGAAGATGTTTTCTCAATTCAGGTAAGCACAAAGATCATAACTTATGTGTATCAGAACAATTCTTATTGAAATATCATATTCATATACAAAACAATTTCTGGACACTGGTGTCGCCCATATTTCCTCCTCCTCCATGAATAAGGATCAGGATGAAAAGGAGGGAAAAAATATAACCACCCCAAAAAAGTCACTAACAATGTACATTTCTATTTACTATTTTCAAGTTTTTCTTGCAAGAGACTTCAGCTTTTAACACAGTACAAAGTTAGTTAACCAGAACTAGTAGTCCTTTGTATACTATTTTTTTCTTCTAAGAATTACAATAATTCAGTTCAAACACTTTCCTTATTATGATAATCTAATAAAATGACATTTCTTTAGCCTCACTGCATTCTGTTATGTATTTCTCAAATAATTTGTTTATATTTACTTTACATATGTTGTCAACTGCTTGATGTGTTCCTTCCACCATGTTTGGTTTCTGCAAAGGGGCGTGGAACTGTTGTGACTGGTCGTGTTGAACAAGGCACCATCAAAGTAGGTGAGGAGGTTGAAGTAATGGGACTAACACAGGTACACATGGAAGTGAAATATATCATGTCATGTTAATGACTGTTTTGCTTTATAGTATATGCTTTTGTATTTATCAGTCTTTGTGTACAGAGTGGACCTTTGAAGACTACTGTAACTGGTGTGGAAATGTTCAAGAAAATTTTGGATCGAGGGCAAGTAAGTAAAATCACACTACCATCTCTCCTTCCTTCCTTTTACCTGGATTTGGATTAATGGATAATTAAATATTTCTGTCTATTTCAAGGCTGGCGATAATGTAGGACTTCTTCTACGTGGTCTGAAGCGTGAGGATGTACAGAGAGGAATGGTGAGTGGAACGAATTCAAAGTGCAAAGTAATATTAACATATGAAATTTTTGTTCAGCATTGATCTAAAACTTAATGTGGTAGTGGAAATATGGTAATTGTCTCATTCTTGACGTGAAAAGATGAGTTCTTGCTAAATTTTGTAATTAATGAGGGCTCATATGAAAATCTGTAACCACTATTTCATTTCATTATGTTTTATGAGGGTCATTCAATTTATGAAAATGAACCAATTTTATTTTTCTTTTCCTTTTTCTAAACTTTTTATTGATGAAAAATACAGGTCGTGACCAAGCCTGGTGCATTTAAAACATATAAGAAGTTTGAAGCAGAGATTTATGTCCTCTCAAAAGATGAAGGTGGCCGTCATACTGCTTTTTTCTCTAATTATAAGCCACAGTTTTACTTGAGGACTGCAGATGTTACCGGAAAGGTGGAATTACCGGAAAGTGTCAAGATGGTTATGCCTGGTGATAATGTGACTGCAACTTTTGAGCTGATATTACCTGTTCCTCTTGAAATAGGTAGGTTGAATCCTAGATGTGACATAGATCATAAAGATGCTGCATTATCTACAATAGGTCACCTATATATTATTTGTTTCATATTGTCTCTAGTTTATTGATTATTTGCATTTTGCAAATTGTTGCCCTAGTAAAATTGGAAATTGATAAAGCATCTTTAAACTTTAATTAGTACACTAAGTGGATTCAACGAATAATCGATATATTTAAATGTGTAGCCTTTATGTTCTTTTAATTCTGTGAAACTAAGTTTTTTTTCCAGTTATATATCCCCTAAAAGCTAATGTGTCGCAATTGCTTTTTGACGAATTTGGAAGGTCTAGAATTTAATTTATAATTGTCTATGCATTGTCTTTACTTGCAACCTTTGTTTAGTTTGTGACTACATTCAACAATATGATTTGACGGTAGTTACTTTATTTATAAACAGGACAAAGATTTGCTTTGAGAGAGGGAGGCAGAACAGTTGGTGCAGGAGTTGTTTCCAAAGTGATGGCCTAGGATGTTGGTCTAAATTCTACATCTTTTGCCCAGTAATTTGTAAATAAGTTGTGAGTAGGGACTGAGAGCAATGTTCTAGGAGGATTCTATGATGTGACTATTTTTTTTACACTTGGTGCGGTGGTTCTGTTTCAATGTGTTTTGTTTTGTTTAATTTAGAGAATTATACTAGTTCATTATGTTTTTCATGGACAAGAGGGAAAATGGTTCAAATTTTTTGGTTTAGTTAATAATGTCAATATCTTCAAGATCCCTTTCTCTTTTTGCTTGTTTGGTGTATTGTTAGAATTTGGCTACCACAACATCCGGCTCTTCTATAACTGTGAAACCTTGTTAGACATCTGAGCAAGGATAGAAACAACAATCAAAAGATTACTCCCAAGTCAGTCTGGCCTAAAGAAGGAAAAATCTAATATTATTTGGATTTTTTTTTTCTTTTAATTTCAATGCAGGAAGAATGAATTTAATCACATTATGAAATATGGATAATTCAATTCAAATAATAACATTGAATCTGAAAGAAAAAAAGAATAAGTAATTGAGTCAAGCTATCTTTGCAGCCCCAGCAAACATGGCAGCCTTCCAAAAGAATTTACTATAATTACTAGTTTACACACACATATATACAAGTATACTATTACAATGATTGCTCTGGATCAACATGGTTTACTGATTTTGCAATATAGTTCTGTGATTCATTAATTTACCTATCTTCCAGCAACTTCAATGCTGTCTCAACCAGTGAGTGAATTGTTAGATTGTGCCGGTTCAGTCCCACAGTACCGGAGAAAACATTAAAGCTTTCAAGCTCTGAAGTGGTCTCTAAGACACCCTCCAGCACCTCCTCCATTCCCAAATCCTTGAAAGTATGAATGTTTTCTTCTCTTTCTTTCATCATCCAAATTGCCAGCTCTATCACAAACCTCCTTATCCTCGGGACCTTAGTTGGAGGATATCGGTGTTTCTTGAGAATATGGATTAATTTATTTGCCAGTTCAGCCTCAGTGATCCCAGATTCTTCAAATACAGTGCTTGATTCAGAGGAAGTCATGAATGTGAAAACACTTGCCGCTAGTCCAATCATCACTTCTTGCAGCTTGTTTTCTTGTGACATGATTGCCTGAAGCACCTGCAGGGTTGTGCGATGGTTAAAAATTGAGTTTTAAGCATACAACAAAAACATACTAAATAAATTCACATGTTACTAGCCTAAAACTATGATGGTAGATAACACTTACTGTGGGTGCTGCAGCTGTAACCCCCCTTAACTGTTTGAAGCCTTCTGATCCACTGTAGGTGCATAAATTTCTTAGAATTCTAGCGGCATTGACACGAAGCAGTGGAACTTTCAATGCCTCTATCAGCCTGTCCAATACTTTCAACTTCAAAATCCTATGACAGTTGTTCTTGCTTTCCAATGCCAGCATTGCTAGGGCCTCCCCAGCAACAGTGGTTACATCTTTCTGATTTTCAGCAATGCGATCTTTGAAAAATATGTTGAACAATTCTTTTAGTACTCCACCTGTGCCTCCAATCCTTTCTGTTGCCTCCTCTTCCAATGCCAGACTGGTTAAAATTTCTATGCTCAGTTTCTGTAACAAGGGGTGTTTCTCTCCATGCCTTAGAATATCTCTGATGTTGCTTATTGTGAAAACTATCTCCGAAATCTCCCTTCGAAGATGTTTCCCATAGGTGCCTGTTGTGCTAGCCAACATCTTCACCAGCTGAAGAGATCTCTTCAATGTCAGAATTTGAGATGGTGTAACATTCTCATTCTTCAGCAACCTCTCTTCAGCATGTGTGAAGTCTATGATCTTTGGGAGCAGGCCTCTTGTGTTTCCAATCTTTCCACAGTTGTCGTGATCACGGGCAAGTTTCTTCAGAATGAGGAGTCCCAAATGGTTAAATGTCCAGTAGCCATAATTGGGATGATCAAATATGAGTTTCTTTTCTCCAATTTCATCAGCTGCATGTATGCAATTCCTGTTAGTTTGGAGAAGAGATGATATCGATTCCATAGCGCCCGGTATCCCAGCTATGCGGAGAGAATTCTGCTTCTTGCCAGCTAGTGCTGATAAAATCTCTGAAGCTGAGAGCCTAATCTCTTCCTCCTTGTGGTCTGTCCAATTCAATATCTCAACTAGCCTCTCCACTACAGATATGGAAATTCCAAGCTTCTGAAGGGTATCATCAGAAAACCGTTCACTCACCGCAAATTGGCGAAGAATTCTTCCTCCGATGAGCTGCTCATCGGGTGAGTTTGATGCCAAGAGATCCATAGCAAAACAGACAATGTCCATTTTCAACCCATCAAATATGCTCCCATTGACACACCTAGAATAGGCATCATAAAAGAACCTTCTAATCGACACCATCCCCGATGGCCCCAACCCACACTCCTTGTTAACCTCATCCAACAGTTTGCAGTAGCTGATCTTCCATACCCAGTAAGCCTTTTCCATCAAGAAAAGCAAAGCCTCAGACAAAGCCAAGGCATAGAAGATATTCAAAGCTGACTCGCGGTTCCTCTTGTCAGTGTCTCCCTTGGCAACCTCTCCATAATTATGCTTGATGAGCTTCATCGATGAAAGAACCACACAAGCCGTGGCCGAAAAAAGCTGAAGCCAATACAAAAGCTTGCTAATATGCCTTGAAAGGAAAAACCATCTAGCATATGGAAGAAGTGGAACATCTGAACTAATCCACATGCGAGTTGGTGTCCTTATGCTAATGGTATTATGATTATCCCTATGCCTCGGGGTAACATTAGCCTCCACCATGTCTCTCCTTTGCTTCTTGATTACAATTGGCCTGAAAAGGCTCTTGATACTTTGAAGAAGCAAGTTTGGGGAAGACCTTAGCATCCTGAAACTGTTGATTCCAGCTTCAGTTATAGACCATGTGGCTTGATGCTGCCACTCAAGCTCATGGCTCCTGCTGAAAATCCTCGTCCCTTCAATCAACAGTATGACAGTGATGAACCAGAAATCGGTTTTGTCCAAAGTGATGGCAAAACCGCCAAGAAGGACAACAGTTGCCCATATGAAACCTAGAGTTCCAAGGCTAGTGGCTGCTTTTTCAAGCACCGCAAGACGAAGAGCGAATAGGGTCAGCTTCTTTTCTGGTGCTCTAGCTGTCGCTGAAGAGAAAGAGTAGTTATCAGCTGCATCACTGTCTCTCTTCTCAATGCTGCTGAGTCCACGAGGCTCAAACATTGTGCTGGTTTTGCTTGTCTCGCTTAGCCTGTGGAGTTCAGCAACTTGTATATTAACACTTCCCTCTCCTTCTATTTTCACAGAAAGCCTATGATCCATGATATTAATGAAATGCTATTATATATGTTGCAACTTTGAAGTGAATGTTTTTTGTGTTGTTGTGTTGTGTCTATCAAGGATTAAGGGTAAGAGGGTTTTTTTATACAAGAATGGAATGAACAAGAATGAGGAGCTTAAAGGGCACGTTTATATTGAGGCGTGTTGGGGAAAGAGTGACGCCAAGCTTCACTATCTTGCCGTCTATTTTCGAAGATGTCGTTGGTTTATGCTTTTTTTAGCAATCTTAGTAACGTGTGGAAGGGTTAAACTTATTTCTTTCTCTCGTGTAAAGCTTGCATTTTTTTTCTCTTCCTAGAAAGTTTCTTATAAGTGTCAATCTAGGGGAAGTACGTAGCATAACACGACGAAGCGGATATCTCACGTTTTTTTTGGAAGTATCAGCTTCAAAGATTCACACCAAGTTCTAATTGGTGGAATCCTGCAACTGAAAGGAGTAACAAGTCAAATAATTTTGTTCGTTAACCAGATTGGTCTTTTTCTACCTTTTTACAGACATGGAGAGAAATGGAAGTTCTGGCACTGGCAGTAAGGAGAATAAACATTTCTTGTTTGTGTTTTGTAAAAAGGTTATTCATACAACAAAATTATACAATAGTTTATATAATCTGAATCAATTAAAAATCATGTTAGGTATAAGAAATTATTATAAAATTAATAAACCTACTTTATATATATACATGAAAGTGTTAAACTTTTACAGTAAATATTTCTCAAAAAGTAAAAAACACCGTTAGAAATAATTTGGTACAATCATCTTTTTGAAACTACTCAAAGTAGTTTTAATGCTCATGATCTTAATGTGAAAATAATGGAAATGCACCTAATTTACACAAGATCAAAAATAATTTTTTTAATAAAAAAATGTAAAAAGTAAATATGTTGGGACCAATAGAACTTTTTCTACGTTGATTCTATTGAGAAATGATGTAAAAAGCACAGTCGTTATCATAATTCAGAGCCTAAAATATTTTCAAGACATTAAATATATTTACTTTTATATTGAATATTTTTAATAAAACATAAAAATTATTAATTACAAGAGTATTTATAAGAAGATATAACATCACTCTACATGCAATATATTCAAAATAAGCTTTAAAAAATAGAACAGATTTTTTTTCTCAAAGTTAATCAATTAAAACTAAATAGAACCATTGCTGTGTATGTAGTTTTTAATTTTATTTAAACCTATTTTCATACTTTAGTACATATTTGATTCTGGTAAAAATACAGTGATTATATTAAAAAAAAATAACATATACTTTTTATTAGTGGAAATTTATTAAAAATTAATTACAAAATCATATTTATTTTTCTACCTACAATTTGGCAGGAGTCCACCTCAACCCATGCCATGCGTGATTAATTCTCTGTTCAAAAGTATTGGTTGACTTGGCAAATTAAAAGTAAAAAAATACGAGTTGTAGTTTGTCAGCTGATAATTTTATCTCCAAATGTTTTGTTGAGTACACGTGAAATATTATTGTTATTTATTATTAGTCTATGCTACGATTAACATCTACAAAAAACAATAAGTAGACATATTTTTAGTATCTGTTGGAATTAAGTTAATTTCATTCTATTAGTAAAAAATTCTTTCACACTAACTATAATCTAACTTTTTTTAATGTTCGTGATATTGATGCAGATTATTTATCGGTAATTAATATTCATAAAAAAAATTGACTGAATGTCTTTACTGAGATATCTTTCCTCTCAAACTGTAGTTTAACTTTAAAAATAGTTACTTAAGCCCACAAAGTAACAGAGCATTTGCAGGAAAAAAAAAAGAGTAACACAACATTTACACGTTAGACAACTTATATTAAACTTAAATAACTTTTTTATTTCCTTTTAAATCCTTCTAATAAAATAATAATAACATTAAGTATATACCTTTCAATATGTTTTCCATCTTTCTTTACTCAGAAAAAGGAAAATGTAAAAATCAAGTAGATATTGTAGGTAAGTATATACATTCCAACTGATGTATACATATTATTTTTTATTTACTCCATATTTTACATTAAAAAATGTATACAGGAACTGATTCGTGTGTAGAATCCATGTAGATGAGAGTCTTTCCCACAAGAATTGCATGAAGCTTTATGCAAAAATTAGATCATGTGAATGTGTAAAGTAACAGAAAATTACGCACAAAAATCAGCTTCCTTATGATTGGTTTCAATATGTCGCTTGGAGTTGGAGTGCACGGATAGATCATTATCACACTCTAACATGACTCATGATTTTTCATTAAAAACGAGTTACTTTCGAAACCCGTAGCTTATGTTTTTTTTCTTTTTTGATTTAGCTTGTGGCTAAATACGTTGCTCATGCGTGCTACCCATCTTGTATAATAAAAAAAAAAGTGAAATATTGATTATTGAGCCTCAAGCATCTAATTCAAAAATGCAAAGTATAAAGTGCATTATTTAGCTACCATTATTGTTGCTTTGTTGGAATGGGTCTGATGACCATTTGTTCTTATCACATAGTAGTATGATTAAAATAATGCAAATAAGCAGAATATCATTTTTATCCGGTAACTTTTGTCATTGAATTAGGCGTGAACTGAAATTATAAGATAGTATTAGAGTTTATTTATGAAGTTATTATTGAGTTACTCATTATCAGAGACAATCTGTAAATATTTAACTTGAAAATTTTATGCTCAAAATATTTGGTCTTTGACATTAAAATATATATTGGAGGTCTCACATTAAATAGTAACACAACCAAAATAAAATATATAACAAAAACAACGTTTTTCCCCCATAAACTAACTTTTGAGAATTATAGGCCTAAAACTAACTGCATAACAATTGGGACTAGCCTCTGGTCCATAAATTAGTGGTAAAAGTTATTTATGTTTGTAAATATATTTTTTATTAATGCAATTTAGTGTTTTTTTCCTACAAATTGTTTTCTTTTTCATTGTTTATTTTTTTTAAATGTGTTTGCTTTATTTTTCGTTCTTAAAATATTTTAGTTAAAAAAATATCACGGTTTAAAGCATTTTTTTACTATTCAAAGTGCTATTTAAAGTACTTTAAAGATGAAAAATAAAATAAATAAATTTTGCAAAGACTAAAACAAAAAAAATTGTAAGGATGAAAATGAAAAAAATGTTAAATTGTAGGGACTAATGTATTTAAGCCAACGATAATATATGTTATTTTATGATTTAATTGTCAAATTTGTCTTCAAAAGTACGATATAATCACAAATTAGTCATTAAAAGTACAAATTTAGTTCCTATGCAACAAATTAGTTATTAAATTTATGAAAATATTTTGTCATTAAGTTGTAATGTTTAATAATTAATTTAATAATAAGTTATATTTTTTAATGACCAATTTAATATTAAGTTACAAAATTTAGAAATTAATTTATTATTAAATTATTGATTAATTTATCACATTTTTATATATTAAAAAATTAAATTTAAACATCTTTAGAAAAAAAAATCTAATTTATCAATATCTCACCTCTTCATGTACGAATTTGATTATTCATTTTTATTTTATTCCTTGATCAAAAGGGAGAGATAGAGATAGCACACTATTAATGCAATGAGTCCATGCGAGGAACAATCTGCTGTTCTGTAACAAATTAGGGTCTTTGCCATGTCTTCTTTCATTTTCGTTTTTGGGTCCCAGAAAGCGTAGGCAAAAAGGGAAAAGTAAAAGAAAGTGAGGCAGAAAAGGGAGACCAAAGAAGAAAGCAAAAAAACAGAGAAAATAATTAAGGACCTCACAATAATCAAATCTAGATTCTTTGGGTTCCTTAAAAGAACCCAGGCCATAAGTTTATGCTTGTGGAATATCTTGGTTTTATTTTACGCGTACACGTAAAACAGAGCTGCGATATATGCTACAAGTTTAAGTTAATGGAGATATTTTTATTTATTTATTTGCAAAGGGGATGAGGGCCTATCTAGTATGTGTTGTTCCTTTCTCTTCTGCTCTGCTTCAATTTTTATTCCATTTTCATTTATTATTTCAATTACCGTATAAAATATATTTAATTTTCTCTTTTTAAAAAAATTCAATTTTTTTTTAAAATTTTTGAAAAATTATATATTTTTTCGTCCACAATTTCGATGTTAAGACTAACCTCTCGTCATGCTGCTGTTACAATTTTGTTTTAATAATAATCGTCTTTTAGATTTAATTTTCTCATCCAACTTATTTTCACAAGGGATTTTTTTTTAAACTTTCTGATAAAACTTTTAAGAAAACTACTATTTCCTAAAATTTAACGTTTTATAAATAACAAAAAAGGTTATACACATTTAAAAAGTTTTACACATTTATCTAATAACATGTATAGTAATTTTGTTGATTTTTTAAATAATTATCTTAAAGTAATTCAAATTATGATTTGTGATTGAATAATAATATAAAATTATTTTACACATTGCATGGACATTAAACTCTTTATAATTAGGTGCTTAATTTTTCCTTTTATTACTATTTAAATACATTTAGTTTCTATATTTGATTAAAAAAATAGTTAGTAGTTATACTTTAAAAGTTTAAATTTGATTTTCTATAAAATAGAAATTGATCGGCTGATTTTCTATAATTTTAAAATCACTAGAAATTAGCCTGTCATCAACTCATCGTGCATACATTTCGATTTTGGTTTTTGCACCACGGACCTAATTTTGAAATTATAGGAATTCAAAACAAACGAATAAAGTATAAAAATTAAAATCAAAATTTAAAAAACAACAATGACTAAAACAATATTTATAATTTCCTTATGATCAATACATTTGCCACAATAGTAAACGGATTTAAATTACCTACAATTAGAGAAAGGAAGATTTCTTTTACTAATTTTTTTTTTCAATTATATGTATTAAATTTCTTATTGTTATATATGTGAACAATTTATAAGAAAAATTAAACTTCTGGCTCTGCTCCTGAAGCAAACAATTCGGGTCCATAGTCAACCCTTATTGAGACATCATTGCGAACGCTACGGTTTCAATGATCAGAGTACACGAAAACTTCTGTCAAGACAATAACCTTTGCACCATACAAGGGCGATGCTAAAACCCAGAAGAACTTATTGTAGAAGTTGCAATAACCCTCATTTATCCAATACGTTAGGAATATGAAATGAGATATCTCTCAGCTACAGTTCTTTAAAATTAGGATGTAATCATCATTTCATCATGATATATGAATTTTAATCTTTTACCAACCGACCTATCCCTTTCCTCTGCTATTTCTTTTTTTTGGTGAATATGGAGAGGGAAGTAGGTAACTACACGACACGCACACACTGCAGAGTCTAGGAGGCCCAATTTGCCCTCTTCCATCATTTGGAGGAGATTCCTAATTTCGAAAATGTGGAGATTCTAGAGAAGACTCACATGCTTGAGCAATGTTTTTGATCCGATCCATTCATTCCTCTAATAACCGAATTTTAACAATTTATCTTCTACCATTTCAATTTGATATAAAGTCATGACTTCCACAGCAAAAACTTCTTAACAAAGGGTAAACGGCGAGGAAAAAAAAGCAACATTCTTTAAGTGCAATAATTATACAGAGATTTAGGCCTATAAACTAGGGCAAAACACTCAAATTTTACATCGCTAACACGTTTTAAGTAACTTCAAAAATACATTACATCAAATCCATGTCAGTAAACGAAAAAATAAGGATTGAATCTTCAACCCAAATCATATATGACTCGTGCAATTCACGGATAGGATGAGAGCAAAATTATGCCACTAAAATATTAAATTGAAGAGGTAATAACAAATGTGACATAAGAACGACTAGGATCTTTATTTCATTGTTCACAAACTCTAATTGTAAATACAAAGAAAAGATGGAAATAATTTATAACCATCTTATTTTCCACCTTCTTTGTTGAATTAGAACAAGTATAAAAATTGATTCATTCCTATCTGTTCTCCAAGCATACCTAAATATTGCAGTTTAACCTAAGATTGAATGAGGGAGGAGAAAGGAAAAGTAGAACCCAGTATATATGCATAAAAACCTATTGTGATTAAGTTTGAGCCACTGGCTTTTTGAATCAGTTCATAAGAAGGATTACACGAGGTATCAAGGCTGTCTGTGTCAATTCAGTTCATTGGTTCATCCACTAAAATTCAATATGCTTCCTAGATAACTATTTCCAACCAGATCACCAAATAAAATAAACAAATGATATTAAACATTGTAATTAAAATTTCTATTCACCAAGAACTTGTACTTCATTTAAGGCAGTATTGGAAGAATCACCACAAGCATTACCCACAACATGTCTTCCCATGATGACATGACACCAGTTGTAGGAAATGACCATCAAGCTCGTCACAGGCAAGCAGAGCTCACAAATAAAAATCACCAACCCATTTTGTCATCCATCATAAAACCTACAGGGAAAAGGCAACATTAACAATACAGTCAGTTATGTCATGCAGGTTACAAGTTAGAAAGCACAGATACAACATGAAGCCGACACTGAAATATGGGAATTCTTAAAATTACAGGAAAAGTACAATTATACAACAAATAAAACTAGTTAAAATTCAATTAAAAACTCAAATATTATATCAAAAGAGATAAACAATGTTTTATCAGTTAGCATAAATCATTGTAAACATAATAAAATACTATCATTTGTCCAATTGTTGTTGAAGTCTTGCCTATATTGATGTAAAAATTCAAAAAGTAGAACTGAAAAAACTGTAAAACAAAACTAGGAGTACGAAGTATCTGTGAAGTGTCCAACATCAATACTGGCACAGATTTTGCTACTATTTTAAAGTATTTGTGCTTATCGTTGGTTACAAGTACCAGAATCACAAGGTTCAAGTGACTTATGTTAGCCCAGAAAATAAAGGAAATAGCAATTCACAAAATATTAATGATTAAGCATATAAGTAAGTTCTTTAAAGTACAAGGAGCTACAGCATACTGCCACATGTCATATTTGATGCACCAAAATAAATATCAACACATATAATAAATATTGTAAGGAAAAATGCATTTTATTAAAGTAAATAAATAAATATAGCAAATACTGTTATTTATAATCAAGAATAAGCAGGTCCAGCAAAAATAAACTCACCCCTGTATAGCATGCCTCTCCATAATAAAAAGAATCTCACACTATGAACTGAGACAATCTCAACTTTGAATTCATAATGTCAACATTTCACTGTGCAAAATGTGTTTCTGACATTTAATGTAGTGGCCTTCTCCATTCACAAACTATGTGCAACTTATATCAATCCAATTTTAGAGTATGTAGCAGGCTCCCAATTTTAATCTAAGCCTGTCAACTATCTAACTTTACCAGGTACACATGCTCACACAAGTACGTACCTAATACCTTTTTGTTTTCCAAATTTCACTATCAAATACCTTCGGGCACATCTCAATGCGGCATGCAATGAGCTGATATCACTCAAGTACAAGCTAGTCCATGCAAAATACTGAATTTTGTCAGTACGTTGTATTGATAACTACTACTAATGCAACAAACAGCTACCTCATATGTTGTGTGGATATCCCTCTTTAGATGCTTTTGCTTACTTGAGATATTTTGAGTTTTGTGGAGAACTTAGAACATAATAAACATTGGTTTGAATATATCCTATGATTCAATTCATTGTCAATGATCTGCACATTTCTATATAATATATCCTGCAGTATGTCAATCTCAACACAATTAATTTTTTTAGCACAAATTACATCTTTGAATTAATATTAACAACTTAACATGTTAACCTAGAGTTAGTATGATGTGACGGACATTGACATGTTAATCCAAATTTGTTTCCCAAAGAATGGGATATCACAGGTTGCAAAAAGGGAATTGGGGGGGGGGGTGGGGAGCTGCCATTTCCTCAGAAACACCAATCCTTTCCACAGTGAAACACACATGACAATTTCATTCTTCAATGACCTCACCAATTAATCAAATCAGTCCAGTGCAAACAAATTCATTCTACTGAGCACGAAAATTCACATAAAACACGAATCCTCAATTGCATACTCTGAAAAAGATAAAAACAAATTAGGTATACCATGTGCATGTCTGTTATAAAAGAGGAGTCCTCTGAGAAACCCTAGCTTTCTCAGCATCAATAATAGACTCCATCAACTTGACCGCATTATCAAGCTTCCCTTTGGCATTGACCACAACATAATCAAAATTCTTAACATGCTTCATCTCCTCCCTGGCAGTAGCAATCCTCACCAGCAACGACTCCACGGTCTCCGTCTTCCGGTCCACGAGCCTCTCTACCAACGCCATCTCGCTCTCCGCCGCCACAAACACAAACACCGCCGACTTCCCGAGCACCTTCTTCAGCGTGGCAGCCCCCTGAATATCCACCCTCAGAACGACGTCGCAGCCCTTCGCGAGACACTCCCGAATCTGCTGCTTCGGGACCCCCTTGTAGTCACCGTAGACCAGCGCATACTCCAGCAGCTCCTCCCGCTCCACCATCCCGAGAAACTCTTCCTTGGAGACGAAGATGTAGTCTTTCCCGTCGACCTCGGCGGGGCGGCGGGGGCGGGTGGTGGCGGTGACGACGAAGTGGAGGGCGCGGCGGGAGTCGTCGCGGAGGCGCGCGATGAGGGCGTCCTTGCCGACGCCGCTGGGACCGCTGATGACGATGATGAGAGAGTTAGGGTTTGGGGAGAGAGGCTCCGAGCTGAAAGGGGAACCCATGGAAGCTTCTAGCGCGCGGAGAAGGTCGGAGCGTTCTGCTTTTTCCAAAGTGGGGATTGGAACGGATAAGGGTCTTCGCGCATCCCCCATTTTGGAAGTGGAGAAGGATTTGATGGTGTGGGAAGATAAGGGTTTTTGTTTTTGTTTTTGATTTTGATTTTGGATGAGGGAGCAGTTGAGAATGGTTAAGGAGGAAGATTGGGGTTTTAGTGGAAGACGGGGAAGAGAGGTGCAGAGGAGCCTGCGGAGCATGGAGCACTCGCTGTAAATACTACTGCTTGTCCACATGAGATAGATTGACGAAATGAGAAGAGGTTTAGTAAAAAAATATAATTAAGCTAAACTTTCTACATCTTGATATTTATACTCAGAACGCTATTCTGGTGTACTAACTCAATGTTGTTGTTGACTAAGGTTTTGGAATCTTGTTTCTAAGCATGTGTTGTATCTGAATCGAAAAGAAAAATCTATTCATTAGATTTTTACTATTTCTAAGAAATGACCTTCTTCTTTACATGCAATACTGTTTGATAGAAAAATCTCTTCGTTGGATTTTGTTTCTTAGAAATATTGTTTCACTGTGTTATGAAAAACTACTAACTCCTTCTGCTTCATCTGTAAATCTCAATTCATTAGATGATACTACACAACAGAACACATGGAGGGGGGGGAAAAAGTGATTTTGATACAGACATACAGGGTAAAAGATTTTATGTCATCAATTAGTTAGAAATCATCTTGAACATAACTTTTTAAATAAGTATACTAAAATTCAACAATCTTATTGAATTACAGTATGGAAAACCTTTATTATAGTTGGAAAAAAATGTCACTAGACCCAGTCAAAGTGTGAATATTTTGAACTTAAACATTACCTCTACTCATGAAAATTATCCATTGCTTGCTACTGGGTAACGAATAGAATGAATGGTTCAGTGTATGTTTGATTTACCATTACAAACATGTTAGTGGCAAAACAACTTTTGCAAAAATTGCAAAAACATCTAAAACCTTCCTTTCCTTTCGCATTCAGTTTCCATTGAACTGTTGGATTTTGTCTTGGAGTTCATACACAATAAGTTAGATGATAAATCAAACATACTCTTGTTCTATTACTGTTCTTGTCTTGGTTTAAGATTTCTTGGCGAATAGAGTGTGTTATCATGTCATGAATGAGACTGATGAGTTAAAGTATTATCTGATGATGTGAGCAACGAGTTTGCTGCATTTGTATTCTAAAGTCTGAATGACAGAGGAACTGAACCCCTCCATCCCCCAAATAGGGCCTGCATAGAAAACCGTCTCCTTATCTCTAGAATGAATTAGGGTGTTGTTTTCTGTGTAACGGCATAAAAGTGTGTACCCATGTTCACCCATAATAAGATACGACAAGCACTTGTGATTCATAGGCTGAGGAAAATACTTGCAGGGAAATATCAGAGTGCACACGTGGAATTCGGTAAGCAAACCTGTGAAACAAGGAGTTAACATTCATTGGGGACCAACACTTCGTTTCTTTTGCTGCACCAAATTAAGGTGCTAACACCAAAGATACCCCCATAGAGAAAGACAAAAGAGAATTTTTTTTTTTTATCAGCAAGAGAAAAGAGAATATGACATTGGCAGTTTGGCTATAAGTTTTTTTTTTTTTTAAAAAAAGAAGAAAATAATACATTATCTTGGTATTGGTACCCAAGTAATACTAGGGTAAAAGTAACAACTTCAATTCTGCAATGAAGCAACCGGTCTGCCTTCAAGTTCATGGCTTTTCAGATCTTTCACGTACTCTGTTATTAGCAAATTAGAGTGCAAGAAAATCATCAATTGGACCATGAGAACCCTTCAAATTTGACCATGCAAATTGTGTGTGAATTAGAAATCATCCCCTATATACTTCAACATTAGGACTTTGAGTCCCTTAAGCTTTTCCCCTTGGTTACTTCAAATGTGAAATTTCAGTTCAGATGATCAACATTAGGCATAGCACATGAAACTCGGGTATTATCAGATTTTCATGGCACAACACAAGACTCTCGTTGGCCACATAGATTCAATATAATTCATTATCAATACCACTGACCACCAGGTCCAGCTTGAGCAGCAGCCACTTTTCTTGCCATGTATTGAGGCTTTGGCTGCAGTCCATTTGAACCTTCAATTCCATCCTCCTCTGTCCCCCTCTCATTTTTATAGCCTGGGTTTCTCCTAGGATATGAACAGCTTGATGCTGCGTACTGAGCTGAAACAGATGGATTCCTGACCACCCTCCGCTGTTCAGCCTCGGCCGTCACTGCTACCCCACAGTTGTTGTAACGCATTACTGAACCAACAACCTTTCCAGGCCTTGCAGCAACACCTACAGAAAGGGAACCACAAATGTATATTGGATGATAATAGCATCATGGTACTTTAAATCTGTAGGTAATATTAGATGAAAAATTATATTGTACCAAGTTAAATCTATATGTAATATTACCATATTCCATAAGCCAGTTTTTTTCTTTTTTTGGAATAAAGTATTTATATTCTGCCAGACATTAAAATCTTGTGAATGTGCTTATGTGCATGTATATGGATACATTAAGGTGCAGCTAGAATAAAGAATATGATTACAAAAAACATAAAAAATAAAATAAAATAAAAGAATTCCACAGCTCTATTTCAGCATTTCTTCTATGCAAACTTGTAGCTATCAGCCATTCACACAAAATTCCACCATGTGGCTGAAGAAAGAAGTACATGTTTGCAAAGATTAAAAGAGATGAATTAAAATGAAACAAGCTTCAGGACGGCACAACACTCTTTATCAGATAATGTCAGCCATGTGTGTAACATAGATAGGAAGAACAAAAGGGAGACAGAGAAGGAGCAAAATGTATACTAAAGTCAATCATCACACCTTGAATATTTTGCGGTGCTTGTAAAGGAAGCCGAGACATAGGGATAGCACTACTCCTATCTATGGGTTGTTTCTCAACTTCTTTGATGCAACATTTGGATAGGTCATCTGCAACCTCAGATGTATTCTGCATTGAGTGGTCCGAATACAATACGCAAGGTCTGCATGTACAGCAACAAATCACCGAAGTTGGCAATTCCAAAGCAGATAAAGGGGTTATTCTATATTGGAATTTGACAAGATAAAAGAACAATGGACAAAGAAGAAAGGAACAATTTCAAAAAATAGTAACAGATTATTAGGATACCTCGGTAATGATGCATGTTGCCTCTCAGGTGGAGCAACAGTCCCCCCTTTGCCGTAATGCTCCTCAAGATATGCAAATTGTTTCTTGAAGTGGTCCACAGCACTATTCAAAATACAATTTGGAAAAGAAAAACAAAAGCTAATGTTACACCTAACGGAAGTTAGAGTAACAAAACTAGGCAATTCTACAATACATAAATTAAAATTAAATATGCTTGAAAATCACAAATTTTCAATCCCGTAAATGATGAATATGCAATTAAAATTACATCTCAACAAACATATGTAATTTATTTTTATTTTTTTAAAAAAGAATAAAATTACAAGACACGCCAAATAGTAAGTATCCATATATCAGTTATTTTCATATATCTATGAACTTAATATGAAATTTGAAAACCACGTGGGCATATGGCTTTTAACCTTAAGAGAAAAAAGCAATGGAGATTGTTTTGTTCGTATATGTTGGAAGCTTGTCATAGCATTTTCTTTTGTACTTCAATAAATTTGATAATTTTAGCCATAACTCTACTCTGAATATAGGAGTTACATGACTTACATCTAACTAAAAAGGTACTGTAAACATAGGCTCCTTAATGAGCAAAAATGAAAATTGTAAAACTGATAAGTGTCCAAATTTATGAACTGTTAAGCAACAATATCAAGTGAAACCAACACCCAAATATGTTGTTCATGAAGTGCTAATGAGGTGCAAAACAGAAATTTGGATAGAGATTTAGACAATACCTTGGATACATGAAACCTGTTGGCTCTGATCCCTCTAGAAATTCCTTCAACATCTTTGGATGGTACTCCAGAATCTCTCGGTATATAAGCTCTCGTACATCTTCCTTTGTTATCCGGCGTCTCTCAAATTCAAACTCCATCTTGGTAACTGGCTGAGCAGATGGTTCTCTCTCAACCTTGGCCAAGCCTTTAAAATATGGATCCGCTAGAGCCTGACATTATTATATACATGATAACCTATTAACCAGATATAACAGAGAATGTGAACTACAGATAGATGGACATCAAGATCTAACCTCTTCAGCAGTAGGCCGATCCTTAGGCTCAAATGCCAACATTTTTTCTAACAAACGAAGAGCAAGGGGGTCGGCATTAGGAAACTTCTGCGAGAGAGGGACAGGCTTCTTCTTTCGCATGCTGCTCAAATATCTCCGAGCTTTCTCATTTCGTACCTTTTAGTGTAATACCAAGGTTGCATTGAGTAACAAAATAGAACAATCAAAATTGCTAAAAGGAAGGGAAACTGAACAACAGACCCTAGCAATTGCTTCAAGAGATGGAGTTCCAAGAAGATCAGTCATAAGGTCTAGTTGATGGACAACATTCTTCCCAGGGAAAAGAGGTTTTCCGGTCAAAAGTTCAGCAAAAATGCAGCCAATGCTCCATATGTCTATAGCTGGGGTATACTGAAAAACAAAAGTTTATGGCTAAATATGTTTACCAAGTCCTGGTCCAGCATAAGATAATAAATCATTAAGGTACACAGAAGCATAGAGACATTATCCATCTTCATTTCATAAACGGGATCAACTTACTGGCTACTGCTTTAAACTATGAAACAAACAATGATAGGCACTGATTCCTGTTGATCTATGTGGCCAACCTACTTAAGTGGGAAAAAGTAGTTGTATGTATATTATTTAGTACAGTTAAATTTTAAAATTGCTATTTGAAACATTCATCATTTAAAATAAATCTTTTTAACTTAGTAAATCATATCAAGCAGGGGTAAATCATCTTGGATAAAATTAGCCAATGATCTTAAATAATAGTCATAACTCATAAGTCATAAACATATATTGCACCTTGGAAAAAAAGGATCCACACAACTCAGGAGCCCTATACCACCTGGTTGCAACATAATCCTGCAAGCAAACAAACATTAAGAGGTGATGAGATGAACTGAGAAAGAGAGCTATGTTCAATTGAAGGTGATAGTTTCAGGGAAAAAGATTCATACTGTCCAGAAAATAGCAGTTGGAGTATCATTGAAAGCCACTCTCGCAAGACCAAAGTCGCAAATCTTCAGTTTGCAGTCAGCATTTGCTAAAATGTTTTTTGGCTTTAGATCACGGTGAAAAACATTTGCTACAAGTTCATTAAGAAGTTCAAAATCAGCCATAGTAATCATATAATTTTGCTACTAGTTTTATACAATAACAAATATATATATATATATATATATATACACACACACACACACACTACAGCAAGCAATCTAAGAAAGACTCCCTAACTAACCTGTGTGTATATACTTCATGCCTCGAAGAAGCTGATACAAAAAAAACTGGTAATGCTCTGGTGTCAGATCATCATTAGCTTTGATGACCTGATGTAAATCAGATTCCATGAGTTCGAAGACAACATATATATCTTTGAATTCCCTTCTAGAAGGAGGTAACAGAATATGTTTGATCTCCACAATATCTGGATGGCGTAAAAGTCTAAGAAGCTTAATCTCGCGAAGAATGCGAGTGGCATCAGAAACATGTTCAAATATGTCATTTATTTTCTTTATTGCAACCTTTTCTCCAGTGTGTGTATCATATGCAGAGCAGACAACACCATAGCTTCCTTTACCAATTACTTCCTCTATTCTGTATCTGCTCCCTTCACCGTATTCAGTAAAGAAGTCCACCTCTACAGATGACTGCAAAAACACAACAAACCAAATTATTCTAATGAAGATACTAAGCAAACTCAAAGCCATACGTATGGTTTAAATGATCTGCGACATCCATATTTTAATGAAGGAAACATAATTATGCTCCACATTTTTATACATGAAAGTTGCAACAGGAGATAAAGGTCTCTCCAAGTTTTTAAAGATGAGACAGTTAATTTACAGTTAAACATAAGATAAGATTCATATTATAAAAAATACGGAATGTACATTTGACTTGATCCTCTCTAAAAGTAATGAAACAAACATATTTTTTGGATGTTTTAAATCCCACATGTAGAATTAGCAAGGTATAATTAAATTTCAGAGGGATAAAAGATTCATTATGAAAAAAAGATACAAATTTCGCTATTAGTAATTTGGTAATATTAACATGAAACATAAAAGGGGAGAGGTGGGGGCTAAAATAATCCATTGGAATAGTCTGTAGATACCACAGAAACCAAAATAGTAGACAACCAAATCTTAAACGATGGAAAACATTCTGCAGAGTCTCACAAACCAAACACTACAGACTTAGGCATATAGAAGAGAAATACAGACATTTGCTAGACACTTTCTTTCTTCTTAACTAGAAACGGTTCTCATATCCACAAGCAAAAGAGAGAGAGAGAGAGAGAATAAAAAAGTAGTGCCAGATAAGAGTAAAAGCTCCACACAAGATGGGATAAGAAAACAAAATTTTTCAATCATGAAGAATACAAACTCTATCCATATCCTATAGAAGCAGAACTCAAAACACAACACAACACAGATTAAGCTACATATATACGCATCAGTTAAGTAACTTTACCTTTTTTCTCTGATCAGGAAGCATCTTCGCAACAAAGCATAAAAACCCTTCAAATGGTTTAAGGCAATAGGTGCATCCAACAAACCCCTTACCTCAACTCAAAACCCAGATCACGCAAACTCCCACTTCCACTTCAAAATCCCCGAAAAGAAAACACTAAAACAGAGAACCACACAAACACCAGAACGCCCCCAGATCAAAAGGGGTGCTCAAAATGCAAAGCAAGAAAAACCAAATCAAAAATGAAGAAGTAAAGGAGAAAACTTTCAATTCAAACTTGAACGGAGCTCAAAAAAAAAACAGACCCAGAATAGTTTAGCAGCGAATACAACAACTGCAACTAAAAAACTAAAAAACACGCACTAGGATATCACAGTATTAGAATATATTAAAAAAAATAGGGAACAAAAAAACCCAAATAAACCAAAAAGAAATGGAGAAGGTTTTGAAATGTAGCTGAAAAGGCCAAAGTCTCAGATCATGTTGGAGTGTGAATTGTTACAAGGCGTTAAGCAAAGAATCAGCGGAAAGAACTAATCTTGGAGGATCTGCTGCGGCGATAATCACTAACTCTGCTAAAGAAAACGAATAAGTAGAGACATCGAACAAAGGGTGGTGCTCAGGATTTCAAAGCAGAGTAAGAATATTGAAATTGGAGAATTGAAGAAGCAGATTGTGATGGAAAATTGAGACTGAATAAAGGAACATAGACTTTTGGATCTCACACAAACCGCATACTTCCAGTTCAAGTTGAAAAAGGTTGTGGTGCAGAGCTTTAAGAAAGTGTTTGAGACATAAAAATTAAAAAGGGATGAATAATAATAATAATAATAATAATAATAATAATAATAATAATAATAATAATA
>CM023953.1:12048230-12093518 GCA_013407115.1 Glycine latifolia | reverse complement strand
TATTATTATTATTATTCTTATTATTATTATTATTATTATTATTATTAATTTAAAATGAGTGTAATTTTTAATGGAAGAGTATTGTTGCAGGAAAGTATGAATGTGCCCTTGCCACTCAATTTTCCACTTCTTTTTTCAATGTATTTTAAAATTTTTGCTTCCTCTTTTATTAAACGAAAGATGTTGGATAAGATATTATGTGGAAGAGGGAGGAGCTTGTGGCATTTTGTCTCTAAAAGTCAATAATTCTTGCTTAACTGGCCTGTGATTGATAGATTTCATAGAAAGAAAAACATGTGGCTTGTGATCGATTGATTAATAAACAAATGATAAATGATGTAAAAGAAAAGGTAATTCTAATAAATTAAAAACAATATCTTAGTTAGTTTGTAATAAAATTGAATTGTAGTAACATTAAGATAATTAACTTTAAGAGTCATGAAATTAAGGGTTTAAATTTTAGTGCAGACCTGTGTGGTCATTATATATTAAAACAAATAACTAACTGGGAAAATTTTATTGCTAACAAAATTTATTTTTAAAAATAAATATATAAATAAGAATAATAATAACAATATAAAAAGTTATAGTTGAGTTCACTATTAACTTGATTTTATATCGATAATGGTAGAACTATTTTTTCCCTGAGAACAACAGCGTCCCTTTCCTTAGAATTGAGTTTTGGATATATGTCTTCATCAAAGTCATTTTCAATTTCATGTTGCAACCTTATGAAATAAAATAATCATAATTCTACTTATTAGAAGTCAAATGAACCATAATAAATTTATGCTAAATGTGATTTTCTTTCCATAAAAAAATATACAAACAAACTATAGATATTATTATTGAATTTCCGAAAGAAAGTACCAACAACGTAGAATTTGTATTAGTGCATTTTTGGCATGTTCAAAGTTCAAAGTCATGTTTTTGTCATAGCCTATTTTGTTACTCAAAATTTATTTACTCGTTATCAGTTTGCACTTGTTTTGAATATATTAAAAATAAAACATACGCATACATATATAGCATATGGAATTACTATGGCCACTGTTATATGTCGCGGAATTACTTTTCCATTCATTTTAGTTTTAGGTATAATCTCTACTTTGATAAATAAATAAAAACAATAACATAGACTAATTTAATAAAGATATAATTTCATCCAAGGCACCATATTTCAAAGCGAAAATTGGAAGTGACGAATAATCGGGATAAGAATATTATTGAAAGCCACAACTATGTAATATATATATATATATATATATATATATATATATATATATAATCTGGGTATAAGGCTAGTATCTATCCATTTGATCGATATTCATGTTAAAATAATGTTTAGGATTTACTAATTCCAAAGGGCATGTGCATCACATGGGCTGGATAATTTTCTAACTGCGAATCGGTGCTTTTAGGTATAAATAAAAAAGTAATATAGAGACTCAGTTCTGCCAAACTTTATGTTTTATACTCTGCTAAATGCCTAAATCCAATTAATAAATAGGATTATTATCTTCTTCTTTTTTAATTCTTGTGCATATATGTAATATGTTTTATCCGAACTTGGGTGACAATTTTTTGCATTGATATAACACTAGAAGAAAAAAAAGACTTATTATCTCTACATAATTGTTAAATTTGTACTATTACCTTAAGTGTGTTTGTAACTTGGTCCATTCAAGGTAATTATATAAGTTTTCAGTTAAAGATTAGAATGTGTTTGTATTATTGTTAGAATTACAGTCGCACACAATTCTTGATGTATCTTTATTGCAGAATTAACGAAGAGAAAACTTCTGCGAATGGAAATTAGAGTTGTCAAAACAAGAATTTAAACGCACTTAATCAATCTTGATGTTGGATGATAAGACATAGGTGATCAAGAAAGTGTTTGTTTATTCTGCCCAGAAATTTGTGTCATGTTCAGCTGTTAGTTCCCAAAGCACAAAAAATCTTTGCGGAATCATAGTGGCTATCAATCCATTTAGTGAAGATTTTTGTATCACCGCAATCCTTAAGAAAAACTAAGGAAAAGAAAAAAAGACAGCCAGAAATCTTTTTCTGACAAGAAAAAAATTTCTGGTGGGGACGAAAATATTAGTTGCTTCTTACGCACTAAGGTTGCAAGAGATGCCATGGCATGATGGCAAATGCCCTAGGGAGAGGTCAACGGATTAGTGAGTTATTAGTTAGAGCCTTAGAGGGATTCCACTTACAATCAGGTCCACCATCACTAGTTTTTTCTCACTATTTTGAATTGTAAATATTAGAAGCATTGTGAAGAACAACAAAATCAATTTAATAATGCAAAAGAGAGAAAGAGAGAAAGAGACAAGAAAGAAGTTCATTAAACGGTGATACTTGTCCAAAACTTTGACTGATTTAATATTGTAGAGATAGATAAGATCTCCCATGTAACTAAAAGTCAATCATATTAATTTAAGAGTGGTTCTTTGACAATGATAAATGTTTGTATTTCCGTTTGTTTCGCATCATCTTATTTCTTTTATGTTGAACTATTTTGGAAAATGAACTAGCAGACATCAAACACATTACGAATGTGTCAGGAAAACTGTTGAAACCTACATACACGGTACTTAATCACCTTCAATCCAACACTGATATCTCTTTGTTTTCTGTTTTCGAATTAGCAAACAGATGATTTTTTTTTTGGCTTTTAAACATTAATCTAAACGCACTTTATATGTAAATTTTTTCCCACCACCATATTATGTATAACTTTTTAATCAAATTTGTCTTTTCCTTCATTTATACCACCTTAAATTTTGGTAAATTTTCTTTAATTTTTAATATTTACTTAAATAATTTTTTAGTCATTAGAGATTTTTTTTTTGTTTTAGTGTTTGAAAAAAAAATATTTACTTCCAGTACCTAAAATTTATAAATTAATTCACTTTTAGTTTCTCACATAGAACTAAAACATTTGTTAAAATTAAAAACAAATATATTTTCTATAAAAAAAAATAAAGCTTTCAATGCAAAATGTATTTTCAAATACCAAAAACGTATTCATGTCTCTTTTATGAGAAACATATATTGACTCTTATAAAAAATTCTATGTGTTGAATACCATATTGATTATTTTTTACTTGTGAAGAATATATATAAAGAAAATATGACTAGTTCTCTTTTGTTTGTTCAAAGTATTTATTTTATTTTAAATTTGCCAAACTGGGTCCAGATTTACGTGCACAACAGAACGTTGTGATCAAGTCCCCACAATTCTATTTTGTAATTAAAAGAAATATTTATATTATTTTCCTCTATTGTTGATGATAACTCTCACGTGCTCCCAAATCCTTTTTCGGCCAAATACTCGAGATCCCTGTCCCATGCACAATGAAAACTATAATTATGATTAGTTCCCAACTTGCTGGGTGTATATATGTCAAACTTTTAATTAAGGCCAGAATAATGAAAGGAAAGGAAATGCTTTTGAGTTGGACGTTGAAACATCAAAAATCAAAACTCAATGTTTGTTTCATCTGTTTGTTTTGTTTTGACTCTTTTCTTGTTTTTATTTTTTGTTTTTGCCAAAGCCAAACAACAGGATAACTGATATGCACGGTTTTGTATAATAGTATGATGAATCCTCGTAGATTCCTTACGCATATTTCTGTGAATTGAGAAATCATATTGTATGACAATAGTTTAAAGAGAATTTCTCGAATTTAGCATTAAGATTAAATGCAAAACCTTTCTATGTCCCCATTCGACTCCTTATTTGCATACTGTGCTCATCTCTACACGTGAAGAAATATACAATATTTGAGCTTTGTACTATTAGCAGAAATCAATTGAAAAAGGACGCAAAGCCACTTAAAAAGTATACTTGCACAGATTACCATTAAAATTATAGTTAGATCACAATATTATCCATTCAGTTGCATGAGAAGGTTAAGTGTGTTGAAGATCATTTCCGAAGATCAATATTCCTTTTTAAGATATATTCTGTTAAATACAAACATACAATAGTCTCTTCATTGTTCAAATCTCTTGTACAAAATATCTGCTTTAGAATTACAATATATAATAATAGAAATAAACTTAATAAACCTTATTAATGTTTTTCGTTGAATTCTTAATTTATTGGTATGACATTGTCTTTTTAAGCTTAACTTCCAAATTAAACAGTGGAAAGGAATAGAACTTTCTTTAAAAATACATATTTATATCTTTATTACTAAAAAATTATACAATAAAAAAAAGATAATACCATAAACAAAAATAAATAAAAAAGCACAAATTTATTTAATGTGATTCGGACTCTCATCCCTACATCCATAAACTTCTCACAACAAGTTTTAGAATAAGTTGAACAAACTTGTAAACCTTCATTCCACATTACATTTATCTCTCACTTAGAATGGTGACTCCCTTTTCCGATTGAGTAATTCTTTTTATCTTAAGAACATCTATATATAGATCTAAAATCATGATCTTAAAAGATGAAAAAAATTATAATTAACAGAATATATCTTTAATTCAGAAATAATACAATATCATTTTTTTAAAATTTGAGCAATATCTTAAAGATTTAAAATTGAAAATTTGAATTGTTTCTCAACAATCATTCCTTAATTATTATTTTTTAATTCATCTTCAATCTTCTTGGATGCTCATCATGTCGCTTTGCACAAAATCTTGTATGTTTCCTATAATAACCTAGGCTTTTATGAAAGAAAATAAAAGAAATAAAAAAAAAATTAAAATTTATAAAATTCCGTCGCAAAAGACTTAGTGACGGATTTAGCGACGGAGTCTGGCGCCAGGAGCGCCAGAGTGGCGCCAAGAGCGCCACAGATGCTGGATTTTGGCGCTAAGAGCGCCAGGATGGCGCCAAAGGCGCCAGATACACTGTATTTTGGCGCTAGGAGCGCCAGGATGGCCCCAAGGGCGCCAGATGCACTGGAAACTGGCGCCAAGAGCGCCAAAGTGGCGCCAAGGGCGCGGCATGTCGGTTAGGCCACCTATAAAAGGCCAAATCGCGAATTTTCTGGAGAAACCACTGTTCCTCTTCCTCCTTGACCCCTGGCAGCCATTAGAGCACCTTAGAAGCTTCATATCTTCATCCTAAAGCCATAAAACACCTCCTAATCACTTCTAAACTTGATTTGAATCACATAGAAGCCAAAATCCAGCCTTAGGTGTGAAAATTGTGAGAAAACCCCAATTTCCTTGAGTTTCCTCAGAGAGTAAGTTTTGGATGGAAAAGAAGCTGGTCCCAGGATACCAGAGCGAGGAGAAAGACTTCTCCAGCTTTCCTTTATTGATCTGAGGTAAGAAACTCATGTTTTAACCGTTTAATTATGGACTGGGAGATTGGATGAATAGTAACCAAATATCGATAGGGCTGGAATTAGGATTAGGTTCTTGAGAGAGATGTAGTCAGGAGGTTATTCTGAGCCATATGGCATATTGAAATTGAAATTGTGATGAAGTTTGAATTTGGCTTTGTGAAATGAGAGCTGGTGTAGATAGGAGGTGTTATGGCCTGAAATACCTAAAGTACCTTTACAAAAGTTATTCATAAGGTTAAATAATCGGTGAAAACGTGATTATTTATGTGTTTTGGCTGAGTTGAGCCAATGTGAGTTCTTAACTCTTGGACAGTTTTGAATTAAGCTGTACAGAATTATAAGGAACTCTGGGGACTTGGTGAGGCTGAGGCAGATTATTGATGGTCAATGCATGGCTTAGTAAAAGCCGGACTAAGATAAACCTTAAGTTAGATGACTTTGAATTGATTATATGTGGAAGGGTGTTTCCTTCCATATAAACGGTCGAATGCCGTTCCTGATGATTTGATTCATGCCTATTGTAGGGCGTGAAGTGCAGACTGCTGGCAGAGATCACCCAGACACTAGGGGGGTTGTTTCTGAGCTACGACCAGGTAAGCTCGGTGTTCTTGGAGATTATTCTCCTGCTGGTGTTTGCTTCACCCACTTTGGGTGTTTGATTGAGATATCTCGTATGTTTGTGCCTTATGATGAATTAGCACTGAATGGTAGGCCAGATGCCTTATAATTTTGATGATACTATTATGTATGAAATATTGATGTAATAGTTAAATGTGCTAGCAATCATGTGCTAGTTCTGCCCTGAGATATTGGATATCAATTGATTATGATGTTGATGACGTAATGCTTGATCATGATATGATTTGATTTAATTGCTTGTAATCTGCTGGCCAGTAGACTGAGGAACTATGGACCCCTTTGGGAACGTACCCACGAGTAGGTGGATGATCTCCCTTAGGGCAATCCATAGGCGTCCATGTAAATCCTGATTAGATGTACCCACGAGTAGGTGGATGATCCTAGTCAGACATAGACAAGGTGAGCTTTGATTAGAATGTACTCATAGAGATGGATGATCCCTCTCAAGCATTGTGGATGCCTTTCTCTTATGCTGTGTTAAGATTTGTATATTATGATTTGGTTATGCTATGTTATTTATGTATACCTTTATAGTTGTGTTATATGCTGGGAAATAAACCAGGGGGAGGGAAACCTCTAAGAACCCTGAGTTTACTGGGATGTTTATCTCACCCCTATTTGGGGCTTGTGTTACAGGAGCAGAGTCTGAAGTCCCTGAGAGGTTCCAAGGCAAGAGGCCTGCACTGGGATAGTTAGAAGACACCCTAGGTTTAGATGATTGAGCTTGTCAGCTCGACTTTTGTTTATTTTGTTTGTATTTTGATACCTAGGGATCAGTTGTATAGTTTTGAGATTGAAGGACCTTGTATATGACAGATAATTCACCATATATGTAAAAAGTATGTACATTATATTAGATTTATGCTTCCTTTGCTGTTCATTTTCCATGCATGTTGCGTTACTCTAATATTGTATAATGTTAATACACCGGGTGCACACGGGGGTGTTACATTTCCCGATCCATTCCATGAGTACTGAATGGTGACATTTCTGGACTTGTACAACCAACTACCTCTATTGAAACGCGTCACTTGACTATACATTACTAAGTAGACTTTTGACACAAGGA
This sequence comes from Glycine latifolia, assembly GCA_013407115.1. Lineage (NCBI taxonomy): Eukaryota > Viridiplantae > Streptophyta > Magnoliopsida > Fabales > Fabaceae > Glycine > Glycine latifolia. The sequence continues at coordinate 12,086,483 of CM023953.1, read as the reverse complement.
CCTCACACAAATTCACCATAAGCTTTCTCAAGCTTCTTCAATACTCTTCTGTCTCTGGTCACCGATCACAAGATCGTTAAACTCCAATACCAATTATTAAAAAAACACATTCATATCTTTATTATTCAAAAATCACATAATCAAGAACAAGGAACAACACCATAAACAAAATTTTAAAAAATCACAAAATTGTTTAACGTGATTCAGACCCTCATCCTTACATCCACGATCTCCTCACAACTAATTTTTAGGATAAATTGGACAAACTTACAAACTTTTCCTCCACACGACCCTCTTTTCTCACCTAAGGTGGTGACCTTCTCTTCATGTTAGATAATTATTTTCATCTTAAGAACCTCTATATATAGATCTAGCATCATGAAATTAAAAAAGAAACAGATCTCTAATTTATAAAATATATCTTTAATTCTAAACTACATCTTAAAAATAAAATGATATCTTTTTTAAAAAAAATCTAAACAATATTCTAAAAATTTATAATTATAAATTTGAATTGTTGTTCAATACTTTCCTATAATATTCACTAGGCATGGTAGAAGAATCCCACCTCGTGGGGATCGAATCGGACCCGCCCCCCAACTTTGACAGGGAAAAATCGTGTTGACCGAGTTCGGGGTCAAGGTCAGGTTTTCCCCTTTATTTAAAAGCGAGGGCGAAGGCGGGGGTGGATATGAGATTACTGATATTCGTCCCGCACCCACCCCCGAACCCACCTCATAATAAATAACATTAAAAAAATAAAAAATTATATTTGAGTTGTTTCTTTTTTTATTATGTAATTTGAAGAATGTGTTATTTAATCATATGATGTACCACTTAATTTTGGGACAATATATATTTAAATAATATTGTATTTTGGAAAAAATTAACTATGCATGTCATTATTTTATGCAATACCTAGATTTTATAATTTTAACTGAATTGATTGATTTGGTTTTGTAATTTTTAAATTATGATCTCATTCCCATATTTTGAATGTGGATTTTTTATTTTTTTATTACTTAATTAGCCTTTTCGAACCCATTTTTTCAATAACAAAAATTATATTATTTTTTAATTTTTTAAATTTTAATTAATTAGCGGGGGCGGAGCGGAGTGGGGAAACCCGACCCCCAATGACATGGAGATGAAATATATATTTTTAACCCCAACAGATTAGGGGTGGAGTCGGACAGCTATTTTAGGGATGAAATATATTTTTTAATAGCGTTGCCATGCCTAATATTCACCCAAAGTCCACATTGGAAAGACATTTCTATAGAGTGGATAATGTACCGTGCAATTCTTCACTAATGCTCCCACAACTTCCGGTAATAACTACTTGTTTATCAATTTCAAAAAATTAAAATACACACAATTATGATTTATTTTATGGTAGATTAAAAAAATATTAAATATTCAAATTTTATACATATAAACCTCAAATTTTTGCTTTATTTAACCCCGCTACCCGAATTCATTCATCCAATCTCTATGTTTTCAAGTTGGGTTTAGTGCTTTCTGTTTCGGATGGGTCGAGTGATTTTGCTCAGTCCAATAAACATGTATATTAGTTTCCTCACAATGAAGATGACTTAGTCACAAAGTTTTTTTTTTTGTGTGACTTGTATCTATATTTAATTTTAAGCAAATTAAAGTGACATCCCTAAGATTTAATTATTTTACGTGAATTTAATTTAATCTTTTCATAGAAAAATAAATATTGAGAATTTGTATTCCTTTAAATAAGTATAATCAACTAGTCTCTCTTGAAAACATGATAAGATAATGAAGCAAAATCTAAATTGACATATATTGAGTAATTGGTATGCTTTATAAATTAATTTTATTAAAATACTTTAACTTTAAGATTATATAGTTTTAATATCTAATTTAAAATTAAATTTATATAAAATATTTTTTTACCCTGTTTTTGTTGGAGATCATGAGCGTATATAAGGTAAGAAAATTTCTTTCAGCATGATTTATTTCATACTCAACTTAAATAAAAATTAAAACTCTAAACCACTTAATTAAAAGACATAAATCATTATCACTTATATCAATATTTTTTTTATATATTTCTTATTTATTATATTGAGTAATTTGTAGTTACAAAAGGAGAATATAAAAGAGAGGTCCTCCCAGCAGTCTGAGCAAGCCAATGACCATCAATAGTTTGTAGAGCTGATAAATAATGGGCGGCCCTTTTCACTATGATTGTAATTTTGTCAAGTAATTTCCACCTCGTCTTGTATCTTAACACTAGTCAATATTTGTTTGAAATTATTTTCCCTTAGAATCTGTAAAAGCGGGAAATAAAGAATGACAAGAAAGTTATATTAATAAATGAAGAAAACAAAATTACATAACAAAACCAAATATAATCACAATGTTTAGATTATTTTCCTCCTAATTAGGACCTTTGGTAAAGTCATCACTTATTTTTTATATCTATAAAAATTAAACACAATAGCATAAGATTTATAATTAATTCTTACTCACACCACCAATTCAATTAAATGAGCTAAGTCTTCCTTGATGGTAGAGTCATGACCCTGATTATGTACTAGGATTTTCTCATAAATAAATTAAAGCTTTGTAAAAAATCTTTTACGGTGCTGATGTCTTTATCGCCTTATTTAGTCAATTCTCCTTCGTAACGTGAGTCACGCGATAGTTTTCTTTTCTCTTTTGATTTGTGAATTCAAAGATAATAGAAAGTGGTAGAAGGTTTTCTTTTAACTTTCCCCCAATAACTTATAAGGTGTTGATTGATAACAAGTGGAATCTTATCTTTGATAAGAACTTCTATACTAATTAAAAACTTTAAAGGTTCTTGATAATTTTTTGATACTTAAAAGAATGAGTATATTGTGCTTGGCTTGGTTTGGAGATGGTCAGCATGGTGGTCTGGTGAAGCACCTAATACAAAATGTAAGTTCATGGTTGGGAAGAAAATGTACAAATAAAGGTTCGGAGAATTGTTTGGTTCGCGGCTGTTTGGAATTTCTGGCAGCATAGGAATAGGCTTGTTGAAAGTCTGGAAGCTGTTTTAGTGGTGGAGCTCATAGAGATATAAAGTTAGTTCAGGATAATCGGAAAAGGATGAAGGGACAAGTTGTTGGTTAAAATCTTTTAAATAATATTTTTAATAAAAATTAACAAATTAATATTTATCAATAATAATAAAAAGAAAAGACTGCAGCTTATAAAAATGATATTCTGTTTGTTTAGCGTTTTTTTAAAAATGCTTGTGAGAAAAAGATGTAATTTGAAATGAAGATGAAATTAGAAATTTGACCCAATTAAGTTTAAAAAGACTTATTATATTTGTCTTCTCCATCTTCTATTTAAAATTCAACTTGTTGGACTATGAAGAAGTAAAAAAAAATCTTGGTGAACATTAAAATTAATGCGTAGCATATGAAAAAGAAAATCAAAATATTACATTTAATCTAATTAGGATTTATTAATTTTTTGGTCATTTTTTGTGAACTTCCGTTTTTAATCCCTCATAATTTATTGACTTTAGTCCCTAAAAAATATTTTCGCTCCATTTTTAGTTCCCCAAAAGTTTTTTTTCCGTTTTTATTTTCTGAAAAAATCTATATCAAGGACAAAAAGCAGAAAAATTATTTTTGAGGAATTAATAAATGAAAATCAACAAAAGATGAGAGAACAAAAAGATAATATTTTTTCTCTGAATGGTCTTGGCAAAGCGCAGAACTAAATTAACTATTATTCAAAGATAATATAAACACATCTAATTATTCATTTTTTTTTGTGTGAATATTTTATTTTCATTTGAATAAATATCTACTGCATTGTCACTTTAAATCTTATATGTTTTTTGATTTTATATAATACGGTAATCAATTTATTGAATTTTATGGATTTTTTATAGTTAAGGAAGCTGATTTGAACATTTAATTTAAACTTCCATTTTTTTATAAAATTTTTATGAGTCATATATAAATAATTTGTTCAATGAATAAACAAGGCTAGCGACAATTTCTTTCATTATTGTGTCAATTTTGACTCCAACAGTCCAATGTAAATATTGATGTCCAAAATGATTAAAAGTATGAGAATTACAAATCGTGATACTTTTTATTTTATTTTACTTGATTCATTTTTATTGTTATATGTCTATTTCATTATTATTCAATTTGCTTGGTTTTCGTCCTATAGTTTGGCTTTTTTTTTTATCTTCTTTTTCTAACACTTCGTTTGTTTCAAGCAAAATTAGAGGGAGATTATCAGGCACACAAAAATTATTGACACACAAATAGTTTGACATTTGGATTTAATCAAAGTTTGTTCAATTCTTGACTTAGACAATGGGTGACAATAAAAATATCATTTTATGCAAAAGCTAGGACATTTGGCTTGATTTTTGTATTGCTTTTATAATGTTGAAGTATTCTCAATTCTTTGTTCTGTTTAGGAAAGTAGATCAAGATACTCGAGGGCTAAACATGCCAAGCTGATTCATCTCTTTGTGGGAATAGCATTTTCCAGATAGACAGTGATCAAATTAAGAAATTGATGAAAATGGTTGTTTTTGCTCGTTTAATATAGTCAATAACTATAGTTACTAGTCTTTTTTTTTGTGAATACTATTACTAGTTTACTACTACTAGTACTTGTCTTGAACATTTTGTTTTTTCTCCGTGGTAGGAGGAGATAATGAGGAAGACTGGAAGACGTTAATGGAAACTCTGCTAACATTTACTGCTGCATGTGAGTAAATACTTTTAAGTCAACCAACGGGTTTTCATTATAAGAGCAAATGCATGAACTACAAGGAATAACAAATTGCCATTACAGAGAAGAATCTGAAGTGCATCAGGGTACTTCATGGTAGGAAAATTATAAGAGTAGGAATGTATCTCATGTCATTTCTCTTAGTGGGTAACATATACTGTATTTGATTGTGAAAGTATAGAAGTTTGCAGCTAGAGGATAGATATATTAGAGCATTTTTAGTGCTAGATCTTGAGCAAAGATCTTGAGTTCAAGATCTGATCTTCACTAGATCTCCTAATAAAGAAGGTGAAGAGATCTCCAATATGGAGAATATGTTCTTGTAGAAGAACCCTCAAGATCTGTACATAATTCAAAAAAGAATAAATTCTTTAACTCTTTCTCTCTTCCTAAGATCTCAAAATAAGATCTACCACTAAAGTTTTATGGGAACTATCAAAAAGTGATCTAAAATTTCAATTTAAGATCTATCATTAAAGATGCTCATAGGTCGTGTTTGATTATATATATATATGAAGCATTTATAACAGTAGGCTCTTTCTGACAAAATGCCACATGAATAGAAACTAGAAAGAGATGTTCTTTGCAGATACATATTGAATCTGGATGGCCTGGTTTGTTCTGCTGCAGATCGAATTAATTAACAAAATCCCACGATTTTCCACATGAATATGAATATACATACAGACACAAAGGTTACGTAGTCTTGACAATAGAGTACTCAGTATAGCACTTTTCATATAATACATAAAAAAAAAGGTTTGAATTAACCAAGCTATGAAATGATAACGATGTCATAGGTTTTTAACCAAAATAGATGATTTTTTTACACAAAATACCTTTTTGGGTTAGTCTAAAAACAATGTATCTGTCATGAGTGATTTTCACCACTAGTATTGGGGTAGCGCAATTCAAAGAGGTATTTTCATGTCAACTTTTGTCATTTTGTGAAAGACACCACTCTAAAGGCTTCAAACTTCTCAGGTGACATGTTAGACAAGGTGGCACCACCCTTCGCAGCTTCTTACTCAGACCTTCTTCTCCCCTTTTATTTATATAACATTTATTGTAAATTAATAAATGATATTTGGTTAAAAAATAATTAGAGATGAAGTCTTATAAAAAGAAACAAATAAAACATGATTTTAAATAGGATTCCACAATTGTAAACATCAACCACATTTATGTGCAATCATTAGTATTATAAAGATTGTCTGACTTACGACAATACAACTGTAATTATGGCATCATTAACCATATTTTCATACAAACATTTGCGATATAAAGATTTTCTGACTCACAAATGCAATCGCGACCTTAATTTAAAATCATGACTCAAAGCAAAAGTAAATAAAAGAACACGTCAATCAAACTGAAAACAGAAAATTAGCATATAAACAAATTCACTACTGATTTAACAAAAGCAATATAGCACTAGGTAAAAACAACTAGAAATTATTAGGTAGTCTCTAATTAGAATTTATGAAAGAGAATTTAGTTATCATATTCAACTACTTATCAGTTTGTCGAGATTAGTCGAAATGATGATAATCCTGAATTATGTAATAATTTTTTGATCGGTAACAAAGACAACGATCAAGAACAGAACCACTCAGGAACTAGCTGCTTGCAGAGGCTCATGTAGGTATAATAAAGATTTCGATCCTTGGCTCCAGTTCGATGATGCTTGGTGTGCTTGAGAAAATATTTGAGATGTTCAAGCGTGCAGCAACCGAGCATTTGACCTAGCAGCAAGAACAACCAATTAATGGCCCTTTTCTTTGTCCCTGCAAAGGAGGGCTGGACGCTGTTTTCTTGTCCGCAGTGATGGCATTTTGGAAGCACAGGTTTCATCCAAACGTTGGGTGCCCTATCATGCATGCTGTCCTTTTCCTTCTGAATGAAGCTCAACAATTCGGAAAACCTGCTCTCCAGATCAAGAACCATCTCGAACTTGCTCTTGCACCTCCTGCACTCCACGTCCCCCCTGATTTTCAGAATCTTGTTCTCCAAGAGGTACTTTAGGGTGTGGACGGTGGCGCGGCGGTTCGTAGCCCAGGGAAAGGGCGGAGGGATGGTTTCGCTCCTTCTTCGGGGCCGCTTGCGGCAGTGAGAACGCCGCAAAGAAGAGGGTACATGAGCATTTGCATGCACGTGATCAACAGCAGCATTCATGTTGTTGTAGTTAGAAGCAGTGTAGGGTGCCAACATAGGGTTAACGAATGGATTTTGCGGTTGCGGTTGCATGGTTAGGGGAGGAGGGTTTGATGGAGGGGAGTGTCTCGCTCTCTTTGGACGATTGCATGAGAGAGACAAAGTGAGAAAATCATCATCATCATTAGGGTTGGGGTTCTGCATTTCTTGGCCTTGGGTTTGGAAAGAATGAGTGTGCAGAAAAGGAAAATATATAGGTCATAAGTGATTGATTAGTTGTTAATTTTTTTTGAATTTGAATTTGAATAAGATCTAGAAGATAAATATATATATACGAAGAAAGATAGCTAGCATTGGATTAATTAGTTGTAAATTGTTTTTGAATTTGAATTTGCATAAGATCTAGAAGCTAAGTTAAACTAAGATGCATGGTTGTGACTTATGAACTATTGAAATCTTTACTGATATATTTTGTTGCAATATCTTTAAATTAAAGCAGCCTAACAATATACCTCTCCGATAAATCTTAATCCTTAACAGCAATATCTTTGAATTAAACCCCTTTGATTCGGATGTGTAAAATCAGTTTATAACAGCATATTAACTTCCAACTTCCATTCGGTGCATGCATGTAACCCTGCTATCTTGCTCTCGTAGACTCAGTCTCGTCTTAACTCCTATTTAATTATTGGTTCTAAAATAATTTTAGTATAAATACATGCAATGGACAGAACATAAGGCATGCATACACTATGTAGGATTGTTACATAGTCACTCGAAATGTTGTCTGTGTGATACGGGCTCAAGTACACATTACACCACCTGTATTAGTGTACAATAAGTATATACAGTTGGTATGCTTCACTTTCCTGACATGTACCTAGTGTATTTTTATTTATACTTTTAATACGATCAAACAAATGTAGCTGAATATCGAAAAGCTAATTATATAATCTTCAAAATTTAAATATCTTTTCTGTCTATGCTTTTAATATCAACAAAACTGTTTAACTAGTTATAATTAAATATCAAATTTTAAATATATATTTATCTTTAAAATTCAAACATACTTAATTTTAATATGTATCTAATATATTCTTATACTTTTAATATCAATTGAATTATTTAAATTAATATCTTATCTTTTTTTTTTTTGGCAATCTATCAGTTTTTATATCTTTAATATCAACGGAATATAATTTTGAAACCAACACCAACTTTTACCAGGAAAAGAATATATTTCGTCTTCCCTCTTCTATTCATGCTAACAGAGGCTGACTAGCCTCATTTGATTACTTCTCTTCGAAGCTTGGCTTTGAATGGTTTTCTAAAAGTTCTCAACTAACTACACATAATCTTTCATCTTCCATGGCTTTTCATCTAATTGAGAGAATTATGTTAATATCGAATTTAAACTAACTAAATGTAATTGTAAACTAGAGGGTCCAAGTCTTTCGCGCTGACATCTAAATTATTTAAGAAAAATAATTTGTATAATTAAAAATGATCAATTAGGTTTTCTAACGAGAATTAATCATTAGTAAAGTCAGTGACGATGGATGCTTCAACCCAATAACATGGAGACTTGGCGACACCATGGAGATAATTAAGCTGGATTTGGGGCAGCAACATCATTAGTACCAGTTTGGGATGAAAAACAAGAAATTTTCCTAAAAAGGAAAATATAGGGGAGAGTCGTCACCAAGTTTATTTATTTAAGGAAAACGTCATAAAAATAAAAAAGATAAGGAGTTAGCACCCCTCTTGTCTGTCATGAAAACAATAACCTTTAATTGGTCTAAATATAAAGTAATTCCCAAGTAAAATTTTGAGATAAAAGTCTTCTTTCATTTTTCGATGGTGAAGTAAGACTAAACTCATGAGCTTATTATCCTAGGTTGGAACAAGTTGATAGGAGCTCCTTTATCCTAAAAAAAATAATCAACCCAAAATAAAAACTATTAAAGAGACCCGCGATTCCATAAAAAAGTCATTGTGGCCCCTTGTGGAATAAATGGAAAATAAATAAAGTCTGAAATAAATGAAAAATCACTAATTTTCTAAAAAATAAAGAACAAATCTATACCAAGATAACTGGAAATTGCAACCAACAATAACTCCAATGAACCTAACAAAGTGAAAACGGCCCAAAAGAAATTGTTTGCTCTTCGAACCTTTGTCATAAAATATATCAATACATCCTTTGAGCAAAAGATTATACTCATTACTCTTCTTTTTTTGAATTTAGTATTATAATTGGGGAATAAAAAATCCTAGAATTTTACTTTATTTTCTATATCTAAAACATCTTTTTTTTTTAACATGAAGAAATAAAGAAGTCATTGCAATTGCCGGAAATACTAGGCCTACTAGAGGAACAAAAATGGAAGGAAAGTTATCATAAAATGGGTACCTCGACTTACTATTTGTTTTCCTTTTTTAATCTTCTTACTTTAATTTTAATATAATCTCTATTAGTTAATCTATTAATAGAATATAAGTAATATAGAATCTAAGTAATTCACGGTTAGGATAGTTAGATTTCATCTAGTATTTCATAAAGATAAACAATATGTAGATACGGTAGATAATTTTCACCTTTTTTTGTTATTCAAACTAATATTCAATGAAATTAATAAAAGAAAATAGATCTTTCAAAAAAATAAAAAAGAAATAAAATATTGATATATTATATTGCCTGGGAGATTGCTTAATAATGAATGCTAATGACTGCTCACGGGATTTGAAATATAGTAAGTGTCTATAAAAAGGTAAAATTAGTTCTATCTAGGAACTTCTGAATAAAATATAAATACATTAGATTAGGCTGCACAAAAAATTATTTAACTTTCATTCAAAATTCGCAATAAAGGTCTTAGAAGATTAAAAAGGTTCGTTGAGCGTCCCACTATTATGTTATAATAGATTTGAACACTTGCCCCAGATTGACTTCGAGATCATAATTGTTTTAGTGAATAGCTAAGAAAATAGATTAAATTAAAGAAAATATAAAATAGATAGTTGTGAGATAGAAGAGAATAAAACTTAATAGAAATATCTATAATAAGTTCACAAATTCTGTTTTATGTTGGCAAGTCCCTTGGTATGTGTTGTCTGGAAAGAGGAGGACTCAATGATTATTCGTTCACCGGAACCAGAAGTAAAAATTTTGGTAGATAGAGATCCCATAAAAACTTCTTTTGAGGAATGGGCAAAACCAGGTCATTTCTCAAGAACAATAGCTAAGGGACCTGATATTACTACTTGGATCTGGAACCTACATGCTGACGCTAATGATTTTGATAGCCATACTAATGATTTAGAGGAGATTTCCTGAAATGTTTTTAGTGCCCATTTCGCCTTAGCTAGTGATCCAGGCTGTTTTCCTCTCGACAATGAAGCTTATCCCCTATCGTCTCACTGGCTGACCTTGATCCTTGTTATTTTGAGGTCATATCTAGTATTCAGAGTTTGCCTCGATTTGGTTCCAGCTCTCACAGCCAGCACCAAAAAGAAAGGATCCCATTGTAGTGGCTAATCCCATACATATTGTTTGTACATTTGGTTGTACAAATTGCATAGTATCATAAATAGCTATTCCGAGTATTACCCACCCCTCGGAGAATTTATCAGTACCAGACATGAGATAGATCTTCCAAAGAACAGGACTTTTTTCGAATAAGCTAATTCATTTGGGACCCCACGGATCCACTCTTTTTCCTATTCAAAGATCATCCTTATGTCTATGTGTTTTCACATCGACAATTATTTACAGAAAAAAAAATAAAGGATTCCTAACAAGCTTGTTATCCTAGAACAAAAATGAGGTGGAAAAGCGATTAGAGAAAGTTCGTGGATGAGTTTTACTTGTTTTGTAGGTATATATATAGGATAACATACTTTTTCGGTTGGGTATGACTGCGACTATTCCTCAAGCCCGCCAATTAATTAACCATAGACATGTTTTAGTTAATAATCATATAGTAGATATACCAAGTTATCGTTGCAAATTTTAAGATATTATTACAGCAAAGGATGAACAAAAATCAAAAACTCTAATTAAATATTTAAATTAATAAATTTATTCGTGTTTTATTCGATTTTTTGAATTGTTTTTTTGTACAGTAGCTAATGCATTTCAATTATTTGTTTTCCCTTAAGAACATGACCTATGTTTGTTTTTTATTTTTTTTATTTAAAAGAAAAATAAATTTTAATTTTTAGAAAATAGAAGATTATATATATATATATATATATATATATATATATATATTAGTTTTTTAGGTCGATAAGGGATTTGCCCTCGCTCCTACGTATCCCCAAGTGCAATGAGAAAATCAGATTTTATCTCTTTTTTATTTTTGAAAGATTTGTTTCAATTACGTCGTTAAGGCGTTGGACCTTGAAACGACTTTGCATTTAAGAAAACAATGGAGATAATCGCTATGTTATCAAAATGAAGCAGTAAATAGCATTATTTATTTTGTTTCAAAATGGGTCAGGCCCAAAAGGTAAGGGGTGGAGTTATGAAAATTGTTATATTAATAGCATTATTTATTTGGTTTCAGAATGGGACACGTCCAACAGGTAAAGAGGTATAGTTATTAATATGGTGGGTGCAAATAGTTAAAATTAACTTCTTTTTTTAGGACTAGGGTTTGAATCGGGTAAGAGTGACCCGGTCCAACCCGCATTTAGCAACAGGGTTGAAAACCATATATTGGAAACGGAGCGGGGAGCATTGGAGCCTTACCGCATGGGGCCTGGCGGTGCGAGGCCACTGCGAGGGGCGACAAGCCAACAACGGTCATAGCGGCACACGATGGTGTTTCATGGTGTTGGTGGTGCGCGGTGGTGTGCGGGGAGGATCAAGGAGTCTTAACAGAAGAGGCATTGCCCCTTTAATGCCACCGGCACAGGGGCCTGGTCGCACGAGGCCGTTGTGGCGAGGGTGGTAGTGGTGAGCACAATGGTGGTTCGCGTTTGTGAGATGAAACAAAAGAAAAAAATGAGAGAGAAGACATGGAAGGAAGAGAGGAGAAGAGGCTGAGGAGGAGACTAAGGGAATGAAGGTGTACCTAAGAGACCCCTCTCCCTTCTCTAACAGCGATACCAAATAAAGCTGTTGAATAGATCAATCATCACGGTTTGGGATCTGTGCCTCTTCCTTCTGTAATTAATGCATGGTGCCCTTCCTTGTGCTTTTATACCGTTACTTGTGACCCAATGGGCTCTCAAAGAGTTTATTGGGTCTTTTTGTATTTCTTCTTTGTTTTTATTCTCTTTTTTTATTTGTATATTTTAACTGTTCTCTTTTTCTTCTTTTTTACCCGGACCGCCTTCCAGATTATTTCTTTGAATAGGTATATGATTTTCTTGTGCCATGTGGAATAATTCGCTGCACAAAGCTTAATGGGAAGGTTAGAAACAAAGTTCAACTCAATGGGAGGGGAGGTAAAGGGAGTGGTGAGAGAATCTGGGGTGATAGAGGTGGCGGAGTCAAAGGACACGAGGATCGAAAGAAAAAAAGGTTTGATTAAGCAATTAGCTCCGTGACACCATGTAGAGAAGGTAAATGAATGATGTTTTTCATTAATTATTTGAGACTTTATAAGTTTTATAAATAGATAGACGAGTGTATAGACAGACAGATATACGAGATCAACGACTAAAGATAGATATTAGGAGATTTAAATTTAAAAGATACAAACTAAAAGTGATTATTAATAAGATAATAACAGAGATACGATATAAACCTAGCTAGGCCGTGATGACTCCAAAACTGTGCCTGTGATAAATATTTGAAGGCAGAATTAATTTTACAAGCTATAGTTTTATTCAACTTGAGCTGAATTACTTGATCCAAAGATATCTGTTAGAAACACAAGTGATTAATAAGAGTAGTTGTAGCAATTCTCAGCGTTAGTCTTTCAGCCCAACATGTTATTGGCGGCCTAACAGTATCTGAAGTGCTTTTCAGTGAACTTAGAAAAATCACTGCCAACAAATGCCATTTGATCCGGTACTCTGTCACATTTTGTTCTTTCAAGTTGTGATGTTGGTCGTCAACATTTTTATCTTTTGGAGGTAGAATAGTTATCTTAAGGTCTGGGTTGTATGCTATCCCGGTCTTTTAACTTTCCTTCCTCAAAGTTCCAACATGTATAATTTCTGAAACAGAATATCTTTTTTATGAGCAGAGGCGGAGATGGGAGCTAGGGTGGACCACCGTCTCCCCCAAAATTTTATTAATATAAATTTTATTATATATATATATATATATATTAAAAACTAAAAATTAAAAAAATAATTTGATAGTAAAAAAAGGTTGTATTGCATAATATAATAGGATATAATATTTTTTAATATTATATTAAAAAATAAGATAAAATATTTTTTTAAGATTGTATTTTAAAATAGGATAGAATATTTTTTAATATTGTATTCAAAAATATGATAAAATATTTTTAAGATTGTATTACATAATATAAAATATTTTTAAGATTGTATTGTATAATATAAAATATCTTTAAGATTGTATTCCATAATATGATAGAATATTTTTAGGATTGCATTAAAAAATTGGTTAAAATCATATACTTAAATTAGTATAAATAGAAACATATTGTGTTTATAATATGCATTTCATTCCAAATAATATTAGAGTTTTAGAGAGTTTATGTTTGTATCATTGAGAGAATTGTTATGAGATCATATAGAAGCGTTTGACAAGTCTGATTCTTAACTCTCATTCAGGATTAAAAGGTACTTAATTATTATCATAGTGGAATTGTCCATTGGATTGATTATCCAATTTGGAAGTCGTGATTTTTTATCCAATTGGATTTTCTACGCTAAAACTGATTGTGTCTTCTTTATCTCTTATCTCTATATTATTGCTTTGAGTTTGATTTTAAATTGTGAATTATTTTAGTAAGACTCACTAGACTTTGTCAGCTTGTTCATTAATCCACCCTGTTTGTAATTTGTCTGTCTGTGGTTTACGATTTGTCTCTTTTTGTATATTAAATTTGTATTGTCTTCGGAGTACTTTTATTTATTATATAATTTTTTTTTTATGTTCGCCCCCTCTCAATAAAATTCCTGATTCCGTCACTGTTTATGAGGTTTGGCCGAGGAAAATATCACATTTAAGCAATAGTCCTAAGGACAAATCCATAAGGTACCAGTTCGAATCCAATAAAAAGAGTATAGTTCCATTTATAACAGGAATGCTAGCGACACTCGTGGGATATTGTAATTTTTGTATCATGGTGGTTGGGCCGCTTTGGACACATCTTGTACATGAAATTGGCCTTTTTCAATAATAAGTAGTATTTGCTTGCTTCTAAAAAAAATTAACTGCAAATCAATGACAGGCATCTTCTGGTGGTGAAAACAATTTTCACTTGACGTGCTTGATAAACCAATTCAACATGTCTTGATGCGCCTCTTTTGCACTCTTAACAGTTGCTTCATCATCATCATTGTACCGCAAAGTCCATCCATGACTAACACCAGGGTATAGTTTCACAAAGCTCTCAAACTGATAAAAAACATTAACAATTTGGAGTCAATATAGTGCAAGTACTGATACTTTCCACTAGGGTAGTTACAGAAAGAAATTTGAGAATGGGATGAACGTTTACACTTAAAAGAATATTATAGCTCAAACATTGAGAACACTGTAATTCATTTCAGTTGGACAATTTTCTAATTAATAAATCCTCATTGTAGCTACCTCATCAAAAAGTTGGAAATTTAATTTGTTCACGGGTTAAGTTTTGAGGAAACATTTTTTTAAAGGAATTTCAACAAAGTAGGATTATTCCAGAATTTCTCACCTCAGCTTTTACAGACAACATTTCTTCAATTTGCTTCAACCTTTCTGGTGGGAAAAGATGGTCGATTTCAGCTCCCAGTATAGCAATAGGAATCCTGACCTCTGAAGAAAAACTAAATAAAGTTAGTCAACAATCTCTATAATAATTTCTATAACTAGAAAAACGAAAAAGCACAAATGTACCATTAAATTCATTATCTGCGATTACACCAGGATGCAGAATAACTGCAGCCTGAATATCAGTGGAAATTGCAAGTTTCACAACCACAACCCCTGGAACAAATTAAAGCTAATAAGTTACGGGGATTTGTTTTTCAACTTGTAAACTGATAGGATGAAGTTGACCAAGCAAAAAACTGAGTTACCTCCCCAGCAAAAACCTGCAGCTCCTATGGATTTAATACCTTTACTCTTTAGAGCAGAAATTAGAGGTTTGGTGTCTTCACATGCTTTATCCTATAAATAAAATACCCAGCATATATATTTGCATAAACATATTATTATAGAGAAAATATCCTATAAAGATAACCTTATCAGGCTTATATATTTCAACAAGTGATTAGGTTGAATGGTATGATATGAATTAGTAAATTAGATGTAGTAAAGTACAAAAAAACAAAATTGCATCTGGAAGCACTACTAAACTATTTACAAACCTTTCCATGAGCCTTTCGCCACGACTCTCGATCAAATTGAGGATTATTAAGGTCAACAATGTAATCACCATACAGAAGATCAGGAACAACAACCAAGAATCCCGCTGCTGCTACTTTGTCCGCAAGTTCCCTTTACAGTGAGAGAATGTCAAAGCTCATCATGGAAAACAATTAATTTCAGCGGCCGTAAATCTGATGTAACAATGAATCATCCAAGTCTAACACTACAGCTAACTTGGGATGCCAGATATACAGTTGTCACATAAAACTAGGTCATTCCTTACAATAAAATAAAATAATGAGTGGTTTAAACTTCTGTTAATCTTGTATTCTTGTGCAAGCATGCAAGTTCAAAGAAGAGATCATGGAACAAGAGACTCAATATTTGTATTTATATGGAATACAAATGAACCATGTGGTGAAAATTTCATTTACCTTAGTTTTGGTGCTTCATACCCTGAAATAATTTCAAAACGAGTTATAATTAGATTTATATTGTAAGTACATACAAAATGGTGTTTTTCAAATTTCAATCAATCTTGCAATTCCTTCGTGAAGCTTTTATAAAATCAATGCAGATAGTGCTTTAGTAAGGTTTTAATTTGCCAATTTCTTATGACTTTTTCAAGGTTTCACGAAGCATATGGTTCAACAATATAAATGACAAATTAATATAAGATTATTGTAAAAACAAGTTGAAAGATAAGAAATTGGAGATGGGTTTGTTACCAAAAACATCAGAAACCAGGATGAGTGCCAATTTGGAATCGGAAGATCCAGTGACGTAGGAATTAAGTCCTCCAAGTTCTTGGACAGTTCCTGCTCCATGGATGTCCGAGTTAAGGTTTGGTGGATTCTCAAAACACTGAGGACTTGACATGTGTAGAATATGCTATTGATGAGTCGCTGGTTGCAACGAGGGATAGTTAGTAGATACTGAAGTTGTCTTGAGTAACACAGAAGAGAAGGGACTAAAAATGCATAACGAATCGATGGAAATTGGAAAGAGTTAGACTAAAAATGGGGTCGCCAAATACGTGTATAAAGAAACATTACACGAGCGTCACTGAGTACGTCAGACAGAGATGGATATATATTAACGTGTGAAGTATCAAAATCTACTTCCAAAATAAAAATCACAAATAAATTCCACACTTGAAACCTTATGAACGCGCAGAAAGTAATTGCCATTTGTATTTATTACTGGGCCATGGGGTCTTTGCTTTTGCTTCTGGGCCTTCTGTGGCCTATACGTCCTACTGTACTGTTGACCCGGAAAATAAAAAAGTGAGAAAATAGCTGTTACTTTCCTTTTATCCTGTTATACAACAAGTTCTTGACAGCAATGAATCAAATGTCATAATGGTAATTAAATCATAATTCATAACATCACTCTTTTCAATTATCGTTCTTTCCTGTTATATACTCCTGCTTCTAACTCTCTTATTTTCATATTTTGTAGCATATTTTAGCTGAGCTAACGCATCTGTAAGGAGATATTTCATATGTTAGTGTGATGTCAAAGCCTTCAAGATGGGAAAAACTTTGTATTCAACCTTGATGAAGACTTTCTAGTCACGATTACATTATTACTGCTTCAAGTATTATAGATATGTCAAATGGGCCATCAAAATTTTGTTTATTATCATTCCTGTCGAAACATGTTAAGTCTTGACCATCCTAGCATGGTATCTTTAATCAGATCTTATATATTTTAAATTATAGTTAGTGCTAAGCATTTTTTAAACGGTTGCTATGAAGGCCAAGTTATTCTAATCATTAAAATTAAAGTTCTCCCTTCATATATATATATATATATAGTTTTTCCAATCACGCTTCCCTTCCTTTCTCTCGGCCAAAAGATAAACATGAACTGAAGCTTACGCGACTGTCTGTCTGATTCAAAACTAGAGTATGATCCTCTTATATTCCTTGTCATCATGCTATAAAAGTTCATAGTAGATCTTACGCAAATAATAATAGATTTTATTATAATTATATTTGCATATGAAAAGATGAAAAATATAAATTCAAAATTGAGAAGCATGAGAGACCACAAGGACATGTCACTAGCACACCCGCAAGTGGCTGCTGCTGCACAAGAATCCTTGGCGTTGGCCAGCAAAAAGTTTGGCAGGACTTAGAATCATCAACATACGGTAGACAGAGGATGATGTAGGTTTAATAGAATATTGGTGTCCATAACACTTTGAATCTAGATAATATAACAATTTATACATTTTCTTGAAACTGAGTTAAACTTTTCAATACTTATATCTCGATATATACTTACTCGAATACTAATTTTAATATGTTAGTAAAGTAGTAAACTTTTTCTAAAATCTTACGTATGAATTAAATAGTGTTCTATAATTGTAATATTAAGATATTTTGACGTCTCGCAACGCAACAGTTACACAAATCACATTTTTTCTGTAATTACTATACCTATAATATGAAGATGTTTGACTCATTACAACACCACCACAATCATGACAATTTAAATGCATGATCCCATGTATGCATATAAACGGGTAGTGTTTAATTCTTACACGGATAAGCATGGTAATTGGACTAAATTTATTAGGTATCTAAATTTTTTTTTCTCAATTGCATAAGCACGTGCAAAGCCTTGCCCTCATTGTAAATTGCAAGAATTGATGATTTCGGGTCTAACTATAACTTAGCTAGGGACTAGGGTAGTAAGTAGTTGGTAGCCTACAACGGTGGAAAAGATTTCACTCCTTTGGACCACCTATTTCTGATTTGCTATTGTTTATTGTTTCAAAAATTATAAGCTAGCTGAGTTCGGTATAAACTTGTAGACTTTCCTAATTTCAAGTTTTCAACTGAATATGGACAACATTTACATCTAGGAATGCGTAAAATCAATTTTATAAATCAAGTCAAACCAACGTTAAATGTTAAAAATTAACTAATCAACCAAATTATTCATCTAACTAACAAGCGTTGTCTACTTATATAACTCAATCAAATATTTTATAAAGGACCGCTCCTTAAATGTCCAACATATTTGGACTTCCCTTTTAATTTAGTGGTCCCATTCCTCAAATCGGGCTTTAAACAGAAGTTTACGACATTTATATGTCGTGAATTTTTCTTCTTTTTTCCCATGCTTCAAAAGCTATTTTTTTAAGTCTATAAATAATTAAAGTAACCTTTTATGTTTTTTAATAATTTTTCATACACCTAAGTAAAAATTAAATTCTACTAAGTATGTTTAAGAAATGGAAATCTAAAATAAAAGATCCTAGCAACATTAAAAATAAGGAATTAAGATATACTTGTTTAAGTTGCTTTTAAGTTTAACCCTCGATACAGCAGGTTGAAATAATTTATCAATTGGGTTTGTTTTTATGACTTTGTGTAGTTTTTTTATAAGCAAATAAGATTTCATTATATATATATAGGCAATGAAATGAAATAACACACCAAGTCTACGTACGCCTTTGTTAGGAGTTTGTTTTTTTATTTTTATTTCTTTTTGCTTTATATTCCACCACATTATTGATTATTGAATCGGATGACATGAGTACACGCTCTCCCCCCCCATAAAATCCCACCAAACTCCTTCGTCCATGGATATGAACCTACTTCGGAATACTTCTTCCCAAGCATGAGCGTTTAGCACCTTAAAAGTTTAAATTTATATCGAGACAAGTAATTAAGTAATATAAAATTACTATGTTAATGGAAAATAATTTTTATTAAATAAAAATTTTATAACTTAAATTTGATATAAAAAATACTTGTCTTTTTAATATAATATATTATACTATTATTCAAGATTTAATTCCGTTAACTCTTGTAAAAAAAATCCACTAAATTTATGTTTTTGCTTGTAGTAACCTTTTTTTTTAGTGAACGGTTTATCATCATAAAAAGTGATGATACTTAGCATTTAGATTAGCTTATATTTTTAAAAAATTAATGATTTTCTAAAAGAAATTGAAGAAACATTGTTTTTTTCAACAATTAACATGCCTTCAGTACAAAATTTAGACATCTCTCGCTCTCCACAGTTCTCTTAAAGAATAAACTATGGTGTTTTAACACTCGTTACAAATATTAAAACCAAGGAATTTTTTAAATAAAATGTTTATATTTTGTATTTTTTATACGCGTGTTTTTAAAACACCATACTTTAATATTGTAGATTTACTTTGTTGTACCCATAAGGAGTTAAGCTTTAGTTCCATGTCCTAACCCCTAAGGGACTAACGCCCTAACTAATAACATATTTTTTTAAAAATTCTTATTTGTTATTAATTTAAATTTATAAAATTATGTGTCAAATTTATAAAATATAAAATACGGCTTATATTATTTTATTAGTTTCAATAAAATCTTATTATTAAAGTATATCAAAAAATACATTAAAAATATGTGAATTACATTTCTTATCTCATTACAAGTTTTATATTGCACTTTATAACTCTTCTTTCACATCTTTGAAGTTTGAATTATTAATAGAATGCCACTAAGTCAAAGATAGTGAATCTCATCTATAATTGTGAAAGAACACATTACTCAATTTCAACAATATCCTTGTCAAGTCTTTACGATAATTAATGTCGTATCCAAACTTATAAATTAGTTCCGATTGAAGATATCCACTTCCCAATCATCAATCAACCTCTTAGCAAATCAAGTGACCTAATTCTTCTCACTCCCCCCCTTTTTTTTTATCATATTGACCACAATAATGGATGAATTTGTTTAATTTTTTAAAAGAAAATATTTATTTTAATAAAACAGTTTTACATTTTCATGATGTGTTTATCTAAATCTTTTATTTCTTAAAAAATATTTTTACTCAAAATAAACAATTTCCTACTTATTTCAAGAAGTAAATCTTATCTATTTATTAAGAAATACTTTTTTTCAAGTTGTTTTTTTTTTAAGTTTAAATAAATTCCCCGATATATTGAAAGGATTACTGATAAGATTTCACGAGTTTTCACTTTAGGTAATTAAGCCACTAGCTTCAATGCATAGAAATTTGAAGGGCAATGATTTTTTTTACATATTAAATTGGGTTGTATTTGACATCACTCAATTATACTTGCTTGCCTTTGCCGTCTTGGCTTGGGTATCAAGGCTCATTCCGCATTTCTTTTTTGCACAGCCATTCAGCATCCTTTGAAAGTCATCTAATAATGGATCTAAATAGAGAGTTAAAAAAATCATAAAAATCATATAACAATGGGACTAGGAATCATGAATATTAGTTTATAGTACATGCTCCTTTTTAATATCTTCTATGACCTTTCTTTTATCTTATCCTAAATTGTCTCACCTTCAAATCCGATCATACCAACATGACGTGGAGATAACGGTGCAGTTAAGGATGATATGAACTGTTTCACCAAAAAAAAATTCTTATTAGATTTACACCTATGATTCTTCACCAATAACTATGTGTTGAAAATATAGTTTAACCATACACATGAACATGTTACAACCCAAGAATAAAACAAGATGACACATTTCATCTCAACATACCACTGAAACTAGCTTATATTAGGTGGATTTCATCTCAACACACTAATTTGTATCTTTCATTTGCATGAAGCATAAAAAATCATTAAAAGAGATGTAATAAATATCTTTAATATAATGAATTAAATACTTAGAGAAAAATTATGATTCAGTTTATTGGAATTTCTTGTACTACATGTTGGGGAGGTTAGGGTTTAGTGAGAAGTGGGTGAGATGGATAAAAGGGATATTGAATCAACAACAATTTTAATCTTAATCAATAAAAGTCCTACCCTTATAAGACGAAAAATGAATATTAAATGAACAAAAACTACACCTAAACTCTAGATCCTTAACATTACTGCATTAAGAACGAGGACAGGTAAATGGGTCAAAATCTTGTGTGAGGACAGGTAAATGTAGTCATGTAGGGTCAACCCAAAATAAGAGCATTTTAAATCATTTGTATGAGATTCTATATTTAAAAATAATTATATAATGTTAAAAAAACCTAATTATAACAAAAAAAAAACTGGCTAAAATCTTTTAATTCCAAACCCATTTGTAAATTTCTCTTAAATTCATTAAATTTCCTAATTATGGAACAAGACAAAACTACTCTCTCCTCCACTTTTAGTTATAGTTAAAAACACGACTTTTTCTTCTCTGCTCTCAATCAGCTCTTGCTTGTTTGTTTGGATAGTTGTCGAGCCACATGGGATCGTGGTCCCATACCCCTTTCCCCAAAAGGGCCAATGAAGCTGCTAACTGATCAAGGCACTAGTCCTCACCTACCTACATGTCCCATTCAAAAGCCTCAGAACCAGAGAGAGATATTAAATAGGACAAAAAAGAAAAGAGTAAATGAGAGAACACATTTTCTACTTATGAATGATTGTGGAGTTTGCCCTTTCTTATCTTAATTGAAGAGTGGGGAATAAAAGAGGCAACACTTTCAGACTCATCTTTACTTTACCCAAACCGAACCACTTGATAATATGTTGTGGACCCATGTTGTGTGGTGGGGATAATACAGCCACCATGTCATCATCCCTACCTAACCTAACCACTTTAGTTTGGACAGCTCCATCAACGAAAACTTCAACCTTAAAATATGTATAACCAATATACATGGAATAATAGGAATTGGAAGCTACAACCAACTGAACTAGTAGTTCGTGGCAGGCGTTAAAAAATTCAACCCGATGTTGAATCCATAAAAAAATATTGGTTTATATTTTAAGATAATCTTAACACGCATCCGTAACTTAATACATTAATTAAAAAATTTAGCGCGCACACATAATATTAAATAGTAAATTAAAGCATAAATAAAGTAATAAAACAGCATATTTAAATTCAATTATAAATTTATAAGTTTATAATATTGAGAAATTAACTTTAATTTAGTAAAAAAAATATGGCAATATTTATAATGATAGTACTTTTGAAGTTTTTTTCTTTCAGAAAAAGCTAAAAGCAATATCTTATGAGCCAATTTTTTTTAGTTTGTATAGCTTTGATTGGGTATGTTCTAAACAAAGTGTGGAACAGTTTCCAAGACAAAAATCTCAAGGAAAAAAGTAATTGTTGCCAAAGAAATAGAATTTGAACTTTGAAGTACTACTATAATACAAACATAAGCTTAATTGGTCCTCTACCTAATTTTTTTTATTAATCCAAATTTATAAATAAAGTTTATTATTTTTGTTTCAAAAAGGCTGGTCAGTGTAATCCCATTCCCATTTTGGCGTTAATGATTGTCAAAATAGCATATCAACTGCTGTATTCCCTCCCTACAAACTCATAATAGCCCTAGCCTATAATTATCCAAGCATGAGTAGGCCATACCATTCTCGATTTCAAAATGTTGCACCAAGGAAAATGCTATGCCGTGCCAACCTACTAACGCCGACAAAGAAAATTTTCCAATCTCTGAAATTACAATCCAACCCTTTTAGAACAGCGTAACATCATTTCAGTTAGATAGCGTGGATATGAATAATGAATCCGCCTTGCTCATATGATGCTCTCATCAATATATCAATATATAAAGACATCTACTCTTTATATTTATCATTTATTTTCTAAAATATTAATGATTAAGATTAATTATTCGTTGTAAAATAAATGATAAGGATGAAAAATAACATTTTAAAAGAGTTATTCTAAGATTTAATCTTATTCAAAAATAAAGATATAAAATTAGTTCAATGATTAAAAAGAAGAATAAAAATTAATAAATTAATTATTAATATTTACCTATAAAAAAGAATGTTGCTTAAAAATAATAGGTTTAACCACTCATTTTTATCATGTATTCAACAACTTCTTACAAATACAAAATTACTTTATCATACACGAACTTAGAATGTTAAAGTCTTTGCAAGTATACCTCCTCCAATGCACCAAGCTAATTCACATTGACGGAAACTAGATCGAGATGATATGACCAAACACTATAGCGATTCCTTCAAAACATTAGACAATTTATTTGAGTAGGATTACAATTCACAATAAGCGTTAAAACTG
This sequence comes from Glycine latifolia, assembly GCA_013407115.1. Taxonomy (NCBI): domain Eukaryota; kingdom Viridiplantae; phylum Streptophyta; class Magnoliopsida; order Fabales; family Fabaceae; genus Glycine; species Glycine latifolia. Next base: position 12,063,026 of record CM023953.1, on the reverse strand, counting down.
TTTTCCTAAATATCAAACACAACTATATATATGCAACAAAAACTAAAAATGACTATTAATTAAGTTGAAACAAGCACAAATATACAATTGCTGGAGTAATAAGTAATAACCAAAGATATAGTAGTGTTAGTGTGTTAACTAAGGTGGAGGCCTCAAAACGACAACGCAGCATGGCAGTAGTAGTAGCGCAAAACAGAAGGGTGTTGTGTTGCTTAGTGAGTGGGCGTTTACTTTTTTGTCACGATCCCCGAGAAACTAAATACGGGAAGCCAAAATTCCTGAAACACCCCTCCCTGGTTTGACTTAAACGACAAAAAATCCATTGCATTATGCATACATACAGATACAGATTGCAGGAAGGGTAACGAATCTGAAGTGGCAAATTATATGTTTCTTTGGATGTTGGGACTGAGCTGAGATTGTGGGGATGGAGTGTGTGGCGGAGATGACGAAGGTGGCGCAGCAGAAGGGGAGTGATCCTCTGCTTTGGGCCGTTCAGATGTATTCCAATTTGAACTCCGCGGGAGAGTCTCTTCCCTCCCTCGAACTCGCCGAGTTTTTGGTCTCATACATTTGCTGGGACAACAATGTCCCTATCCTATGGAAGTTTCTCGAAAAGGCATTGACGCTTCAGATCGTTCCTCCTATGCTTCTCCTCGCTCTCCTTTCTGTCAGGTCCCTTTTTCCTTTCTCTTTTGCTGCTTTCTCAACTCTCTTCTCTTCGTATTTCAATTCTTAGGGATTTGAATTTCTTTCCTCTTCCTTTTGTTACACTTTTGCTCTGTTCTCTCTTCATGAACCTCTTTCTTCTTCATCTTGTTTTGTTTAATTTGTCCGATGCCAAACCAATCTCTTTTCACGTTTGGTTCTAACGCCATAGCTCTTTTTTGTTGTTGCCTTTATGAGCTGAAATTGAGCTCTGCAGTGCCTTTTTTTCCCAAAGATTTTAACGTGGCAATTCCATAAGTGTTGAGGAATGAGTAGTGAGGTTTTGGTAGTTATTTAGCACTCATTTGCCCTTGCAATATCCGATCGGACTTGGGGTGTTACGAAATAATTATGATTCTGTAAATGGATGTAATTATGAATCTCCTCCAGTTTCTATTAACGCCTTGAAAATCATGGATGGTGCAATTTTTTGTCATATGAACGGACTTTTGATTTGTTATATGCTACTTAAAGTGATGTTTTTCTTCTTCAAGTTAATTCTGCATACAAGGAATATCTAGCCACTGTTTTTTTTCTTCTTCACTTTTTCCATACTATGACTTTCGAGTCATAACCAACTCGCATCTATTTATTTAATTATTTTTGCAGTGTAATTTCTCTTAACAAAAACACCCAAACCTCGCTCCTGCTATGTGGGGTTAGCTACATGGGTTTCAGTACACTATTGTCTGTGTCATGGACTCATGTAGTTCCATGTACCCTAATTACTTCTTAATAGCCTGCCATCATGTCGGTTTTTGTCTCTTTACTGGAGCATTATCTGAATTTTTTTGTGTAGGTCCTCTTCTTTCATGACCAAACCATCTTAAATGGTTTTCCATAATTTTTTATTTTATTTTTAAAAGCCACTTCAACTTTCTCCCTGATAATCACATCTTAGTCTTATCCATCCAGATATGCTCAGCAATCAACTGCAACATCCTCATTTTTGCAACCTACACACCTTTTGCTCATGACTCCGTTCACTGCTCAGACCAGAGCTTTAGGTTGTTTAATTGTACTACATCATGAACAATAGACCATGATTTTTTATAGTTTTATTTTTTTATTCATTATTTGGAACAAAATCTATATGCTTGTGTTCCCTGATGTATTGCTATTGTAATCTGGTTTGCGATGGTTTTCGTCCCTGATGTATTGCTGCTTTGGTGTGTTAATATATCGTGTATCTTTATTCTTTTTGGCAGGGTTATTCCATGTAGACATGTCCAACCTGCAGCGTATAGGCTATATTTGGAACTCGTCAAAAGACATGCTTTTGAACTTAAATCTCAGATAAACAGGCCAGATTATCAAAAGTAAGCTTTAATTGATGTAATGTAACACTTCTGCTTTAATAAATTTTTGCTTCATCTTGTTTATACCTTTCAAGTTACATATGGTTTTAATATCTCTATCATGTTCTTTTCTTTGACAATTTATATGATTTTCTCTACTACATTAATGATTGATAACTGAAAACTGTTCTGCAATTGAATATGCTACTACACTGTATCACTATCACATTAGATCCTGAGTTTATGTTGATTAAAATTATCAGAATCTGTACTTCCCTAATTTCTTTATGGTAAAAATGAATGTTGAGATACATATGAACTGTTAATTTCAATAGTTTATTGTGTTAGTCGTGTGCTTTGGTTGGTCATTTGTTAATTCTTATGCTTATACTTGGACAGGGTCATGAAATCTATAGATGCTGTTCTTCATCTTTCCAACATATTTGGCATGCCACAAAGTGAGCCTGGCATTCTGGTGGTTGAATTTATTTTTTCAATTGTCTGGCAGTTGCTTGATGCATCATTGGATGATGAAGGTTTACTGGAATTTACTCCTGACAAAAAGTCTAGATGGGCTACTCTATATCATGACATGGAACTGGATAGGCATGATAATTATAGAGAACGAAGGACTGAACATCATGAGAAATTGCAAAATGCAAATACACTTATGGCTGTTGAGATGATTGGGCAGTTTTTGCAGGATAAAATATCTTCAAGGCTTCTTTACTTGGCTCGCCAAAATTTGTAAGTATTTTGCTATAGTTTTATTTGTTTTCCGCATTTGCTGTCAACTTTTACTAATAACAATGTCAATCAGAATATATCTGTTCATTCCAACATTTCCCATAAATTTGGTTTGGCATATCATTTTCTATTTTTTTATATTTCATTTCATTTTTTGGGTTAATAAATGATTTCAAGGTATTCATGAAATTTTGTATTCTACAATTATAGTGGGAGTGATTTCATGTGTTTTTTTTAATGATGTCAGCCTATCACATCTGATGGGATAAGGCTTGGTTATTGTTGTTGTATTTGCTCAGCATCTTTCTACTGTTTTATCAGGCCTGCACATTGGCTTAGTTTTACTCAGCGACTGCAGCTGCTGGGTGAAAATTCATTAGCATTGAGAAAATCAAGAACTCTAAGTCCCGAGGCACTTCTGCAATTGTCTTCAGATTCTTGTATGGTCTTGTCTCGGGAATGCAAAACAAATTCACAGAAGAAGTTCCAAACAGTTATGTCTTTTGAATATCTTTCTTCTTCTGCCTCACTATGTCATGGTGCAAGTCATTCTGCTCTCTGGATTCCTCTTGATCTGGTGCTGGAGGATTCCATGGATGGCTATCAAGTTAGTGCAACAAGTGCTATTGAAACAATTAGCGGTAAGACTAAGAATAGTTATTGGAATCTGACTGAAATAGTAGATATTGTCTTTTCAACTTTAATTTAGGTACGTGTCTCATGAAATTTTTTGTGTAGGTTTGATAAAGACCCTGCGAGCAATAAATGGCACCTCTTGGCATGACACATTTTTTAGGCCTTTGGTTAGCAACTCTTCGTCTTGTTCAAAGGGTATAACTCTTTCTCTGCAACTCAATCTGTTTTCCTGCGAAGTTGTGGTTTTAAATTTATCTTGTCATCGATTGCTTCTGGTATTCCATTACCTTACACTTTGTAATTAAAGAATTTGCATAAGTGGTTTACTTCTCCAATTTAATTGTTGATTTGTTTATAGGAAAGAGATCCTATTGATGGTCCAATGCCTCATCTTGATACTCGCTTATGCATGGTCTTGTGTATCATACCTCTTGTTGTTGGTGATCTTATTGAGGAGGAGGAGGAAAGGACACCGGTTGATGAAAAAGACAATGGTCCTACAGATTGCTGGAAAGAGAAAAAGGTTGCAGGGAAATGTCGTGATGATTTAGTCTCAAGTCTCCAGGTATTGGGTGATTATCAAAGCTTGCTTACTCCACCTCAATCTGTTCTTGCTGCTGCAAATCAAGCTGCTGCAAAAGCAATGCTATTTGTTTCTGGCATCACAATAGGGAGTGCATATTTTGACTGCCTCAACATGACAGAGATGCCAGTTGACTGTTGTAAGTTAGAACAACTTTTCTAAATTTCAGCAGTACATTATTGAGGATGTTGTTTGCATTTTCTGATTCTCTGTGTAATTTTCTTCCAAATTTGGAAAAGTATATGCCTTATATTTGATATTTCACATGCTGTAATGAAGTGTAACAACCAAATATGTGTATGATAATGTTTCTGATTGCTACAAAAGTAATCTCTGTTATCTAATTTACATAAATCTACACTTTAAAAATTATACTGATTATAAAGCAGCTGGAAAGTATAAAAGTAGAAATGATCTTATTTGGCTAAATATCGTAATAAGCAAAATCATTACATAGTAGAATTATGTAAAATCTTGACCAACTCTCTAAGGGTTGTCCTGTTCCTGTAATCCTTTGAATTTTTGGTTTAGCAATTCACTTTTCCTGTAATTGTTGATTCTGTATTTGATATTTGGTGGTTAATTTGGAAATAACATATATTCTTCACATGATGCTTCATTCAGAAGCTAAAGATTTTTGCAAAGATAAAAATAAAAATTGTTGGTAAAAGTATTTCATATTTAGGAACTTCTTGCCGTCCTACTGATAACAAAATTCAAAGGCAGTTAATGTGTAACCACATATTGACCTAATTAACCATTTGAGTGGTTACATTTTCCTAAATTGTAATAATTTTACCAAGAATTTCTTGTTTGTAATTTTCCATATATGGGTGTATAAAACTAAATTAATTAAACTATTTCTTCTTTTTCAGCCGGAAACATGCGTCATCTGATAGTTGAGGCTTGTATTGCCCGCAATCTACTGGACACATCCACATACCTATGGCCAGGTTATGTAAAAGGACGTGTGAATCAAATACCCCAGTGTATGCCAGCTCAAGTACCTGGTTGGTCATCATTTATGAAGGGAGCCCCACTTACCTCATTGATGATTAATGCTTTGGTTTCAAGTCCTGCTACAAGGTATGATCTAATTTTGGTTTATTCAGTCAATTGGTCCACATACATTTGAAAACCTGCAATGTTCTAATTTTTGGCAAAGGTGTCCCAGTATAGTATTTATTGTGCTCCCTCTTTGTAGACACATAGCCACAATGCTATGACCTTTACCAAACTATTTTTTGGAAGTTTTTATATTTTAAACTCAGTCCTAAACAGGCCATAAAAGAAATGCCGGCAGTTGAAAATTATAATCTTTTTCATGTAGCCAACCTCTACGAATTTGTTTTGGGGATATTTATCATACGGGTGAAGTGAAGGTTTTGTTTTCCATCTCACGTTTAATGCATCCATCACTGTATGGACAAATTAAAATGCTGAAACATGAAATCATTTACTAAATGCAACAATGATTCATCATAAACTGAATTTTATAACATAACACGGGTGACTAAAAATGGGTAGAATTTAAATTCGTAAAATTTCATTGCCTGGTCTTCAGTTTTTCTTTTTCTTTCCTGAAGCCAGGTATGTCAGATGCTCTTTTTTGTAAATTTACCAAAAGGTAAAGCAACTGAATTTACACTCCTGGATTTGATGGAAGCTTAGCAGAACTGGAGAAGATTTTTGAAATTGCAATTGGGGGATCGGAAGATGAAAAGATATCTGCTGCTGCCATTCTTTGCGGGGCATCCCTAATTTGTGGATGGAATATACAGGTAGTGAAGAGTTAGACAGTAGAGCATATAAAAACTAATCATTTGCTCAGTTGTGTACACTGTAGAGCACATCCTTCTTTCTAACCACCTTCCCATCCTAATAGAATTTGGATCTCTGTTTAATGCAGGAACACACTGTACATTTCATTCTTAGGTTGTTATCTCCACCAGTTCCTGCGGAAAACACTGAAGGAAACAACTATTTGATTAATTATGCTCCAATACTGAATGTACTCTTTGTTGGACTTGCATCTGTTGATTGTGTGCAAATATTTTCGCTCCATGGCTTGGTAAGTTTAATTCAACCCCTAATTTAAAATGTTATTTTCGCTACTACAACAGAAGAAAACCTTTGCAAACATACCAGAATAATAAAGTTAAAAACTTCTGCAGAAGATAAGATGGCCAAGAGGACTGTCATACACAAACCCTAGTAGGCTAGTACCACTCTCAACCTTTCCACTAATTACTTGAATTTTTTTCAGCTTCCTTCAATTGCCTCCTTTTTTATTCCCATCTCTGAGCCTTGGCTCAACAGTACAATTGTTCCTTAGTGATCGGTTGATCATAGGTTCAAATCTGAAAATAGTCTCTTTGCATAGGTAAGGGAAAGGCTACGTACAATGACCCTCCCCTATACCTTTGCGAAGTGAGGAGCCTCTGGCACTAGGGTACATTAGGTTTTTCTTTTCTCCCTTCCCTCTCTCCATTCATCCCCAAGTCTTCTCCTCATTCACACCCAAGTATTTAGTCCCTTTACTTTAGTCTCATGCCAGAGCTTTGTAATTGGTTACTCCCTAATCTTCTCCTCCAACCGCATCTGGCCTATTACTAAACATCCCAGCATGCTTAGCTCCCATTTTCCTACTATAAACTTGGTTAAAAGGCAGCTATTTGAGAAACATTCAGTAGACAAATTTATTGTGTATTCCTTATATAGATACACAAACTTGGATTATTATTATTATTATTTGAATTAATGCATTTCCCAATTCTCCAACCAGGTTCCACAGCTTGCATGTTCATTGATGCCAATCTGTGAAGTTTTTGGGTCATGTGTACCGAATATCTCATGGACACTAACATCAGGGGAAGAAATATCTGCCCATGCTGTGTTTTCAAATGCATTTATTCTTCTTTTAAAGCTATGGAGATTTAACCGGCCTCCTATTGAATATGGAATTGGAGATGTACCCACTGTTGGTTCTCAATTAACTCCCGAATACTTACTATTAGTACGTAATTCCCACTTAATGTCAGCTGGTAACATCCACAAAGATCGCAACAGGAGGAGACTCTCAGAAATAGCAAGTTTATCATCGCCAAATTCTGTATTTGTTGACTCCTTTCCAAAATTAAAAGTGTGGTATCGGCAGCATCAAGCATGTATAGCTTCAACACTCTCTGGTCTTGTTCATGGAACCCCATTTCATCAGATTGTTGAGGGGCTTCTTAACATGATGTTCAGAAAGATTAATAGAGGAAGCCAGACTACTATTACATCTGGAAGCAGTAGCTCTTCTGGACCTGCAAATGACGATGCCTCTATAGGTCCAAAGTTGCCTGCTTGGGATATTCTTGAAGCCATTCCCTTTGTGGTCGATGCTGCTCTTACAGCCTGTGCTCATGGAAGACTGTCTCCACGTGAGTTGGCAACAGGTATGTATGTTTTGATCAGATAAAATCCAATGAAACACACCAAATAGCTTGTAGAACTCTTGATTTCTAAATTCCCAAAGAGAATTCAGTTTCAAAATTCTTGCTGATATATTTTACCTCTAAACATAGAGCAAGAGCAACCAAATTCATGTTCATGTAGAAGTTCCTTGATGTACACAACAATATCATGATACCAAAATGTCTTTCTTAATATCAGGGCTTAAAGATTTAGCTGATTTTCTTCCTGCATCTCTGGCAACCATAATAAGTTACTTCTCTGCTGAAGTAACTAGAGGAGTTTGGAAACCTGTATTTATGAATGGAACAGATTGGCCTAGCCCTGCTGCGAATCTACTGAACGTTGAGGGACAGATCAGGAAAATTTTGGCTGCGACTGGTGTAGATGTGCCTAGCCTTGCTTCAGGTTTCCTCGTTTTTATGAGCCTAAATTTTATATACTTTCTAAAATCCTGTCTTATAATGCATTTTCAGGGGAAAATTACATTTACAACTCGTGATTCATTACAATTTTTTCTATTAAATTTATCTTTGACACAGCTTGACAAGTATTCAAACAATTTCCATTTAGGAAATGTCTTCCTCCTTCTTCCTATCTCTTTCAACATTATTATCAAGTTGTTATTTAGTATTGTGACCAATGGTCATCATTTTAACAGGAGACAGCTGTCCCGCAACACTTCCATTGCCCTTGGCTGCCTTCACAAGCCTTACCATAACCTACAAAGTTGATAAGGCATCAGAGCGTTTTCTTAATTTGGCTGGCCAAACATTGGAGAGCCTCGCTGCAGGTTGTCCATGGCCTTGCATGCCAATTGTAGCTTCCTTGTGGACCCTAAAGGCAAAACGTTGGAGTGACTTCCTTATCTTCTCAGCATCTAGAACTGTCTTCCTCCACAACAGTGATGCAGCAGTTCAACTTCTAAAGAGCTGCTTCACAGCTACCCTTGGCATGAATAGCTCTCCTATCTCAAGCAGTGGTGGTGTTGGAGCCCTACTTGGACATGGATTTAAGTACCATTTATGTGGAGGGCTTTGCCCTGTTGCTCCAGGAATTCTCTATTTACGTGCATATAGGTCAATCAGAGATGTTGTTTTCTTGACGGAAGAAATTGTTTCCATCTTGATGCACTCTGTGAGGGAAATTGCATGCTGCGGATTGCCAAGGGATCGATTGGAAAAGTTGAAAGCAACCAAAGATGGCATAAAATATGGACAGGTTTCACTCGCTGCTTCAATGACTCGGGTGAAGCTTGCTGCTGCCCTCGGGGCCTCTTTAGTATGGATATCAGGAGGGTTGATGTTGGTTCAATTATTAATAAAAGAAACTTTGCCATCCTGGTTTATATCTGTTCAGAGATTAGACCAAGAAGAAAAGTCTGGTGGAATGGTTGCAATGCTTGGTGGATATGCACTTGCTTACTTTGCAGTTCTTTGTGGTGCTTTTGCTTGGGGGGTTGATTCGTCATCATCAGCTTCAAAGCGACGTCCAAAGGTTTTAGGTACCCACATGGAGTTTCTGGCAAGTGCACTTGATGGTAAGATATCACTAGGATGTGATTCAGCTACTTGGCGTGCCTATGTGTCAGGTTTTGTGAGCTTGATGGTAGGTTGCACACCTAACTGGGTGCTGGAAGTAGATGTGCACGTGTTGAAGAGACTGAGCAATGGGTTGAGGCAGTTGAACGAGGAGGAGCTTGCTCTTGCTTTGTTGGGTGTTGGTGGAGTAGGTACAATGGATGCTGCAGCTGAGCTCATCATAGACACTGAAATATGAACATTTTCAGTATTCTGAGGGCACCTTTACCTTTTAGGATGACTTGTACATTAGTTAATTTTCATGTTTATAAAGTTGTGCAGCATGTTGAATTAACAGTTTTGTTTGAAAAGTACCACGTATTAGAATGGAAAATTTTGTATCTATAACGTTCATCTAATGTTAGTAACTTGGTACATCCAGCCCCAATTCGATGAATGTCCTCTTGTTTTATGGTGTCAGTACGAGGTATTTCATTCTTATAACTTTTTTATTATATGTTTTACAATTATTTATTTTTTGTTTATCTCTATTACACCACTTATTTTATTTTATATTTTTTCTTTTCTCTTTCCATATTTTTTTCAAGTTATTGAAACAGGAATAGGAATAAAATTGTGTAATAGGTGGACAAATGATAAAAAAATATTCCATAATAATTGTAAAATGTCTATTAAAAAGGGTCATCAATTCCTTTTAGACGGGTCTTATATTAAGAAACAAGAGTATTTCCTTACTTTAAACATTTATCACTTTACATTAAGCTAATACATTGTTAAATATTTTACAAATCTTTGCACATGATGCAATTTATCGATAAATCATAAAACGAACCTCCCTAATAAAAACTTAATGGATGGTTAAGATGATGTAACCATCAGTTAGTTAGGACATCCCATCTTTAATCTTTAGCAAGGTGCGTGAACTTTTTGTGCGTTGCTTTTTCTTTTTGAAGCATCACCCCTTGTTTTGATAGACGGAGACAAAAGTATGAGCTGATGAACCTTTCCCAAGTGTAAAATCAAAATAGTGTAGAACAAGTATAAGATGAATATGTACATGAAGATGAATTCATGAAAACATAAAAAATAAAATGCCATAACATAAAAGAGATAAGAAAAAGCTAAATAAACTTTTTGATATTTAACATGGAAGAGTTAAATTCTAGCATGCAGAAAGCAACAATGAGAAATTCTCAGACATGATTTATCACATCAGCGATTCAAATAATTAAATAATGTGTAAAAATAATAGAAAAATTCTACATTTGTAACATATAGACCCCACACTCTCTTCAGAATGAGGGCAGAACAAAATACTAATTTACAATTCATTCAGCATTAAAATAGAGCAAGAATAGCTTTGTTGTTCCAGCAAGAAGAAGACAAGAAGAAGACACTGACATCAGTTTTCAAGCAAACTTGTTCTGTTGTTCACATTCATGATTCAACTAACTAAGCACATAAAACAAATTAAAAAAGAAGTTAATTCCACATGACCCATCTCTCATCTCTGAACACCAACAATGATATCAAAACCCCCCAAATAATTTACTCCACTCCAACGTTACTTCATCATCGTGATTTCAAATCGTTTTTTTTTTTTAAAAAAAGAAGCAACCATGTGAAATTATTTATAAATAAACAGTTGCAAAATTTAAAAAAAAAGGAGAATAATCAATCACGTGGAGTGTGAGGAGGAGGAAGAAGCTATTGTTGTCTTGAGATAAATCTGCAGAAAACTCTGGAGACACTTCACTCTCTCCTTGATCGCTTGAACGTCAACCTTAATCGTTTCCAAGGTCCCTTTCAGCGATCGAATCACCACCAACATGTTATCCAACTGAGCCAACTCGTTCACCATCGAACGCGCTTCTTCCTCTTCCTCTTCCTCTCCTTCTTGTTCTTGTTCTTCTTCTTCTTCATCTTCTTCTTCTGGTTCTGCCAAGGCAGGGGCGTAATTGAGCTGCAATTGAAACGCGTTCATGTCCTCCATGGCTTTGGACGCGAGATCCGTGATGTCCGAGAAAGATGTGTGCAAATGCTTCTTCACGAATTGGGGATCCACCACTAGGGATTTCCACCGCTTGCACACGCACCTCAATTGCAAGGGGTTGCTAACCCTAACCCTAGCAAGGATCTCGATCATCAGATCCTCCGGCAGGATCGCGGTCACCGCCGCGGCGGCTTCCGCCATCATGCGCCGGCGCTTCCTCGTCATCACCGCCATGATGCTGCAGGGTTCGATTCTCTCTTTCTCGTTCTGGATCTTGCTGGCTCGGTTTCGCTATTACATCGTTCAAGTGTTAGTGTTTTTGTTTCGATTTGGGTCAGAACTGCTACTGCACTCTCGTTCGGTTTTGGGGCTACTATTTTGAGGCTTGCGGAGTTCAAATCGTCTCATTTAGTTAACAAATATGCTAATTATTAAATTAAATTCATTCTAATCAGATGATTTTCGAGATCTTGAAAATTAATTTTATTCATTATATATTAATATTAATCTTTCTATATGAATGTTTACCATTGTATTAAAATGGAAGACGATAGTTGAAATCTGGGAGTAAGTAGCTGGAAAATAGATATGTATACAAAAAAAGATATTTTAAGAGACTAATTTTTAAAAAAAAAATTGGATGATCAAACTGAAAAAAAAATTTAAACAAGAGACTAAAATTATATTTTATCTAATATAAATTTTTTTATTATATATATGATAGTTTATGAATGAACAATAATATATATCTATGTATATAATGAGTTGCTTCTATTTATCCAACTCCTTTTTTATTCTTAACAAAAATTATCCAACTCTATAGGAAAGGAAATTAGACAGAATGTGTTCGAATTTTTTTTAGGAAAACCTAAATTAAGGGTGAGGTTGATTTCAAAACGATAAGATTGTTTAATTTAGCCTTACTTACAAAGCAATGGTGGTGCCTACTGGATTATGAAGATTGAAGACTTGTTGCTTGCTAAGTTCCTTGAAGCTAGATATTTTTCCACATGTCCATCCACCCGTAGGCAACCAAAGGCCATAACCCAAACAACATTCGGAAGAGCATAATGGAGGTGAAATGGGTAGTTGAAGAAGGATATGTTTGGCAAATTGGATACTCCACATGGGTGACAAACATATATGTATCCCCATTCCACGGGATAAGTGTTAAACATGACCTCTTGTTATTAAGATATGAGAGTTTTGATGTAGATAAAACAAAGATAAAAAGACCATAGCGTAGACAAATGCTAGAAAATTATGAATTCTATATAAAACTTTTCAATCCCATATAAGTCTGGCTCAAGGGTTTAAAATGAGCATTAAATATAAGAATCAGGTTTCCATATAAAGTAAAAAAAAAATATTTTTTAAAGATTAAAGCTAAAAAAAAAGTTTTCAAAGAAAAATATTGTGTAAGTTGAAAATTCGAAAAGAAATTGATTCCTCCGAATGAAGAGTCCCAGATAAAGGAATCAAGTTTTGAGCATAACTTTATCATACGGAATCGGTTTCCTACTTGAAGAAATCACTTCCCTATTGAAGGAATTGAGTCCTTACTTAAGGATTATTAATCAAAATCTTTTATCAAATCAATTCTTCATTACATATTTTGAAATTATTTGGGGTTAATCATTAAAAACCATGTATAAACCAAAAAAATTCAAAAACAAGTTAACAAAAGAGCTAATTTAATTTGGGTTACTTGTTTTCTCTTAAGACATTGTTGGTTAAGATTGTGACTCACTTAGTGCTTCAATTTGTGATATCTTCACTTTGAGAGTGATTGTTAGCCTTCAACTTGCTTCTTTGTTGATAAGGGTGGTTTCCCTTGGTTGTTTTAGTAAGAAGATTTTCAAGCTACGTACTAAGAGTTAACCAGGGTCAACTCAAGAATAAAATAATTAAAGTTTATATTTTAGGTTTATAAAAAAAATTATTATTAATATTTATAAAGTAATTAAACGGGTCTCATTTGTTGACAAAAAAATCATGTGTTAGTAAAAAGGTCTAACATATTTAAAATAAAAAATTAAAATTTTTTTTTAGACTTCGCTTATCATAAAGTTGACCTTAGAGTTAATGTTCTCTTATATTTGAAGGGTGTATAATCTTTAGTGGGTATGATTAAAGTGTTTAATGGGGGTCTATCCCAGGATGGTTTCTCAAGGTGGTTTTCCTTGAACTACTATAAAACCTTAAGCACTTTCTTCTATCCCTACTATATTTATTGTTTTAATTCGTTTGCTTGATTATGGGTTTGCTATGACAATTGAAGTTTTTCTATTCGCCTTTTTGGAATCTATCCTTCACGATTTGGGAAAATTGTTTTTACAAAAGGTTTTTGAAATTCAAGTCACCCACTCGTAAGTTTTACTGATCATTTAGTTAACAACAAGTTCAAAATTATTGGTAGATAATAGAAAAGAAATGTCTCGGCTAGAATAATAAAACAAAAAATGAAACTTTTTCCCTTGGAGAAATGGCGAACTAGATCCTCAATATATAAATAAAAAAATGCATTAGTGTCAAAATTCAACAACAATGGTATGTACATGGTGAAATTTGGCTATTGGGTAGTCTTCAATAATTACCCAAATTCTACTACATCCACAAAACAAATTACTTAATGGTATCTTTCTAGCCTTCTTGTTAACGACGAGAGAAATAAATAGAATAAGAATTGAATAAAATTGTTTAGATTATTTTTCAAATATTTGGCCTAAACGACAGACCATATTCAATGGATGAAACATTTTACTAGGAACGAAATAAGTCATGTCGAGAACAAGGAGTTCTTGTTGTAAAGGTTTGTTTTTTCCTACTAGATCACACAAAAACATTTTAAAGTGTTTTTGTTTCCTATTGCAATACATTAACCTAGAGAAATTAAAATAGCTCTCGCACTTGCTATTTGATGACAAAAAAATTGGTTTTTGAAAATGTTTTTTATAAGGTGAAAAATAAAATTCATTGTAGATTTTTTTATGTGGATTATATGTAATTTAGTTTTTTAAAAGGTTAATTACGTTTCTTCAATTTTAAAATTAAACAAATTTTGTTTCATTGTAAAATTTTGTGCATAAAATTCTTAAAATATTATGTAGTATTTAAATATTCAGGAGTTGCAGTAAAAAAAACCAGGAGTTTATGTTAATTTAGGATATAAAATAAATTTGAAAATTAGAAGTAAGAAGTTTAGTGAAAATTTGATAAATTTAAAAGATTTTGCAAGATGAATGATTAGGATTTGAAGAGAAAAAAAGATAGATATATATTAATTTGGGTGGTATTTGATATTTTGGTTGGTTGGTTGGTTTTGAGAAGAAAAATGCTTAATATAGATTAATTATTTCCCTTTGCAAAAAAATTCAATAAAATGAGAATTTGAAATAAAAATTAATAAAATAAAATTTACTATTTTAAAAAATAATTAATAAAACTAAATTAAAAAAAAATTAAAGTTACATATAATTCAAATGTAATAATTTTATTATTGCCTCCATAGAGGAGGTATCAAATCTGAGACCTTCAGGTTATTAACATGACACTCTAACCAACTGAGCTAATAGGTCAATTATGATTAAAAAAAATAATTAACGTTGATACATATAACATTAAATTGTTTAATGTATATTTAATACACATATAAGTTTATATAATAAATTTTGTAACAATTAATTTTGATATAATAATTAAAGTATTATTTTAAATATAAAAATCATAGATTTAAATAAAATTATAGTTTTAAATAAAAATTTATGAGTTTATTAAAACATATTAGACCTGTAAATACAAATATAATTTTTAAATAACATCACACAATATCAT
>CM023953.1:11864793-12043230 GCA_013407115.1 Glycine latifolia | reverse complement strand
AAATAACACTTAAAAAATACTAAAAACTATAAAAAAAACTAAAATAAAAGAATTTATTAAATAGCCAAATAAAATTTTTTATTAATAAAAAAATTTATAAACCAATTAAAATCTATTTCCGAACATACACTTTGTACATTACAGATTGTCTAGAAGTCTTGATTGGCACGCTGTTAGGTTTTAATTTTGTCCAAAGTTCTCAGCCAATCCTTTATGACAAGTGTCCATGCATAACCATAATGACTAAATATATTATGTTTTCCAAAATCAGCGCATCGATCAACCCAATTGATATAGAGATAACATACTGATATATCCCGTTTGTTACTATACATGTTTGTAGGAGTGATTTAACTGTTCCCAATTAAGTAAAAATAGATTGAATAACTCATGATCCAATAAATTTATATAAATTTTGTGCATAAGCAAAATATAAATAAATGTGTATAATTTTATTGAGTTGCGTAGGATGAAGTTGTTTAATCCTATTTTTAATTGGAGTTAGTTAGATAAAGCCATGTTTGTATTATTAAGTTTAAATCAAATGAAGTTAATTAGTCGTAATTTCATGTACCTTGATTGACTCGTGTCACAAAATATTGGCTTCAATTCCCCTATAGTATATAACTTAATACTTAACAGTGCAGATGCAAGGAAGGGAGATGGCCATGCGACCAGGCTGTGAAAGTGAGAGGAGGCCATGCGATGGTGAGAAATAATTTTTTTGTTCTCTAGTTTGCAAATTTGCTTATTTTTGCCTATTTTGCTTATTATTTCTTATTTTGTTTATCATGAAGTTGTTGATTTTGTGTTTTGGATTATAGTTCTCAATGGGTTGCTGATTTGTGTAATTTTTTTCCCTTTTCTTTTCAAAATTTCAAACTAAATGAGCAATAGATGTTAAGATTAAAGTGTTATACGACACAATTTTTTAAAGTTTAAAATTAATATTAATATGAATCTGAATTTTATAACTTTAAAATCTGATTTATAAATGAAAATGATATTAATATAGATTTAACTTTAAATTAAATACTAAAGTCTCATTTAAAATATGTATTAAACATAAAAAAATGAAATGTTATATATGTTTATTATAAATTTATGTGTATTAAATTAGTATGAATTTGAATTTTGTTTTTTTAAACGTATTTTATGAACATAGTTTTTATGGAATAATTAAAATTATAAAAAAAATTGTACTAAATTACATGTATTAAATTTTATAGTAATTACTTCTTTGGTGTCGTAACAATTTCTGCAAAAAAAAAAATTATTAATATATGCAGCACGTTTAATAATTCCATTTGACTTTGACTAATTTTGAAAAATAAAATATATTTAACTAAAATATAATTTAATAGTATTATATATTACCTATCTAAACAAAGAAGTAAGAAATAAATTATTTTATGTTTATCAGTTTATATGTATTATATTATTATGTATGAATTTTTACATTTTAAATATATTTAAAATAATAATAGAAAATAATAAAATTTAGTATATAATTTTATATATTAACTTTTATGACAATAACTTTTGTTGTTCATATATTAAAAAATTATTTATATAAAATTTAATTACATGAAAGGCCTTGTATTTAATAAATATATATCATACTTAATAAATGTACTATATATTTTTAACGAATATAGTATTATTGAAGTTAATTACTACTTTCTTCCCACAATTAATATTGACATTTTAGTCTTATTTTTCTAAAATAATTGATGTTTAAGAAATTCAAAATTTAATATAATTAATGTTTTATTTTCAATTACATTAAAAAAATAGGTTATCCTCACTTATTATAAGTTTATTAACTTTTACAATAATATATTAATTTCAAAACTCATACAGATAACATTTTAATTAATTGGCAGTATATTTTTTATATTAATAATGTCTAACCATTAAACTATATTAAGTATTATTTAATCTATATGTATTAACCTTAAATATTAATAACCATGAAAAAGAGGTAGTATAGAGTATTTTACTTAACAAATACAACATTTAACACGTTTATGCAATTTACTACTTTTACTTATACTATACTTTTTATTGTGTGTACTTATTTTAATTTGCTTTTTGATTGGCAACAGGCAACAGGTATAGTACTAGCTTTACTTAATCATATTATATTATATTATATACACAGATGGCTTTTGTAATGAATATTAAATGGATAAGCACAAGACTAGGGCTGCCAAGCGTAGTAGTAGTCTTCCTACTCCTCTTGCCGTTTTGTTGTTTACTCATCTAGAAAGTCAGCGCTACCTCATCCCACTCGTCATCTCATGATTCATTATTCATATATATGGTCATAATATGAATCAAATTAATTAAACACCCTTGTTCCCCAAGCCACCCATCCTTGACTTTAAAATTCATTTCTTCTATAGAACCCTCTGGACCTAAAGCTAAAAGCCAACGTAATATAAATTTCCCCCACCCTTCCCTCTCTCAATGCCAACATCACCAAACACCAATTAACTCACACACACACACACTAGACACAAGACACTATTATTCCCTCCCAATCAAGTATGGGCACTCTAGTAGGACATGTAGCTCCAGGCATGGGTTTCATGCTAATAGGGTTATGGCACCTCTTCAACCACATAAAGCTTCACGCGCTAAACCCAACCTCCTACACTGCACCACCATGGTTCCCAACCTCCAAACACAAGTACCTGGAGCTCCTCCTCATCATGTTAGGCTCAACAGCCTCCATCTCCATGGAACTCTTCATCGGCCCCGACCGCCACCAGCCCTTGGATCCTGACCTCACCATCCCCTCCAACCACCTCCACAACTTCGAACACTCTTCCATCTCCCTCGCCTTCCTCCTCTACGCCGCCTTCGCCCTCTTCCTCGACCGCCTCCCCTCCCCTGCCAAACGTGCCCTAACACAACTCCTCGGCTCCGTCGCCTTCGCCCAGCAACTCCTCCTCTTCCACCTCCACTCCGCCGACCACAACGGCCCCGAAGGACAGTACCACTTGCTACTTCAGCTCCTTATCTTAATCTCCCTCTCAACCACCCTCTTGGGAATCCCCTTCCCCAAAAGCTTCTTAGTTAGCTTCGTTCGTTCTCTAAGCATTTTCTTTCAGGGTTTATGGCTTGTGGTTATGGGGTACATGCTTTGGACGCCAGGGCTTATCCCTAAAGGCTGCTTCATCAACCAAGAAGAAGGCCACCAAGTTGTTAGATGCTCCGACCATGATTCTCTCCACCGCGCCATATCGCTAGTTAACATCCTCTTCAGCTGGTTCATCATTGGTGTCACCGTTTTTGGTGTTGCTTTTTTATTTAGGTTTGGTTAAGTTTTACGGTGAAAAAGTGGAGTATGTTGCATTGAGGGACGATGAAATTAGTGACGATGTTGAGTCGCAAAAGAGAAGCATACTTGACAACCCCACCAGTTTTATTCATGTTGGCAAAAACTTTTTGCCTCTTGACATAGAAAGGTAGAAGGAGTGACGAAAGAAAATTTGAACGGATTAATTTGTTTGGTTTAAGTGGGTGCCTGTACAGTGGGATTAATGGTAATAGTATATTAGCGTGGTGGGGTCCTTTGTAAGTTAATTAATTGAACCAGCAAGAATGTGGTTGGCTCAAGGAAACTTGTTAATGTGGGTTATACTATTTTTCATAGGAGAATGATCTGTTGAGATTGTGTGTACTTGGATCGATATCATAATATATAAAGGATTATTGCCACTAATTATTTAGTGTTTCTACGTTGTTAAGGTATGTTCGTAGAGTACCAGTAAAGGAGTTTAGTTTATTTGGTATTTGGTTGAGAAAGAGTATGTATATATTGTAAATATTTTAACATATTATAAATTTTTTGATATGTATCTGATTTTTATGTATAAAAAAAGAGTACTGTGTAAAAATTTCCTTCATACTCATACATTAATTCAATTCAATTTGGGTTAATTATCACTTGTACCCATTAATTCTCTTGGCTTTTGCAACCTGCCGGAGGAGGAAACCGGGGGGGGCGTTGGTTCTAGTACTATAGTTTACCACGTAATTGATTTATAATTTGTTTGCATTTTAAATGATACTAACATATGTGATCGAAGAGGTACTAACATATTGACAGATATTTATAATGATTGATCTTGAGGCCCATAAATCTTAGTACTTTTTGAAAGAATATAGTTTGTTGCTGCCAATTGTGGACAGGCTCATAAAAAAATGTGTGGTAAGGTGACTCTCGTAAAATGATTGTAACTTGTAAGGCTGCGTGTACGCTTCTGATAGCTGAAAAAAAAGTTGAGTAAAACTTTTGACTTACATATTATACAGTAAATGAATTAAAAATATAGAACAGCATAACTCTAAAACATTTAAAATCAGTAGAGTAAGTTAACAAATTAAAGTTTAATGTGGTACTGACGCGCCGTTTTGAAAATTGAAATAGCTTAACCATCCATGAAGAATATTTGCACGTTTAAAAATTTATACCACTTTTGTATATACTTTTTATTTAAATGATAATATATTATCTAGTATAAAAATGTACGTAGTATACAATAGTTCAAGGAATTTTTTATATATATAGATAGCAATTTTCTGATAGCCATCCGTATTTAGAATAATTTATTTTTCCATCAAACCAACGTTGCTTTCTTCCTAAAAACGTACTAAAAATGGGTGGCACGGATATTCACTGTAGCAGCGAAGTCAAAAACAAGGGGCAAAAAGAAAGTAACGTACGTATCGTAGCCGATGCATGTGTAATTGGAGAAACAGAGGGGGGCATTCTATCGTGTTAATGAAGCTCACGTCAAGAACTACAAATGTAACGACTGTCACTTCTCAACCATATTACAAAAGAAAAACTTTACAATATCAAATTTGAAAGTATGAACAAGTATGTTATTAATGTTAAATAAGTTTAATCTTTATTAAATTCATCAAGTTTATGAGTATCAATTTTGGTTAGATGCTTGTGACCAAATGCATGTTTTGTTTACAGTTTTTATTTATTTTAAAAAAGTGATTACTTTGTTAGTTTGTTTTTAAATAATGTAAAAGAAAGTTATTCTTTTAAGTAAACTAATCTAAACAAGTATTAAATCTTAATTTTTCGGAGAAAGTAATTAAAAGTTTAAACATTAGAAAAGAAAACTATTAGAAGTGCCTCCAAAATATAGACAATGTAGAAGAGATTAATCTCATATCCACAATTGTTGTACCGATCCCTTACTCAAAGAAATGCTTAAGGTATTGAATAAGGAGTGAAAAATATAAAGTTTTTATTGAAAAATATTGTTAATATACTTTAACTACGATTTCTAATTATTTTTTTCTTTTACAAATGACATCCACTAGAAACAATCAAATCAAATTGAGTAGGATTACCGTAAAAAATAAAATTATTTTTTTAAATATTTAACACAATTACATATTTAAAACTTATACTCAAGACTACTCATTAAGTTGAAACAATTTCATATTAGTTTATTCATGCATTCAATAATTCCAATACATCTTTAATGTAATTCTAATTAAAATTTTCTATTTACTAATTATTTAAGCAGTGGTTTAAGAGCATTATTAGTAAGACTAACCTATTTTACGAGCCATGCTAAACAATTACCAGCAAGCAATTTAGACAATACACAACACATATTCAGCATAGCTGCATAAACATTCACCCCAAAGCGAGGTGACATCCAGCAAAGATGTTTTTGTATTCATGCCAACACAAGAAAAGTTCTAACGAAATGAGGCACACATTATGCATCCAAAATTCACATTCTTAGTTATTAAGCATTCACCTCAGGCTTTCCAAGAAGCAAGGTGACATCCAACTATTATGTCTTCAATCTTCATCCACATGCCGACAGATTCGCATTTTCAGACACATTATCTTCAATTTCATACACATGCTAACAAGACAAGCTCTAATAAGGTACACTGCGTCCAAATTCCCATTCTTCCTAATTAAGTTAAATTTCAGCACAAAATAAAACTACCAAGCCTTCAAGCTAAAGCTTGCAAGTCCTCGACAACTTTTGTACAACAGTTTGTTTCATACTTACAGCCTTACTCATCTCAACTTTTTAACCATATCTAAAGGGGTGTAAGTGTAACTAAGTATCGCTTCAAATTGCCACGTGTACACTGTGTAAATTGTAATACAAACTACTATATGAACCAGATATGCAGGGCAGAAACTTGAAATGTCAATGGTAAATTTATTCAGATCTACCCCTTCAAATTTGAGCTTGCGTGTTGAAGGTAGATTATACTAGTCTGATTAATAATGTCTTTAAAACAAACATATACTGAAGACTTGTGCAAACAGCAAGAAACGATTACTTCATGATCTAAAGGGATAGTAAGCTCGTGGAAGTCAGCCAATGTCCAAGGTTAGTTTTACAAACTAGACAAATTGACAAATTATGTTTCACTTACATCTATTTAAACTCCATAGCTCCTCAACATATCAAAAGAAACAAAAAAATTACTAAACGGTCAGCATTCATATACTCTACCTATGATCTTAACAGATATATTAAATGTAAATCATACATATATTAAATGTAAATCATACATTACAGGACCTATGTATTACATAGCAATTGAAGATATCCTTGACCGCTAATAACATTTCTATTAGTTACCCATATCTAATGAATGAAATTGGATCAGGATCCTCCTCATTTCATATCAGCAACCTGGACCATTATAAAGCTCATATAAATGATAACTCATAAGTAATAGTATGTTTAAAGCACAACTAGTAAAGAGTATTTCTGAATAATTTACAAAATCTGAATGCGATGATTCTCAAAAATACATTTCGTATGAAAGATCGGCATCTTCATCTTTAAAAAATTAGCGAAATAATCTAAGCGAATTGAAACTCCTTTAGCTACCTTACAACACCACTGCACCCAGGCATTCTATCCATTCTCTGATTCTGCATGACTCTTCTAACCATTGATACATCCTCCCACCTTCCTGCATCTGCATATATGTTTGATAGGAGAACTTTAACACCACTGTGCGATGGTGCCAACCCTGCCAAACCCTCTGCAGTCCTCTCTCCTATATTGACATTTCCATGAGTTCTACATGCTGCTAATAAAGTTCCCCATATCACAATGTCAGCCTTCATTGGCATGTTCCTAATCATTTCCTCAGCTTCTTCTAATAGCCCAGCTCTGCCCAAAAGATCAACCATAGAACCATAATGCTTGATATCTGGTTCGACATTATATGCACTCTTCATGATTCTAAATATTCTTTGCCCAGGCTCCACCAACCCGGCATGGCAACAAGCACTAAGGACTCCTATAAATGTAATTGGATTGCGTTTAATATTATATCTCTGCATACCAGAGAAAACCTCTAGGCAAATACTTGCATGTCCATGCGAGGCTAACCCACATATAATTGCATTCCAAGGGGACACAGAAAAGGTTTTGTCTCAAATCTGATTATAAAATTGCACAGCACTGTTGATGCTCCCACATTTTGCATACATATCAATTAGAGCTGCACGTAAATTGTCATTCAATGGGATGGATTCATTACATATGTGGCAATTGCGCTGATAAAAAAAAAAAAACATATGTGGCAATTGCAGAAAATACATGGTACTATTTTATGGAAGAGTTCAAGAGCCATTCTGGACTGGTCAGTTTGTGCGTAGCCAGAAATCATGGTACTTCATGAAAACACATCTCTTTCAGGCATCTCATCAAAGATTTGCCTTGCCTGGTCCACCATTCCATTTTTTATGAACCAGAAACAAGAGCATTCCATGACTCTAGGTGATCCTTTGCGCCCACTTCAAATTGCAAACAAGCAAGGTCCATCATCCCACAAGCTGCATAAAAATGGATGATAGTAGTCTGTATAAAATTGTAACAGTCAAAGCCTTTCTTAACAACCATTCCATGCAATTGCCGACCATCACCAGTTGCATTCAGACGACCACATGCTGAAACCAAATTCACAAGCAGGATTTCATTAGGTGCAAGCCCACTTCTTAGCATTGCGTGATACATCACCAAAGCTTCATGCAAACGATTCATTAGGATATAGCCATCAATCATTCTGCCCCAAGAAATTACATCCTTATCGGGAATTCTCTCAAACAACTCCCTCGCTATGTCAACAAGGCCTGCCTTCGCATATCCGTTTAACATTACATTCCATGAGACCAAATTCACTTCAGGCATCCTGTCAAACAACCTTCTTGCTTCCCCTACACCCAAACAATGACAGTACGCACACGTCAAATTCCTCGAAACAAGAACCAACCCCTCAACAAACAACTTGATAGCCAACGCATGAATCATTCAACAGTTCAAAATTTCACCAAAATGTGAGCAGGCATCCCATTCACCAGAGTCAAGTCATTAGGGACCACCCCACCAGACCTCATGTCCTTGAAAACCGCTAGAGCCTCACGAAAGCATTCATTTTGAACAAGACCCATTATCATGGGGGTGTAGGAGGCAACCTTTGCCAGGCATTATGTCAAACAGTTTGCGGGCATTGTCCAATTGACCAGCTTTGGCATACCCACAAACCATAATGTTACAGGAAATAGGGTCCAACGTAGGACAAATATCAAACAGCAATTGGGCATCGTTAATTGAACCGCGTTTTGCGTACATGTTGATTAAGCTATTCTGGATGAAGGTGTTGGAGTGAAGTCGAGTTTCAACACCAGAGAATGGAGTTGGCGACCCTGAGAGGAGGAAGAACAGTATTTGGTTCTGGTGAAGCCTCGCATTGCAGAAGGTGCGAATGAAGTGTTGTGGGTCTTGCAAGTGTGGAGGGGTATTGGTGGAACTGGAAAAGGAAACACATTTTGATCTTAGAATTGTGTTTGGTGATGGAAGCTCAACTGAAAGAGAAAAGGTTAAGGATCGAGGAAAGGTTTTGATTTTGAGTCTGAGACTCGCAGAAATGAACACCAACAACATGAGACGCGACCATTAGACTCAAAATTCGATCCTTCTCTGCTGTTTAGATTTTCACATGTCATCTACACATCTATCTAGCTGAAGAATTAAATCTCAAAAAAATAAAATCTAGCTGAAGAATTCTAGTTGTTTTCACTATTCAGGGTTAAATACCTTTCTAATTTCTCGAATTTTGACAGTTTTTTCTCTCTCTTAAATTTAAAAGTTTTTTTTTGGTATTTTAATTTGAAAATAGTTTACTTCTTGTTTTATGATATTTTAGTTACTTTTAAATAAGATCCAAAAGTGAGTTACTTTTAAATTAAAATACTTACAAAACAACATTTTAAATTTGAAAGATTAAACAAATTTAGTCCAAATCTAAAGGAAAAAATATTTAAGATTTGTTTTTATTTCCCTATATTATTTGTACATCACCAAATTCTTAAATAGGTCATCCATTTGATTTACTAAAATTTTTGTTCTATGTTTTATTTGTTAAAATTTTTGTTCTATATTTTGATTTTAAAAAATCATGGGACAACATAAATTAATTACAAATATTCAAAAGACCAGCATATATCTCTCTCTCTCGTGAAATGGTGTGCTCTATGCAGTATGTGGTGTATTTTTTGTTGTGTTATTGTAACAATAATGATAGTTTAACTAAATGGTTTGAACTTAAACATATAATTTTTATATTGAATGTCTTATGTTTGTTTGGACTATGGGTTAAAAAATCCAATGAGAATAATATATAATTGAACAAATGTATCTTATCATGTATTTCGAAGTTACATTATTAACTAGTTAACTTACTTGTATGTATTATGTATTTTGAATCCTCATAAAATATAATAATAATATAAATTATACTAAGATAATTAATATTAAAAAGGATATTTTAGTAAATTTATATTATTATGTTTGTATTGTTCATTGTTAATCAAACAATGCACATCATACAAAAATTGTCATATAACTCAAGTATTTTTCTTATGATATTTTCTTTGTCTTTTATTGTATTGTGTAATAAACACAACCTATAAGTGATATTACATGACATCAAGAAATAACAAGAGAAACAAAGATGAGAGTAAGAAGAAAAAAAAGGGAAGCAAAAATGATAAAAAAATAATAAATAATTTTAATAAAATAAAAAATGAAATGCATTTCTTAACCACATGTTTTTAAAAAAATATTTGAACAAAAATAAATGCTTACCTATTTCATAATTTTTTTAAAATGAAAAAATAAATGATTATTGATTTGGTTAATATCATAGGGTCAAATTAATTTATAAATATATATTTGGTCTATTAAATTATTTTTTTTTTGAAAATTTGTATTATAAAGACTGCTTTAAATGGTGAAATATACTAAAAGAATTTTAACATAACTTGATTATTAACATAAATAAAATTATAATTTCAGTGATTAATTTAATTATGTATTTTGATGCATAATAGATTTTTAAACTTACTCTCAATAAATAAACATTTCAATTATAATATTTTAGTTATAGCAAAGACCACAAATATCATTTATGGAAACAATTCTATCCAAGATCATTATGTTCTACAAAATATGAGTATTACCTAATTTTTAAATAAGAACCAAGATGAGTATCTAATTGTCTGCCTCATACCTATTTTATAATTCTTATTTAAATGCATATATTATTAGCTAATATATTTATCACAATATAATTTTTCTGCTTCTTTTTAATAATTTAATATAAATAACTTTATTACTTAATATGTATATATAGTGTTGAATGTTTTACATAAAAAATACATTATAAATGTATTGAAATAAATTTTATTAAATATATATTTACAAGAAAATAAATTTAATTTGTTTTTCAATAAAATTTTAAATAATATATTTTTATTGCATAATACTCTTCAAAAAGACATGACAGAGAAGCCAAACATACATGGATCAAACAAAACTTGCCCGCACTTTTGATAGAAAATATTTGCTTTGACGTATAGATACAAGTATGGATTTTATTTTATTACACAATAATTTCTTTTACATATGTTCTTTTACTTTGTTGGTAAAATAAATCAAGATTTGACGCACACAAGGTTCAATCCAATGACTTGATAGTCAATTGGATAAATGTTAACCGTTAAACTATAAAGCTCTGTTGGTAACTTGATGCGAAACAGAAATATATTTAAAAGTTCTGAACAAATGTTTCTAAAGATTTTTACATAAATTCTTACTCACTAAAACAATCATTAAGACTCTATTAATTCTTATTAATATTATAAAAGTATATTGAAAAATTAGATAAGTTATAGTAGAATTTTAAATGATAAATTACACAATAAATTAGTTTTTATATGTAAATAAATAATATATTCAGTTATAATATAAAGACACAAATTGTCGTGTATAATAAATTATTAATTTTTATAATAATGTAATATCAACAATTATTTTATATTAGTTAGTAGTTTAAAAACTTACAATTACATTAATTTTTAAGAGTGTGTTGTTAGTATTTTTTTTTAAAAAGAAAAGGAAAACTCGTTAAAGACTTAATTGTTAGAGTTTATTTAAAAATTTAATAAAATTTTAAAGCTTATAAAACAATTAAAACCTTCTAATTGTGTTTTTTCTTTTTTGTTTAAGATTTTAGTATTTGTTTTTTTTGCTGAAGGTTTTTTTTTATTACGGAAGATTTTAGTATTCAAACATTACATTAAACATCTATTTAATTCATCATAGAATGCATATATCAACTAACATAGAGTCATCTTAATTAATAGTTTTGATTTCAAATCTTGAATATATCACAGTTATGTTATATATTCAGAAAAAATAATCCATTTAATTCAATTTGAATTGTACAAGCCTATTATAAGCGAAGATTTTCTCTTTACTGAATTTTATCACCCTATGTTTTACATATGTCTCAGCCAAATTTTACTTATTTATCAATAACGGAAAGGTTTGCCCATTTATTGAATGTTTATTATGCATAAATTAATAAAAAAATGCAAACAGTACTCTCTATAACACTACTCCTAATACACTTTTTTCAGTTAAAATTGATGTAAATTTCGCAAATTTAAAAATGAGACCCGCATACATTTCACTCAATAGGAGAAATAGCCGAGTAGGTAAGTAAAAACACGGATTCTTGCATGATAGAGGGTCCACATATGGATTTGGCAGTTTCACAGGTGTAATGAAACATAAAAATCTGACATTTGCTTCCTACAATTCCACTATCAAATTCAGTACCTCCCATTTTATTCTCCCATTTTAAGTCATTGGGTACAATCACGTTATTCACACCATGAACTAGTCCATCCATGATCCATGACTTAAAACGACCATTTCAATCCATAATGTATAGTATTTTCGAAGGGCTTAGGCGATATGATTTAAAGACAATGAAGTCAGCAATTTAGGACATCTACAATTAATGAAATGGCTCGATAACGAATCACATTTTATTGCAGTTAATTCTGTAGGATCCTTCCAAAGTTTATAGATACTAGATAGTGCAGATATATAAGGAAGGATTGTTAAGACCAGATTGCTATTTTTCTTTCTTAAAAAAATGGTTCTGATCAGAAGTTTTGCAGTAAATGATGAGAATGAGAATGACAATGAGATGCCAGCGGTGGAAACATCACAGTCAATCAACGATGATCTCCTCCTCCATTAAGAGTCGCACTGGGTGGAGTCCTGCTCAAATCATTAAAAGCAGATGTTCAGGTTTACCATTCAAAAGTTTACTCGAGTCCATCAAATAAAACTTCAAGTGTACAACAAATGCAACAAATTCTACTGGGTAACATTGGGCCCAACTTTTTCTTAAGAAATTCCCGTAATTGGCTTTCGTGGAAGCTCTGTTTTTTAGCTTTTTCTTTTTGTATTCTAGAGTTTTTTAAAGTAATTTTCTTTTGAAGTACCTTAGTGGATAAAACAGGAAAGTTACGACAGAAAAGAATATCACTACGACAATTCCAGAGAATAATTTACCAACAAAGTTCAGAGTCAAATGCACTGTGAGAAAACAATTTGAGATAAACTACATGGGACGGGATGATGGTCAGTTACATAAGCACAACAGGTTGAAAATTGAAATTTATATATGCTTTTACAGATTTATAAAACATTGATAATTGAACATGGGAAACACAGTTAAGGCTTCGTGCTTTTGTACCAGAGTATCTGGCGTCACCAATAATTCTTATTAGTGAAAAGATAAAAAGATTCAAAATTGTAAGAATCACATCAAATTTCCAAAAAAAAGTCGCTCACGGTTGAGGTTACTACGGTAATAGAGGCAAAGAGACCAGAGTAGCATTTCAAAGATGGGTCAAAGGTTCCACTTCTTCCATAGGCCATGGAAATAGCTCGGTATGACATCCACCTATGCAATGTACAAACCATTATATATATATATATATATATATATATATATTATTATTGTAGAATTATTTAGCTATAAAGCTAAGTTGGGCATCACAAACAGAGCAAAGTAGTTTTATTATCCTTGACATTTAAAGCAGTGCTAAAGTAGATATCTCCTTGGTAGCTTTATTGAATGCAATCCAATTGAATTAAAAGCCAAAGTGTACCCCTAGCCTACTTGCTTGTATAGTTGTATTATTGTTGTGATAATTGCAATCTGACCTAGGACCAGTCAAGGTCATCAGAGATTGAATTCAAAGATCAAATTGACAGATACAAGATCCTAACCTTTTGAAAATAAATGTATAAATAATAATAGGAGTAATAAAATCACCATAAAGTCATCATAAAATTCTAAAAGGTTATAGCAAAACACTCAATAAGTTAATATTATGTAGCATATAATCATACCTTGGAGTTGGAGCACACTTTTAAAAAAATTATAGAATTTTGTAATTACCACTAACAAAGGCATAGTTTCTGTAAATTGAGCTATAACTAGGTTGAAACTCTCTGGCAAATTGGGTCTAGTTAAAACATCCTGATTGGATTTTCTTTTGATATAGATATTGAGTCCACATAACTCAAGCCCATTTCTACCTCAATCAAACCCATTTATACCTCCACAAGAAACTCAATCATTCTGTGTATTTTAAAAACTTAACACTAAAAACAGTTTTTTTATGCCTCTTCCTATTGTGCATATCCAGAATCCAGAATAAAAATATTCCAAGCTTTAGTAAAGGCAATCACAGACCCAGACCAGAAGACAAATGGAGACCAGACAGGGATGCAGAAGGGACAATGAAATTGCAGACTGAAAAAGAAGGAAAAGAGTCACAAACCAGAGAATGTTACAAGCTGAGTTGCAATTAAAACATGTGTAATGACTTGGTTCATGATTCAGAATTGATCCTAATCAATTTGAGTCAGACATGAGATCTAACTTAGTCATTGGTTACAGGACATGAAATTGTTCTATTATAAGAAGGGAATCGTAGTTTGGACAGCCATGATTGTCATTTCTAGTTATCTAAATTGATTTAGAGATTAATAATATTAGAATAAATTCTTAAGAAATTAGCAAGAGTATTTAACAAGAGTGCTGCATGCTCAACAAGAATAGGACAATGTTGCTATAGGAATATACAGCTAACAACTCTGGTAATTGTCACAATACAATCTTATCATAAATTCAACACTCCCCCCTCAAGCTAGTGCGTATAAGTCATGTGCATCCCAGCTTACTACATATGCACGATATCCTCAGTCCACAAAGAGACTTAGTGAAGATGTTTTCTAGATGATCATTAGAACCAAGTAACTAACAAATGATGCAGTTATCTCCCCAAAAATGATCTTATTACAAATAAAGTGACAATAAATCTCAAAATGCATTGTTTGCTTGTGAAAAAGGGGATTGAAGCAATGTACAAGGTTGCTTGTTTATTACAAATGAGACTCGTGGGGCCTACCTTACAAAATTGTAACTCTTGGAGAAGTTGCTTCAAACATGTGAGTTCACATGTGATAATGGTCATGGCTCAATACTCTATCTTTGCACTAGACCTAAAACAATGTTATGCTTTTACGCTTCCAGGAAATAAGATTACCTCCAATCAGAACACAATAATCAGAAGTAGATTGTCTATTAGTTGGACGACTAGCCCAATCTACATTTGTGTATGTAACAACAACAAAATGACCTCTATCTGCGCATACAAAAACTCTTTCAAGGGATCCCTTAATATATATCTCAAAATTCTACCCACAATATCCCAATGACTATCATAAGGGGAATTAAGAAACTGAATAACAGCACTTACAACAAACAAAATATCTGGCCTCGTCATGGTTAGGTGATTCAAATTCCCAATCAACCTCCAATATCTCCCAGTAAAAGATTAACACTTGGGTAAATAGAAGGGTCAATTGGCTTACAATCCAGCATACCAGTCTCATCCAAAATACCCATTTCCTTCGAGATATAGCAATGCTTGCCTTTGACTGAGCTACCTTAATTTGAAGAAAATACTACAACCATCCTAGATCCTTTGTTAAACATGACAAACTAACTGGTGTTTGAAGTCTTCCATAATGACAACATCAACATAAACAACTAAATAAATACACTGGTTAGATGAACATTGTGATTTGTAGAACACAAAGTAGTCTACTTCACTATGAGCCATACCAAACTCCAAATAACTATACTAAATCTCCCTCCCAAACCAAGCATAGAGTAACAGCAATTGTAGGTATGGCCAGAATGCTTACAATACGTGTGTCGAAGATGTTCCCCATCACATCCTCCTCGACCACCGTGATCAAGTCCTTCACAACCATGGTTTGTGAAGAAAGAAACTAAAGTTAAAGATTCGGCACCTATCTATGAACCAATTCCTGGTGTTGCCTCTAGAGCAGGAACTCCAATTAGACAATCAATAAGATCCTCTGCCAAACTGAATACTAGAGGCTGTCAAGATTTGGTTAGGCAGCGTGTCGTGTGGATGTCATACTGGTGAGGGACAAAACAAACAGACACCTGCTAGTGTGCGATGCAGCGCAAGCGACTGCACTTTGGGGGATGACCAGACAGCATGACAAACCTGAGTGTTATTTTGGACACCCAATAACCACACAGAACTGTCAAGGACGGCAGAGGCTGAAAAACCAGAAGGTGGATTGAACAAGAGAAAACTTTCCTGGGAATGGGAGGTAGTCTCCCAGCCCTAATATATATATAGAAAGAATCTGTACAAAGGGTTTCTCATAATTAGGGAAAGAATATTACAAGGTCGACAAAGCATTCAGCTTAATTGGCCCAATTTTGTACAACAAAAAAATGAAACAATTACAATGAGGTCAATCAAATATTCCAGTGCAATTTCAACCTACATCTAATCCTCTATAGTGAATTCTAAGAACCGTCACAGATCTTTTACTTAAATAAAAACCTCCATAAAGGCAAAACAGATATCCACAAACTGGAAAATCAAGCACTCGAAGTATCCATTACTTCAATAAACAATCGATTTAAAAACTTATATTGTAAGTATGTATGTATGCATAACTTAAAAGAAAAAACAGAAATGGCAACATGACAGAAAACACCATCAGGAACTCAACTCACCCGTAATAACAGATCTGAAACTCGATTAAAAAAAATCATAAGAGAAACAAAGAAAGACACCTCTTACGGCGTTTGCCCTTGGGACCGGAGGCCTCGAGTTTGGCGACGGGGCAGCCACAGGGGGCCCGGAAGAGCAAAAGCGCGCGGCCGTTAGGGGGAGCCATCTTCCTGAGCTCGGACCTGAGGCAGTCGTAATCGGGGTTGGCCTCAGTCCCGCCCTTCCAGGGGAGCTTATCGATTTCGGCGGAGGAGGAGCCGAAGCGCTGAATCTGCAAATCGAACTCCATGGCCTTCTTGAGGCCCTTGCATCCCTGGCGCTGGCAGCGGCGGGATCGGGCGCCGCAGAAGAAGCCGGCGGCGGAGAGGGAGAGGGCGAACAAGAGAAGGAAGGGGAGGAGGAAGGAGAGAGGGAGGGAGGGGGGGAGGAGGAGGGAGAGGGAGTTGAAGATGTAGCAGAGGTAGGAGGAGAGGAGGAAGGCGCCGGAGAAGAGGACCAGGAGGAGGATTAGAAGGTCTAAGGTGGCCGAGGGAGAGTGCTTGCAGTTGCACACGTTGTTATTAGTGTTGTTGTTGTTGTTGCACTGAACCATCATCCCTCTGCTCATGCTCATGCTCATATGCTCAATGCCAATGCCAATGCCACCACCTCCTCTTGCATTGCACCATCTTCGTCTTTACCTTACCCCCTAGTCCCCTACACATTCTCAACCCCTCTAATAATAATAATAATAATTTATTATTAATATAAGTAGTAAAACTTAAACTAACTGAAATTAAATAAGTTAAAATTAATATTTAAAAATACAAACTTTAAATGATTTAATTATAAAATACTACTTTTTCGTCTCTAATTACAATATTCCTTAAGAGATTATGATTGTATTCGACATAAGTTAGTTGAGAATATAAAATTACATAAATGAACATATTTATGTAATATTTATATATATATATATATATATATTTTTTTTTTTTAATATGATTTTCTTGATAAAAATATATTTTATATTAAATTAATTTTAAATAGTTTAAGTTTTTTATTTATAAAATATTTTAAAATTATTATAAAAAGTTACATAAACTTCTTATTATATATCACTCTATCGTATGAAAAAAGTTAAAAATAATAAAATTTTATCTTAAATAGAAACTTTTTAAAAGAAACTTTAATAAATGTTCAAAGACCAATAGAAAATGAATATAAAATTTGGAAGTTAGAATTTAGCATTTAAAAAAATAATACTTAAAATAAGTTGAAAAAATGATATAAATTATTAAAAACATTTCATTTATCAAATACTCAAACAAATTTTTGTAAGAAAAATTAGAAATGAACTAAAAACACATTCTATACGTGATTTGAGTCTATAAAGCATTAGTATTCTTAAGATCGATCAAGGATATGTTTAAATATACATTTCAGTAGTATATTGAATAGAAATTTCTTACGTTCCAATGCAAAAACATAGAAGGAAGGAGAGTTTTGGATTGGCGTTACGTTGAATGAAACGGATTGACTAATTTGATTCAGTCAAATGTTTGAAAAACCTGTAATCCAATCTTTGTACGTACGTTGAGTTTCAAATATACAAAAGAATTTATTCTGTGAATGTTCATTCAACTCCTTGCAAAGAGAGACCTAAGCATGCTAATGCTAATAGTAAAATCCCTCTTTCTAGTGCACGTTAAACCCAATCTTTTTACCAAGCTTATTCAAACAGTTTAGAATTAGTTTACACATCTTGCAAGATTAGGATCACTCAAAGTTCAAAATAAATGCTTAAAATTTATTTTAAATTCGTATTGTAAAGAAAGAAAAAATCTTTAAAACCTACAGTTTCCCTCAAATTAACTACAAAAAGTGGTTAACTCTGTCTTCTTCGCATAAGGGATGGGTCTAACATGCTTGAGTAGTTAAGTACAGGCCTTCTGCATTTCTATTATAGGTGTGTTGGTGATTGCTAATAGGTTAATGAGGATTTAAACTACTTTGCTTTTTCTACCTGTAAGTTGTAACTGTACGAGTATGGATTGAAGACGAGTTTTTGTTTATTATGGTTTCTTTTCTTCCTCTTTTTATGTATTTATTTTGAGTATTATGGGAGTTGACTATGGATCTTAGTGATTGATTGTTTTCCATGCTTGGTAAGGAATGACAGGTAGTTGAGAAATTTATTCATGATGATTCTTGACTTATGATGGGAGGAGATTCAAACTGATAGTGATATAAAGATATGTTTAGGTAAGTTTATTTAAAAGTACTTATAAGAGAAGAAAAATATGAGATGAATTTTTTTATAAGTAAAAATAAGTTCTCTATTAATTAATTTTTAGAAGTTCACAAATATAATTTTTTTAAAAGATGAGATGACATTTACAAATAAACTAATGAAAAACTTATTTTAATTTATGAAGAAGTTCATTTCATTTTTTTTACTTTTTTTCTTCTAAAAGTGCTTATAAAAAAACAACATATCCTAAATATTTGTGAAGAGCGTGTTATGTTGGTTTGTTGCAAGTTTCAAATATAGTATTCAGCGACGGGTTTTGTGAATTTCATGTGCGAATGAATGGTTTTTGATTTGGTATGCGCGGTGGTTATAAATGCAAAGGCACATGAGATCAGGTAGATGGAGCAATGCCACTAAAGTGTGGCGCGGTGAAAGCTCTAAAAGGGATGTTCTAAGATCGTGATTGTGATTATTTGGCTTTGTTTGTGACATCGTTATAGACAGACCATTCATGTGTCAAAAGTGAGTGCAGAATTAGCCATTTAAACGTTTCAGCTTGACCAAAGGTCTAATGAGTGTCAAGAACCAAGATACCCATTTCATTTTCATTGAATATTAATGTGTCGGGGACATTCTTAGTTTGGTTAGATTTATTTGAATAGAAACATTTCCATTGTTTAAAGAAGAAAAAATGTAAGACATTTACTGGTGATGCCACGATTCTTTTTGTCTTGATGATGGTTTTTTTGCCATTGACAACCAACTATGGCATTTCAAACTTTGGTCAGGATTTATTTATATTATGCACCTAAAAGGAAGTTCCAGGCGCCGACATTTTTAAGTGGATATATCACTGACATTTTGGTGAGGACCACGAAGTGTCGGCAAGTAAACCAAACATTACATAGTGGCCTTTAATTTAAATCCACGGAATCCTGCCATCAACCATACGTTACTTTTTCTAATTGTTTACTATTTTAGAAGACCATGCGTTCCTTAAGATTCAGCATTGTGTATAATTAAATAATAAGATAAACTTTTAAAAATGCAAAAATATGTACAGTTAAATAATAAGAAATAAATCTTATATTGTTATTTATTAAAATTTGATGTTAATTATATTGGTTTAAAAAAAGTTATCAAACATCAAAACTATGGTCAGTTGACTATTAATTTATTTAGCCCATTTAGTATTATTATGTACTTATAGTAGACATAAAATGCATTACATCTCACATGAAGGGGTGAATCTATACATATATATCATGTATTGCAAGTAACACACAACATTCCAACATGTAGACACTGAAGGTCATAACTTACAATACCAAAATACCAACCAACGAGAATGTCAGAGTATAGTAATCTAGCGATGAGAGAGTTAAACAAATTCACGATCAGGGAACAGCAAAGGAGCCAATAGACTCCAGATATACAACCCAGCAGTGACCCACTCAGTGCCGATTCGAACCCAGACTGAGGTCCAACCAACATCTATGAGATCTGAGCTCTCAGATGTGTTGGTCCATCCAGAAAGAAGCATGGCTGAATACATACTAGCCAGGGCAAATATTAGGTGGAAGAATGAATACGAATAGCTAACAGGGCGTGCTTCCTTTTCCTCCTTCTTTGCCTTTCCTTCTTCTGCTTCTTCAAGAAGAGGTTTGCTCCCACCTGAAATATGTTGTAACATGCAAATTGAGACATCAGGACTTCTAAAACTTTTTTCGACTCAATTTCTCGCTAGGGTTTATTATAAACATAAAAAATAAAAGCTGAATCAAACCCACAATTCAGAATAACAGCATATCGTAAGAGATCATAAAGGATTCCAAACATCTTTTATTACCCAATCTAGGTGAAGATGGTGGAGATAAGAATGTGGTTGAAGATCCAGCCCGAAGAGCAGAATATAGCACCGATAGCACTGT
Organism: Glycine latifolia; assembly: GCA_013407115.1. Taxonomy (NCBI): domain Eukaryota; kingdom Viridiplantae; phylum Streptophyta; class Magnoliopsida; order Fabales; family Fabaceae; genus Glycine; species Glycine latifolia. The sequence goes on along the minus strand of CM023953.1, from coordinate 12,022,541 downwards.
TGTTAGCATGCCAAGAACGAGTGTACTTGTGCTGACCGCTCTGGACTTGTTGAGACCATTGCACTCATAGTCACGAGGTTCGCTAGAAAGCCCCGTGTAGCACACATAAGCACAGTAAAGAGAAACCACAGCCGCAGGCAACAAGCTCCCATTCACCTGTTTTTGCACACCAACTATTATTTATTTGTTCACTAATAAAACTATATTAATACACAAGTCCACACGGACAAAACCAAGTACCACACTTTCTTTACATACCTATCAAATATAATTCCCAAGGCACCAAATAAAATTGAGAAATAGAAGGGCATTATTCAAAGTAATTTGCCGACCTCATTTCTACTTTTTGTCTACACTCTACAATATGGTGTAACAAGTTATGCTAATAAACAATTCTTAGGTGGCACAATGTACTCCAATAAATAAATATGTTAACAAGGTATTACCTGCTGGTAATATCCCTGACCAAAACTGATGATATCTGTAATTTTCCAATTTTACGTAAACAGCATACCGAGATACCAAAAATCCAGAGAATTTCATTTGAAAGGAAAAAAGAGAGGGGTGGAAAATTTTAATTTTAACCTTGTAAATTGTAATCATTCCTACAAATGTTGCTAGGAAGGAGGCAGGTATGAGAGCTACTCTGGGTTAAGGATTAATTAGTTTGATACATAGAAAGATAGTAAGCACAAAACCACAGAAACATCTAAATATGACGTGAGTCCATAAGAGAGAAAGATATGTGGCCAGTGGCCGAGCCACTTGGAGGCCCACAATGGTCATGGCACTACCTAAAAAATAAAATTTGCAGTTATTGAGTGATGAATTTTTTTTTTAATAATTATATATACTTATATAATTAATTAGGATTAAAAATAAAATTTGTTACTACTTAAAATTTGACAATACCTAAAATTATTTGCTGGCTCCGCCACTGTATGTGACATTCATTAAAAGAATTATCTTTCGGGTGATGTTTCTTTCAACATTAAGCTACATCTTCCACTTTTTTTTTTTGGTAACTTCATCTTCCACTTTTTACCACTGCATCATTGTTATATGTAGATTTTTGTTAATTGTCATTTCACAACTCATTCAGAAAATTAATAATTTTCCTTTACTAAGAGAAATCATGTGTCCCACTCCCAAACTTAAGCTTGAGATAAGACTACCAGTAAACTGGCAGAAAGCCACAGGCATCTTCTGCATTGTCAAAGAAGCCACCAAAGGCTTACAGGATTTTAGGACTTTATTAAGCACACAAAACAATATATTATTAGAAGTTGCAGAGCCCTCAGATGTTCTCTCATCACCTAGCAATTCATATTGCACGAGAGTATTGAATATAATAGAGTTTCAATTACTTACAAGTTTTTCTAGTCTTTACCTGAGGATGTAAGGCAATAATTGCAAACACAAAAGCAAGAATCATGGTCATGACAAGGAAGAAGATATTGAGGCTACAATCATATCCGGAAGGGTTGAACCAAATGAGAAGGATTCCTGACACCATAAATGCTGCAATGTAGCATCCGACTGATACAGCAAGTAAAGCAATATACCTAAACAACTACAATTATTAGAACAAAAATGGAAAAATAGAAATCATTGGGGGGGGGGGGGGGGGGGGGAGGTAGGAATTCAGCATACCATTTTTGTTCATCTTTCTCAACCCATGCATCGTTCCAAGTGTGAGTAAAGTCAAGTAAAATTATCACTTGAATCAATAAAAACAAGCCAGCCCCAAATTTTGCTATGAATCCTGTAAATATTATAGATATGCACATGTCAATTTTAAAATTAAGGTTTAATTTCCATTGGGAAATTTTTTTTCTTAAAAAGAGAATTCATTCAAAAATCATACCTCCCATACAGTTCTATATTGGTACGTATGAAATTAGACAGCAATATTTACCACACTAACAAGAAGATGAAGAAATTTAAGAAAAAGATTCCTTTTGATATATTAACATCATACTTCCAATAGTAAAACCAGAAAAGAACATTAGTTTGTTGCTATTAAGATGTCCCACATTGGCCACAAATATGGCCAAAATATTACTTATAATCCTTGGGCAATCCTCCCCTCTTGAGTTAACTTTTGGGGTTAAGTTAGACTTGATCCATTTTTATGTAATATCAGAGTCTGTACAGTCTTGATGTTGAACACCTGCCCAAGTCCAGTCTTAGGCATAAGGGCAAACAGAGTTTTAAATAACATGCTATAGCACCACTATAGTGGCATAGTGGCCCCTGTCCAATACAGGGGTTGCTGTAGCAGAGTGGTTTAGTTTAGCAGCCATAGCGAGCTGAATAAAGGCCGTAGCAATATAGCTGTAATACTAGTGAAAATTTTAAAGATGATGTGGATTTAAAGATGATGATTGATGATTCCTATCTAGGAAACTAGTATTTGACTTATGTTGGTATTTACTTGTATGTTTTAAGACACCTATGACTTTTTATTATTAATTATGAATGTCGTTAATTTTGAGTAATTTTTATCATTTTTGAGATTTATAAGTATATATTATTATTATCATACATTATATAAACTATAAAAAATTTCAAAACAGCACTATCCTGCCATAGCATTTTTGGAGCCAGCCTCTATCGGGACTTAAAACTATGGGGGCAAAGTGTTAAGATGTCTCACGTTAGTTAGAAATATGGCAAAAATACTCTAATAAAAGATTCAGCCAATCTTCCTCCCTTGAACTAGCCTTTAGGACTGAGTTAAAACCATTTCTAATAATTGCAATGGAAATCTTATTCTCCTTAGAATGAACCAATTCTAAGCTAAGCTGTTCATGAGTGCTTTTTCTCTGAATCCAGAGTCTACAATATATAAGGAGCAAAAGAACAAATCTCTGACCCGAAAGAAAATGAATTTGATTTAGATGTAATATTGATGTAAAAGGAGCAAGCCTATAAAAAAAAATGAATGAAAGTGATTCAATTTATAGATAGAGTCAATGGTACAACAGACAGTGCTGCCTACACGCGAATAAGCTTCCAAGGTCTAGCAGTTTAATATTTGCATCCAATGATATGTTGCTACGTAATGTAACGAATTTGATATATCATGTCGTTGTTAACATAGTTAGACATGTTAAATGAGGTATCAACATTGGTTGATAGTGTAAAAGAGTTTTACATTAACAATGCATCAAAATGAAAATCAAACAAAAATTCTGATAGGTATTGGGCAAGGCAGGGTATAAACATCTGAAATTCAATTTCAGAGTCATCAAATATAGCCAGAAAACCTCTTAGAAAACTACTTTTCAACAAAAAAAATACATTCTGCACGAACTAAATAATTCAAGAGTCGGACTCCATATTCAATCACCAATGCCACTAAGAATTGACAACAAGAAAGTAAAGCCAACAAAACATACCATATACTAATATTATGGCATCTGGAAGGAAGAATGCAAGGACCACAAGCAAAAGCCAGATCACAATTTTTGCAGTCCAACCACCATGATGCCATGAATCACGTCTATCATTCTGGTCCTTCACACCAATCATAATAAGGGCTAAGATACCAAAGAACAAGAAATTTCCCAAGCTCACTCGAAGAACTGCTTGTGCTTGATACCATTCCGTTGTGTAGGTATCGGATGTACCACCTATCCCTGTAGTTAAGAATTAATACAATACCACATTAAAAAGGAAAAATCTTCAACTGCCTAGCACAGAAGAAGGTTTTCAAGGATGAAAAACATCAATTCATTCCACGAACCATGTACCCATTTTTTTGGGGTTCAAAACACCTTATCTATAACTATTATTCTATAATTCACTATTATAAAGGAAATAATCCCGGTTGATGCCGTCTTTCTTCTGGACATTTTTACCCTCGATTATTATAAATCACTGCAAAAATTTATTTAAACTTCCAACAACAACAGTTATATCTTTCGAAACAAATAACACCCAACTACATATATATGTAACTTCCAAATCCAGGCACAAAGTGCCTTTTTCGCACTAGTAAGAATAATAAAACAATCTCTTCTTAAGATATTATCCAAAGTTCCAAACCAAACATAGACTTGATAATATTTTTCTACATGTTTCTATTAGACAAAATTTCAACCTTTCTTCTGATAACTTGAATCATACATCTAGACATGTGGTAAATGAGGCTGCCCCAGAAGTCAAATTCAGCATCACCTATGTATGCATTCAATTTCTGAAAGACTGGGGCATGAATGTGAATCAATAATAATCCAATTAGTCCTACTTCACTCGCTATGAACAAAAATACCCCAATGGAAAATAAATTGGGAAGTTGAAAACTTTAGAGAAAGAATGCAAAATACATGGGAATTTCTCCAAGAGTGGTGCTCCAACTTCTCTGAGGATCCACGAAACGACGAGAGAGACACCGAAGAGACCACAGTAACCGATTCTAGCGGATTTTTGGGAGATGCAAGATGCAGTGGAGGTGCAGAGACCACAGGTCAAAGACGCACAGCAAGATAAACAGCAAGACATGATTATGATTCTGATGATGGTTGATTGATGCAGATAATTCCTTTTCTTTACACTTTCTCTCTCCTTTCACAGTGTTGATCGAGTTAACAGACACTGCTTCTGTTCATAGCTTGCTTGTGTCGTTTGACAACTTCCCTTCGTCGTTTAAGGAAACACTTGTCGCATTCTTATCCACTCCAAGACATTTTATTGTTCCACAACAGAATTTAATATTCTCGCGATCAAATTTTTTATTTTTTTACTTTATCCTGTTACCCGCTTTTTTTTTTATACAGTAAAAAGGAAGGAGAGAAACTTTACGCCATGAAAAATTGAATGGCAGTTAAAGATGGATAATGTAAAAAAATAAACTGAATAGATTTTGTCCAGCTTTTTTTTCTAGTTTTTTTTTTTTTGAAAAAAGGGTCTTTGTTTTTATCAAACACGTTTAGCATAAAAAAGTTTCTAAGAAGTTAGGGTCTTATTTTTTATAAAATTAAAAAAACAAGTATTTTTTAAAAGAATTAATAAAAATTACTTTTGAAATTAACCTATATTTAAATCAAAATAAACTAAAATTATTAAATATTTATAACTAAAAATAAATAGTATAATAATTAAAATAAATAACTTAATTTTAGAATAGAGACTTTTTTTACAGTTTTATAATAGAGACTTAAACAACTAGTTGTATAAAGTAGTCGTTATAAACTTTTTTTTTTTTTGCTGCATAGTAGTCGTTATAAAGTAATCATTATAAAGTGGTCATTATTGAAATTATATATATATAAAAAAATCATGTCACTCGATTATGCAATATTTTCTAATTCGCTAGCCTTATAAAAAATTGTTAAATTGTTTACAATTGAATCATCCATCTAATGGATCTAAATCTTAGAAAACTTTAATTTAACATACTAGCCATAATAACAAATGAGGAACTTATGAACAACAATAAAGAAAAACGTACTAAAGTCCCATTAGGGGCAAATGTACATAATATACTTAATGAGAACTTTTATGAAAATCCAGCATATATAAAGGCTCAATTCTGACTAAAGTTTGGAATGTTAAGGTATATATGTTTCCCTGAATTATAAAAGCCATTTGTAATCATGATGAATATTTCTAGATAAAAATCAATGTAACCAGCAGAATGAGTCTTTTAATGTTGCAAAAATACTTTATCGTTATTTGTATTGACATAAATCATATGCTGATAATGTAATTAATTATGTTTAAATTAACAAGATTACTACATGATAATATGCTTAAAATGATTTTAGGATGTGCGAATCATAATATTGAGAAAATCTAACACTACTTATATTAAAATCGATCGATATGTGTAGGTGGCGGTGTAAAGATTAATTTTCTAAAGATTTTGTTAAACTAATCCAAATTTGTTTAATGACATTTTGAAAGGATAAACTCCTATAATGCAATATACAATGAATGGAGTACTTGTAGTAGATAATATATCTTGTATTCGTCAAGATTATCTTACTGTTGGAATGAGGAAAGATAAATTATTCATTCAACAACCAGAAAGGATATAAAGTACGTTTTTAGAGTGTTTCAATATCAATTCAAAATTATGCATGGTCCGATACATGTTTAATACATTCATATAATCAAACATATAATATACACATGCACATGCACCATATCACATAATATGATTATTAGGATGAACAAAAAACATTTAATGATAATTTTAATTATTCTTATAATCATGTAAATAATATCATGTTAACTATTGAAATATCTAATGATTTTCATCTCAATTTTGTAACATACTTAATTACAAAAGAAAATATTTCTTCATCAAAAACAAATTTATCAACAGCTTTATAAAGTATATTTGAAAACATTTCAAAGGCAATGATAATGAAAATGATTTTTTATTATATAATGCTATGTATTTTCATATATATTTTTATTTACTGTGATAAAATCTTAAAAAACTACTATATTTTAATATATTGTTTGTGATAAATATATTGAAATAGTATATTTTAGTTTTTGTATAATTATTATTTCAAAATAAAATGCAAATAAATTATTATCTTAAAATTAAAAATATAAAATAATTTTTAAAATTAAATTTAAATTCTTAGTGAGTTTACTATTAACACAAAATTTTGTTAAAATTCTTAAATATAATATAACAACTTTAATAGTCATAGGTGAATTCTAGGTTAGAAATGCTATTAAACAACTTTAATGACAATTGACAACCGACAGACAACAACTATCCGTGTTTATGCCAGGGCATTGCTCCAAGGATTTATGGTTGTTCTTGGTTCCACACTATTTTTATATATTCATATTCAAGTGTACTAATTTGGTCCTTTTTTTTCTAATAAAAAATCAATTGAAATGAAACTATGACAGCATAAAATAAGCTGTGAGATTTATTTAATAAATTTTTTAGAGTGGGTCTCATTACCACATAAGTAGAGAAAAAATAGTAGAGTAAAATTCAAGCAGTTGCAAAGAGCCAAAAACAGTGCCGCTTGAGCTACTGCACATGATATTTTATTTTGAGAAATGTTATTCCTACAATAAATTAAATTGGTTAAAAAAATTATAAAAAAGAGAGAAAATAAAAAAGAAGTACAACCTGTAATAAAAAAAGTAATGATATAAAGAGATAAAAATAAAACATTATTGTATAAATTGTTGTATAAATAACATATTATTTTTTATTATTATTCTCAAGTTTGTTTTCTCTTAATTAATTAGGAAAAAAGACAAGAAAGAAAATCCGGTGGCTAGAGATCATTCAATACAGTGATGTGATCATAACATTCAAAACTCGAGCCTGTGCATTTGCAAACCTTATTTGTTGTTTCTAAAAATTTTAATTTAAAAATCTAAAGTGTGAAGCCAATCATCCACTATTTTTATATCAAGATTAGAATTTTTTTTTTAGGAGATATCAAGATTAGATCTTTTGTAACTTTTAATTCTTTCGACTATTGATGATGGCTGTGGATATCAGCAAATTTAGTTTACTTTTTATCATAAAAATAATTTGTGTATTATGACGAAAAGTTAAAATCTATTAGAACGGGTAGATCTTACTTTTTTTAGAAATTAATATAACTAACAAAAATAGAACTGAAATATGAGTAGAGTTGGAATTAGTAAAAATAACAAATAACAAATAACAAATAAAGAAATAAAAGAGATAAAGTCTAATAAAGAGAAGATTTTAACACAAGTGATGTTCTCGGTATTAGGTCTCACAATTCATTTTAGATGCAAAGGTACACTCTTTTATCCTTTATATTGGTTATAGTTGTTTTCCGAAAACTAATATTTCCTTGTTACTTTATTGGTAACTAATAAAGTTTTGTTTCTTGGTTAAAAGAAGAAAAAAAGGTTGTGTCTGAAATTGGGAATGAGGCCTAATTTATATGATGGGTCATTTTGGTCCAAACATTAGATCAATTCAAACCATAAAAGATTAATGAGGTCAACATCAAGATTTTTAAAGCACGCGTGCATTATGCACAATGAATCAAATTAGCTAAAATTAGTTATCTTGTAACTACATCAAAATAAATTAATATTACCTTTAAGAAGTTGTGAGCTAGTTAGAGAATTCAGTCGGCTCTTATAAATACAATCAACATCATTGTAGCAGATAAATACTAATTATATATTGTTACTCTAATGATACTGTTATTAAAGTGTTAGAGTATCTTTTTTAAATTTTCTTTCTTTGTTCATGATAGCTCAGTCATGTCAATGAATTACACCATCATCACAATATCTTAAATCTTGGTATACATTGAGCGCACTTTGGCCAAGATTACTCAAGGTTTGACCAAAGTGAGTAATATCAGTCAGTGCTTTAAACTCAGCTAGTTCAACCAGTTAGATTGAGAACCAATCATGTAACCAGTTCAATTTGATATTTGGCTCAAGCATGTCTGTAACTTGGTAGTGACATCATTGAATTGGATAAAAACATATTACACACACATAGAACATTAAGCAAAACTAAATACTTAGAACTCAAACTAGAGATCACTAGTTAATATAAACTAAAGCAATTTCATGCTAGTAGGTAATCATTGAATTTTTGTTATATAACTACTAATTATTAAAATAAATCAACAAATACAAAGATATTACTCTAAGAGCCATGATATTTAAATCTCACATTTAACTAACATCCATCATTTCTCTTTATATCTCTTTTCCTATAATAACATATTACTTTATAGGAAAAATATCAATAAACACCCAAATGTTATTACACACCTAGAGATAAGAGAGAGAGATGTATGTATGATAAGTATTATAGATAAAGAGAGATATGTATGTATAATAAGTATTATGATATGATAAGAAGAGACATAAAAACAAAAAATGAATGTATATTGGATGTTGGGATTTAAGGGTGTCTAAATATTAAGACTCTTACTTATAATTAATACATATATTTTTCTTGAGCAAAGATATTTTAACAACTCATCAATAATCAATAAGTGTCATTTCTTTACATCTCTCTCTTCCTATTATATTATACCATCTATCATATTTATATATTTTTTTAATTTCTTTTTTTTTTCTCACTCTCCTTAGTTGTAGAATAGTATTTGGATGTATAACTATATTTATCCATTTTTCTTTATTTTTCTTTCTTTTATCTCTATTCCTAGATGACTAATTAATAGTATATTATTGGGTGTCTAAGTGTTATTTTCCTTGCTCTAATTTGTTGTATACTATTCTATTAATTGAGCAAAAGATCTTTTTGTACTGATAAACAAAATACCAATAATTTAATATACTCCGACAATATAAAAATACCAAAGTACCAAAGAGTACTAGAAGATCTCACAATTGAAAAAACAAATTTCAGTTATCCTAGAATTGGGAAAAAAAAAAGTTTAATATTATTCACGATTTCCATGAAATGCCGAAGAAGAAATCAAGAAAACAATATATATCAAAGTAATATACAGTTAATGTAAATCTTTAGACTTACAATGGATCTTTTTTTTTATGGCTTTACTAGAACATATATAAAGGCTCAACGAGAAATACTTACAAATAGCCTATTAATAACGGAATTTAAATTCACTTCCTGAGATATAATTCTGATTATTATTCACTGGATCAATCTTTGTTGAATGCAAATTCATATGCGTCAATTGCAGGATTATGTCTTCTTTTTGGATAAGGAGAAAATACTAAAAGCAACAGAGAACAAGAAAATCCATCAATTTAATCATATGACAAGGAAATCTGCAGCCGCCAGCCTGCAAATGACCAATATAATTACTGAAACATCAATTTTCTTCTTTACCTGTAGCAATATTTCCTTTGCTTAATTACCCTTGTGGTGATGCTTGAGTCTATGATCTCACCTACCCTTCAGCAGCATGTCCATGTGGTGACTAATGGGTATCCGCTGAGACCACAGTCCTCACATAATTATAAAGAAAAATTCTCAATCCTAGAATTGTCAAACACTCACCGTGCCTTTGTTCCTAATGATAATCAATATGATAGGACCTCTATAATGGGGCGGCTCAGTGCACTAGACTTCCACCTTCTAAGTTAGATACATGCAAACAAAGGCTGCTTTTAGTATTAGTTAAACCTTTGACTTATAGGTCAAAAGATATATATATATATATATATATATATATATATATATATATATATATATATAAACCTTACTCTTACGTTAAGGTTCATCGTGAGGAGACTACGAGCACCTGCATGCTATAAATTCTAATACCATATTACATTTTATTTTAAAATCAATTAACATTAAATATAATTATTTAACAGATATTTACACTCCAAAAATTAAAACAAATGATGTGAGACTTTTTAACAATACAAAACTTGTATGTGTGCTAATTATTCCGTTCTATATGTCTACAGTCTACTGAATGTGTTCCAAATTCAACATGACAAAATATCTTTCTCTATCACTATGATAAACCGGTTTTCATGATACACGGATTAAAAACTCATTTGCATGCATGGTGTGTTTATCCTAAAAGGAATGTTGACACAGTACTATTCGTGTGTGGTCTCAGTTAGTCACATCATGAAACTGCACAGATCATCTAACTCAGTGCTCATTATTGAATATCCCACAAGACAGCCAACAAATTGAAGGCACAGTGCCAAGACTTGCCACCAGCCTGGAGCTTTCTTTTCTTTCATTTCGGACGAAAAAACAGCACAAAACTCCAACCCTTTGAAATAACATGTCCCCATGGGTTGATACTCACCCTTCAGCAACTAGGTTCCATATGCACCACCCTCATTGGTGCACCACTATTTCTAGTCCTCTCAGTGGCTCAAATTTCACCATGACTATTTAACTAGGCCCCATAATATAGCTGGGTATCTATGGATAAATCCTTCAATTCAGGGCCACAAAGAATTAGTGTCATATATCTTATCTATTATACTTGTGATTTAAGATAAGATACGGGGAGCGTTTAATTTCCTTTTTCAAATCTTTTCCAAAACAGTAAGACATTATTATTTGACAAGCTTACAAGTCACATGCTTTGAGGAAGAAGAACAAACTCATCAGCTCCTCCCACTATGACCAAAGAGCCTGCATGGTGTGGATCTCACGTGAAGTTTTGGAATCATCCCCAAATGGTTGTGGAAAAAACAAGCCCTCCCATGTCTCTCGTTTGAAATTCTTGAAAAGAAGGAAGTTAAAGAGATTATTGCTTGATGTTTGAGATTGGATTATGATGTGATGAGGTTAGTCACTGTTTAAGATAAGGGTAGTGGTGCTTTTGTACTTGTTAATCTTTTTCATAGAAACGACAAATCACCAATTGCCGGCATTATTAAACTAAAAAAGCTATATTATATGCATTTGAGCTGAAATTTGGAAGCACGTGTATTGGTGTCCAACTCAAGCATAGGTGGAGTCTTAACATTGGACGAGGCATTGCAATTCTAAATGTGAATCTAATTTGGATTTTCCCTCTTGCCACATCGAATTTTAACCTTCCATAAATTGTGTGGCATACCAGTTTGTAGGAGCAACGGAGAAACACATGTTATGCAATTAGAGAGTACTAATGAAGAGAATCATGGGTACAAGAAGATATGCCAAGTGGAGGAGAATCGTGCAGCAACAAAGAGGGAAGCTTTATATTATGAGGATATGTATCTCTATGCTTCTTAATTGGCATAAGTACTCTTAGCCAAAAAACACATTTTGGAGTATTTTTCAATCAGCTTTTAGGTGCTGCTGTATGTATCTACCTCAATGGATTACTCTACTTGACTGTTTATATTAGCAATCAAGGATCTTTTCTATCAAACTTTTCAAACTGTACTCAAGTTGAGGTTTGAAAATCAACTCAGAAGTGTAAATTCTCTCTCTTAATTTCTTTCTTTCTCTGTGTGGCCCCCCACCCACTAGAACAACTCTGTGTTTGAGTGTTTGTTTGTGTAGTCCGAAAAACATATATACAAATGGAAAATAATATTTTCAAAGGAACTTTTTTGGTGTAACTCATTGATTGTATCTTGTCTCACTTCTTTAATATGTTTAGAAACTATTGGAGAAAATATTGGAAGATAATACCAGTTTCTGTTTGCATCTAAGGTTGTTTTAGGTTGTTATCTTCTGTTGGTTATTGTAGCTTTATTTCAAATTTATAACTAGGTTGGGATTGTTATCTTCAGTTGGTTATTTATAGTTTTATTTCAAAGTTATAGCTAGATTATTTATATTGTATTTTCAAATTGTGTTACTGCTTGCCTATTTGATGGCACAACCTTGATCAATGCAAACACACAAAAGTTATTGCAAATACAATTTCTAATATGGTATCAGAAGAGTTCAATTCTATATCTTCTGTATTTACTCTAATATAGTATAGCTGCCACTAATTCGAGTGGCGCTTTGAAGGTCTCTGACCAAATATCTCCTTTCTTTCTTGCACCGTCAGATAATCCTGACATGGTGTTAACTACTGCCACCTTACATGGTGAGATTAATTATGAGAATTTGGAATGCACTGCGAGCTAAGAACAAACTTGACTTCATTATTGGTGTTATTCAAAAACCTAACCTAAACATGTTTGAAGAGGTCCATGCATGGGATAGATGTGTGTCATTCTATGCTAAATGGTTGGATTTATAATACTATAGATCCTCAGCTGCAACCGTCAATCCAGTGTTTTGAGAATGCCAAGGACTTGTGGGACGACTTGAAAGATCGTTTCTTTGTAGTTAATATTCCTTGTCAGTACCAGTTGAAGGCGAGTATGACTACTATTAAACAATAAGGCATGACTGTGAGTGCTTATTACACCAAGCTTCAAGCCATCTGGGATGAGCTAGATGCTAGCCGCAATTATAACATATGCACTTGTGGTGATTCTTGTATGTATGCCAAAGAGGTAGTAGTTGAACGTGATAGGGATCATGTGTACCAATTTCTAACGGGGCTTGATGATGTCACATTTGGGACACTTCAATCCCAGATCCTTAATAGCAATGGTGATGATTGTCCTAGTCTCAATAAGTTTCATGTCGTGGTAATCCAAGAAGAAACTCATAAAACAGTAGAGCGAGGAGCAATTGATCGTATCAATGTCGTGGACTTTGCGGTTCACACAAAATCTCAGCCTATTGACCATGGGGATAAGCAACCTTGTTTGTTTGTGGTAAAACAAATCATGATGTTTCTCATTATTGGGAGTTACATGGATATCCTGAGTGGTATAAAGGAAAGGGACGTGACAAAGGTCGTCCTAAAGGCGTGAAGAGAATGACCAATGCTGCTGTTAACATTGCTCTCGTTCCTGACTCAACATGCAATATTCAAGTTGATATTTCTTCTGATGTAGTTGAACGCTTGGATCACTTGCTAGCTTTGGTGCAATCACAATCATCCAATGATAAGCTTTTTGGTAATGTAGCTCATTCTTCTTATTGGTTAGTTGATAGTGGAGCTTCTCAACATATGACTGGTACTCTAAGTCTTCTTCATCATGTGACAAATATTAGTACTTTAGTAGTTGGCTTGCCCAATGGTTCTGTTACTTGTGCTATTAAAAAAGGATATGTTTTTCTTGTTTCCAATTTTTTTATCCATGATGTGTGTTTGTCCCTAACCTTCAACGCAACTTAATTTTCGTGGCCTGTTTGCTTTCGTCTGATAATCATAAACAACTTCTGTTCACTAATAAGTAGTGTGTTTTGCAAGACCAATACCTAATAATGGAGATTGGACTGGGTGATTTGCAAGGGGGTGTGTATGTGTATCAATCCAGGCCAAAGAATGCATTTAATGTGCATGTTAATGGCATGAGGGAATTATGACATTTACGTCTTTGACACGCTTCACATAAAACTTTGTCTATGTAAAACTTTGTTGATGTTTCTTGATGTTTTTATATTTCGTTCTAGTTCAATAAGCAATGATCCTTGTGATGTATGTTGCCGAGCAAAACAAACTCGCTCTCCTTTTTCATCAAGTTTCAATAACAGTAAAACTTCATTTGATTTACTGCATTGTGATACATGGGGACCATATAGTACTTGTTCTTCTATTTGTGCACATTATTTTCTAACATTTGTTGATGATTATAGTAGGGCCACTTGAACTATCTTGCTTGCTGGAAAAAAATGAGATTTACACGTATTAAGTTATTTTTGGCTATGATACAAAATCAATTTGACAAAATAATCAAGGTTTTTCATTCAAATAATGGTACAGAATTTAAAAGTAATACAATGACAAATTTCTTTGGTGAGTTAGGCATTTCTCATCAAATTTCTTGTGTTTATACTCCGTAGCAAAATGATTGTGTTGAATGAAAATACGTCACATTTTAATGTCCTTCTTTAAGAGTATATCGGAGCAAAGACAGACCAAAGTCTTAAGAAGCGCTTACAGAAATATATCTACAAATTATCTTCCAATAAGATCCTCACATTCAAGAATAGGATACGACCAAATAATTTTCACTTATAAATGCTATATTGCTTCTCTATCGCAGGTGAAATCCTTGCCGGACAATGTCTTTTCATTATTAAATAAAATGTTTTTAATTGTGCAATAACTGAAACTATCTAAGAGAATACATACAAAGACAAAGGAATGGTGAAATAAATAAAGTCACCAATGCAGTTTTTATGCGAATATACTACATATAAAGTCAGAGAGGTGCATGGTAGATAATATATATAGGGTTATACCGACAAGGTTGGCTTTTCTAGTATTCTTAATTAAGATGAAAAGCAACAAGTCCTTTTCAAGGGTGATTTTGGCAGGGGGACAGTGTGACAAAGACCACCTTGACATCTAAGATTCCATTCAAGCCCATTCAAGCCACACAAACCTAGTACTACACAATTTCACACTACTTTCTCCACTACCTTCTTCTATATATATAGAAATTATATCAAGTTTCAAGGAGCTAAACTTTTTTGTTGTCTAGCCTTTTACTGCATGGCCAGACATTTGTTGTCATGGAGATTTCCTAACCTTCAGTTAGGGAAAAGGTTTTCAAGGCATTTCCAGGAGCAGAAAACTAGATTTTATATCATATGGAGGTGTCTAGTGATTCTTCTAAGGTGGTAGGAGCGGAAATGAAGGTGTCTGATGATTATGGGAAAGATCATAAAATGGGCATATTGTTGAGTTGATTTGATTATGTGCAAAGGCATGGATTACCAATTCAGTAGCATGGTCCAGTCAATCAAGTGGTTCTAGGTTTGAATATGTGTGTATTATATTGTAATATGATATCAAAAGTTGCTTAGTTTTTCTTCTTCTTCTTTCTCTTCTCTACTAGTCCAGGAAGGTAGACATGGTAGTACACTGCTTATAGCTTACAAGGCTGAAGTGAAGCTATGGACACTAGTGGAAGAACTTGAGATGAATTCAGTGGTTGAAAAATTATGAATTATAAAGTATATCCCTGCTTTGATATTTTTGGGGGGCTGTTTTTGTTAACTCTCTTGGCAAACATTTTGTAATTGTGAATTGTCAATATATGTAGAAAGAAATATCTACATAACCCTTGGTCTTTTCAGTTCACTTTAAAAAATTTGTACTCATCACAAAAGGTTTTGTTCGTTGAATCGACCAACCACATTCTTTCTATCAAATGTTATTCTAGCCACTTATATAAAATTTAAATAGAGTATCACAGATATTTTGATATTGGTTTTTAATTAAGTTAAAATCTCACTTCAATAATTGATGTGAACCTTTATGTTTTCTTTAGATAAAGGGAAAAATTAGATAAAACAATATAGATTAAAATAAAAGAAAAATAGGATAAAAAAACATTGTTATTCAGATGATTAAAAATAAAAAGGTGAAAAAATTATTTTCTAATATATTACATGAAAGGACTCTTTTTCCCTTAAAAGACCTATATAATGATCGAATATATGTCGAATAATTGATTAACACAGCCAAAAAGAATCTGAAGTCAAATTGATGTGTCAATTGATTAACATAGCCATTAAATCGATTATGAAAGGACATTGAATTGATAAGGATCATCATTTTGGTTTCCATTTTATTCCAAAGTGAAGCTTGTTTTCCCCCAACTCGCGTCGACAACTCCGTATATATGTAAGACACTATACGTTCTTATTTCAATCATTTTGATGTAGCAAGCATGCAACCAATTGCTTCAAGTTTCTGAAAAATGTGGGAATTTGGAAAGCAAAAAAAAAAGAGTACAGCCCCTCACAATTTGCAGGTCCTTTGACTCACACAATGTCAGTTTTGCAGAAGCATAATCATAACTGCAATTGTAAGGCTTATTTAAATGGTTCTCAAGGTTACTGGTGCACCGCTCAGGTGACCCACCATGATCTTCTGAGCTAAAGACAAATCAATGAGCATTATCTTTGAAATTGGACCATAAACCCCGTGACTTCCATTAAAATCAAATTGAAAGTAGGCCATGCAGGGATTCAGACCCACACTATAACCTCAGTGCATGAGGTCCTAGGTTCAAACCTCAGTGCGACAATTGAACACCAAAAAAAAGTAGTCCATGCAGAGATGCAGACCCACACTATAACAGTCAAAATAGGTCACGTTCCACAAACCATCATTTTTTCCTCTCACCTTAGGTTATTCTGTCTCAGTTGAAATCGTTCAACGTGAATCAATCAGTTTTTTCCTTTCACATTATGTATGCAAGGGATTTTAAACGGGCAAAAAACACACTTAAATGGGTTGAGTTGGCTTGGCTCACCTGTGAGCTCAACCTGTGGGCCAGATTGGTCCCTTTAATAGCTCTAACCCAAACCCCTGTATGACCACAGACCACCCTCCTCCCACTCCCCGTAAAAAAAACATGTTTTTCTCGATTCAAGCAGAAAATCATTTTTAAAATGTGTAATAATTGATCACTTACAGCTCCCTTTTGGGCAGTCAATCTTCGGATTGATGGAGCCCGTGCCACAGAGGAAGCAGCTGCAACTGCAGCCACACGTATTCTGCAACATAAAATATGTAACATTCAAATTCTGATTTTCAACAGTTTCATACAACTCGGCAGATTAAGTTTTGAAAGTTTATATTCTTAATTATCTCTTATGAACATCAACATATTCATCTGTCTCATCCACAATCCCCTCCTGCATCATTGGAAACAAATACAATCAGTATTGAGGAAATAAAGATGTACTAGTGTACTCAGGGTGGGGGAATATCTCAAATTACTGTAGTTTACTTGCAAAATTTCTTCAAATACATATTCTAAAGTGATAATACCAATCACTTCATCTTCAATATTATCTGAAAAGGAACCATTTGTCATGGAATCACTAGGTTGCAAACCAGTTGACTTGTTAATGCTAGGAGGCCTTGAAAACTTGTCAACGTCAACAACATTTTCCGACTTCTCATTCTGTTTCTGTAGTAATGGAGTAGTCAATCGTGAATCTCCACCAACCTCTATGTTTTCTTCATATGTCTCTTCACCAGTTGTTTCAGGAATCATTTTTCCTTTACCCCTAGCCCTAACAACAGCAGCCATGTGGCTACTGCCCTTTTGGAACTCATTCAGTATATCATAAAGAGGCATATCTGATGGAACTCTGTAAATATAATATAAAAATTACACAAATTACTGATATTCAACATCAATTTTTTTATAAAAAATAACGAGAGAATAATCTTATTAATGAGAAACATTACACAAATACAAAGGGCTCCTCCATAAGGGTGAGTCAAGGACATAAAAATCACGATTGTGACTCCATTTAACATTGAGAGTTACTCCTTGACAAAAAAATACCGTGGGATTCTACGGATGGAAACAGCACTGAGAGGTGCCTCTGTTTCAGGTCGTATACTGAGAAAACTTTTGACCTAGTTAAATATAATTTAAGTGAAGAAAAGAGAATTTAGAAAGTAATAAAAAGGGATAGACTAAATTAAAGTCAAAATGGGGAGGACTTAACACCCACCAGTAGAAGCCCAATAATGTTTTTTGGATTTCCAGAATGGACAGGAACTCGACTGTGCCCACGAGCAAGAATTTTCCCCATTGTCTCCCTGATTTGAGATTCACAACATAGGTTAAAAGGATAAAAATTGCAAGAGTAAAATTAGTCACATGTTCCAGTAAATGGTGCAGTGGACAATATATCTTCAGAAACCAAAAAGCCGTTACAAAATAAGCAAATCCACTGTGTGACCAAATAAGTTACTCGACTGCCAACTAAACTAACCACTGTCAGTTGAATTGATCAATCTTTGCAGGTTATATAGCCTATAGGTGATTTAATAAGTAAATAGACAAATATATCAGATAATGATATCTCAGTTCTATGTTTCCAGTGACTTGGGTGATGCATCCATCAGTTGCTGCCTTGCTGGCATTTGGATTAATGAGAAGGGTGTAGATAAGGGAACAACCCAGTTAGGAAATAAGAAGGGCATATTGTGGAGACCACATGTGAAACATTTACCTGAATATTAACATGCACATTAATGAAGAATTATGTCTTTGTAATCCAAATGAATAAATTTAATGAAGATAGACTAAGATGTTTCAAGATACTAACCGGTCCAATTTTGAATTAATATCCAAAGAAAAAGTTGATTCAATAGGAGTCATGACCTCTTCAAGTCAAAGAAAAATCAATATGGTGATAAAGGAAATTTATATACAAGCTGCTAAAACAGATGCATAAGATATACCTTGCACAAGTCAAAATAATACAGCATGAAAATTAATACTAAGGTAAAATAAAGAGAAAACTCAAGTATGAAGAACAATATATTATTTGGATTGTGGGAAGTAAATGGGAAAATTTGCACAAAGAATAAATGATGATAGTCATATTTTTTTTTAGAGAAAAATAATACAGATTTTTTTTATACAGCATGAAAATTAATACCCATGTTCCCATTTCATGTTCAAAACCGCTTCACAATTCCTAGTATCCCAAAACAAAAGATAGCAACAACATGTTTGGATAAGGCGTTTCTCACATCATTATGCATGTTGAACAGGAATTCTACTCCCACAAAGGATTCACATTTAATAGAAAAGAATGGGAATTCAAACATGCTATATCTAGTTAGAAATTATAAAATTCATGAGGCAACCCTCACATGTTTCAACATTCCATCATCATTAATTTGTATTGAAATTATAAAATAGTCAAATGGGTGATAAAAAGTTCTGGTGCATTGAAATTTGAATCTCATGTATTACTAATTAAATTGTACTGTGATTATGTTATAATGAAATGGTGATAGAGTACAATCAAAATGTATCATGGGCAAAATGAGTTGTTGACCTTTTCAGTCAAATCTAGAGCTCCACTGATGATCGTTGTCTCATCATGCGTAAACTCACCATCTTTCCTAGTCTTAGCAAGAAAATTCAAGATTTTATGAATCAAACAACAATGACTACAATGATAATAATTGAATAACTTAACCAATTTTGACATGGCAAATTCCTCAACTAATCAGTCACAATAATACATATTATTTTGATACCTCCAGGATGGAGACAAGAGCTTTTGGCTGAGCTCGCCTAAATAAAGTCTCATTATGTCCCAATAATCAATCTAGAACCTGGAACAAATATCAGTTAGAGAAAGAAAACTTATGACATGATCTTTCTAAAAGTTGTTCCTATATAAATATTTTAAAGGGTTATTTGAGTTAGGAAAGACGAGACTAATGCCCTGCTTTTCAACCAAAAGGCATCATATGTCATTATTACTCATTTTCTAACACATTAAATCATTCTTATCAAGCAAGCAAGACTAACAAGAACCTTAATTTTTATATACATGATCATCTATACACATAATTGCATATTGAAGTTTCACGGAAACATCTTGAAATGTTATTCTATTAGTTTCCCCTTTTAATCCTCTACAAAGAAACATAACTTCTACATGTTAATGCATATCAACTGCCTAAACTGTTTATATAACTAGAAAGACTGGTCTCATCTTATATTATGATAAATTACCTTTCCAATGGGATAAGAAACTGGGTAACAGATTATCATTAAAATTCAAACAAATCATACAAAGTTAGCACCTATAGAAAGGACATATCTACTACAAATTGCTTGTGGAATAACATGAAACTAGAGGCAAAAATAGTTTAAAGAGGGGACAGAAGGGGTTGTATACAAATGTTATGCCAAACCATATAACCATGAAAGATGACACAATCACATACCTCCCCGAAAAACAGAACGGAAGTCAAAGAGAGAATGATGACAACATACTGAGTGAACATCTTATCTAGGTATATCGGAAGGGCATGCAATGCTTAAAAGTTAGGCATGATCGACTAGTAAATATAAATACATATTCAATACACACAGTCACCCGGCAATGCTTCCCACATCCAAAAAGTAGATTCATCTATTAGAACAAATCCAATCAACGTAACCGTAATCATTTTCAACAACTTATCCTAATCTGCCTAATCCATTTTTTTTCATAACACGCCATTGTTTCAATTTAATCACCTACAAAAATGGATTAGGTTGTTTCAAAAAAATCACCTACAACCATTTTCATAATACATCCAAAGAAGATTGCATGA
The DNA here is from genome assembly GCA_013407115.1 of Glycine latifolia. Lineage (NCBI taxonomy): Eukaryota > Viridiplantae > Streptophyta > Magnoliopsida > Fabales > Fabaceae > Glycine > Glycine latifolia. The sequence goes on along the minus strand of CM023953.1, from coordinate 12,001,968 downwards.
AACATAAGTGAGAATAATGAATTGCATGATTTTTAGTCCTATGAGAAAAATAAGAGCAAGAGGAACTTCGGAGGAGTTCATCAAATTAAAGGAAGATGTTATGGTAAATGATATTCTCAAGGTTTGATTTTTAGCTTATTTAAAGAATATCTTGTAATCTATGTAACTGATCTTATCTATCCAGATAATGTTTTGTTGTTGTAATGGAAAATTTAAAAGATAAATAAGATACACTCTTTTAAATGCATACTCTTTCATTGATTGATACTCTTTTATTGGTTGAAATTGTTGACAATTACAAAACTTATCTCATTCAATAAACATCTTACATCTCTCCTGGTATTTGTATTTTTCAATATATTTTAACTAATAAAAAAATTATTTAATAGCGTTCCTAGCACTCCTCAATATATATAATACAATGGAATTAATTAACATGCAGTAATTCAATCCTTTTGTATCTTCCTAGGTTATGGCACGATTGGCCTCAAACTCACGAACGAACAGGCTGATTGAGCCTATACCACCAAACTGATTGAATATGCTTAATATTCAAGGAAGAAATTCATTTGCCTTAAGATTAACTTTTTTGTTAATTTGTTTGTTTAAATTAATCTTTTATTAACTTTTCATAAACATTTTTGTTTAACTTAATCCACTTATTAGCTTTTCATAAACATTGAATTTTATTAATCCAACCATTTTTAAGAGATTACATTAAGTAAATCAAATATGCATTTTTTCATATAATTTAAAATTTTTATTTCATATTTTATCAATTAATTAACTTTATTTTAACATATAACAATACTTTTAAAATATATATAAATATTAGCTATAAAATTATGAATGTTTAGTTTATCTAAAATTTTATACATGTATAATCATTAAAATAGTATAATATACTCAATGGTTAAATTTGCAAACTTTGCATATTAAAAAACAAAAATGGTTATAAACTTACTGTATATGTCGATCCTTACCCTGATCCTGACGTGATTATATATGTTGCTTTAGAACGTCCCTGCCAACTTTATTTGACTGAAGGACTCATCTCAGATAATAATTCATATATATCATGTCACCATAAGTCCGTGTAGTATCATATTTTCTGCTCTCTTTGTTTTTGCATGTCGTCAAAAACTTGTTGAATTTCGAGTTTACAATGATTTGATGAGTGTAGACTTGTAGATTCTAGTGCCTCCAAAACCGTGTTTTTTTCTCTCCCTGGTCTCTCGTAGAATCTTAGGCTGCTAGCAAACGCGTTTTTATAATTAGGTAGTGATGAGAATCAACTAATGTGGACTACACAAATCAATCTCACCCACTAAAGACACATGCTACGAACAAGCTAATTAGCCTAGCAAAATGCCACAAATTAGCCCAAAATTAAGACACGAAATTATAGCAGCCGGGACAGTGGGGTAGAGAAAAAGACTTAGAATAATGCACAACTTAAATTATGCTTTGGATAGACTTATAATTATACACCAAACGAAATAAGAAGTACACAAGGATATACGAAGGAAACAAAGGGATCAACCCAGCAATGGAAATGCTCCACAATTAATCCGGCATCAAGTTACTCAAAATAGAGACGAACACATGACCTAAATTGGAAGTTCCTAGACACACTTTTTGACTTTTTAATCTGTTTCTTATTGCAAAAGCATGCACACGTGTAGTATTCTGGTTTATGTATTTTGATGTTACTGGAGTGGCGGTTGGAGGGTCATATCCACATCCAAGTATGCATTTTGAACAGGCTAATAAATGATGACCCCTTTCGTTTTCGTCATGTATGTATGTATAGCTCGTACATACTTAGAACCTGCTCAAAATTGGGCTCTGATCAAATCCTCATGCCAAAAATGCAACAAAAGTGTCGTGTCATGAGTGCAAATTCTATCGTCAATTATTGCACTGACGGTTTATAGGCTGCTTAAATTATTGCAATTATAGGGATTCGGATTTAATTTAATGATGTGGCAATGTCAAATCGATTTTATGTCACTAAATGTGATTGTTGATTATGTTGGGAGGCATAGAAGGCCGTGTTTCATTTTCAAAACAAAAAAACCTACGATTCCGTTAGCTGGGTTTTTTGACCTATATGTTTGATAGATTTGGCTTTAGTGACAAGTGGAGATTGTGAATTCAGGCGCGCTTGATCCTTATAGTATCATTATCAGTATCAATTTGTACTGGCAGACCAACAAAAATAGTTCCAAAAAAAAGATCGCATGGCCCTTTTTTCTTGTTCTTAACAGTATCCAAACTTAGACAAAGAAGATCCCATGACACGTTTTTTGTTAAGCTAGTTTTAGCTAACGAGAAAAAAGTTTATTTTCTTTTTTCTTTTTAGTGTTTACAAAGAAACTTATTTGATCTTAGTTAGAAGTGCAGAAGTTATATAAGTGTGTTATTTTCAAGGGTTAATGTCAATGCAGGATAAGGTTATGTATAACTTTCGTACTTTTACATAGCAATGAGTTTTCTAGTATTGTGTGTATATTCATGGGGAGAACAGTGTTTCTGATCACCTCCAGCATGCAAATGACAGCATCTTCGTGGGTGACTCTGATGTGACTCATATATAGGTTATGAAATGTATCTTGAGACTGTTTTGAGAATTGGCTTTCTGGTTTTAAAGGTTAATCATTACTTCAAAGTTAGTGTGGTTGAATTTAATGTGACTGAGCTAACCTTACCCCAAGCTGCTATAATTCTAAATTGTAACATTTGGGATGTTCCTTTTAAGTATTTAAGGTATTTCTACTGGGCTCAATCCAAGAAAACTTTCTACTTGGGATGCTTTATTTGATTTGATGCAAAATAGGTTGACAGGATGGAGAAACAAAAGATTATCTTTGGTTGGCTTGCATTAATCTCATCAATGTCGTCCATATATACTTATCTCCCATTTTATTTCCTCTCTTTTCATCAAATTAAAGCATCAAAGACATTAATTTCTTGTGGAAGAAGAGTGAAGAAACAAAGAAAATTTCGTGGGTTAATATACTTGTTTGGCAATTGGGGTAAAAGAATTTATGGAAATTTAACTTAGCACTGGGGGAAATGGAGTTTGTTGAAGGCCAAGATATTCTGGAATAGAGTCATGGTGTTTAAAATTTAGAAGAATATATGGGAGAGGTAAAGAGCATTTATTGATGGAGAGATTTAGCATGTATAGATATTTCAGAAGTAAACAAAAATGGTTGGTTAAGCAAGAGTGTTAGCTAGAAGTCTAAATCTCTTTTTAGAAGAAAGCTTGAGGGTGGCAATGTATGTGGAATGTGGATGTACCTACAAAAGCAGATTTTTCGGGCTTTTCGATTTATTTTCATCCAAACAGCATTCATATGCAAAGGAATAACATTAATTAGAACTTTCATTGGAGGATGAAGCACCTTGACCTTACAAGGGAGAAGGATAATTAAATAGTAAATGATTTTAGCGTAGGAAAATATTTTGGTGGATGACTTTTAGATTTATGGTAGGCACTGTGTTATGAATTATTAGGGAGCAATAAATTGACTAGATAATTCGTTGAAGAATTAGTAGCGAAGGTGTGATTTTCTGAGTGTGCTAAAACGTACGCTTTGAAAAGGTACAGTAACATTTCGAAAAAAAAAAAGTACCCTCTTGATGAGCATTTGTATGACATTCAATATTAGCTAGTAAGAATCTTTTCTGTACTGAGAAGATTAGGAATTGAGAGTGGTGGGATCATTGCCATAATTAACTAGCTAGGATCATTTTGAGCTTCTAGGGACATCGTTTGTCTCTCTTGCATTTCATACCTTTTTCAACAAGTCATTTTCTCCTTTGAGTCCTTTCATGTCCTTTCCGTTATTTTCCGTGCTTTTCTTTCAATTCGTCCCAAGATTGCTTGTTTTGAGTTTGCTTCTGAGTTGGAGTTTGCATTGTGATTGGGTGGATTCAATTTTCAAGAACAAAACACTCAATCCAAAAGGCTTTTTTCTTTCATATTAACATCATTCTTAAATAACATAGGACCCGCGCGCCAATTTGAAGCTTAAATGAGGTGACATGAACAAGTAATGGCCAGAAGGTTTTTTTATAATTAAAAAAGGATCAATTAAAAGCCAATTATTTATTTAGATTATTCACATTAATCCATCTTTAATACCCAAACTAATTAATCATGATTTATTAGCCACATCTAATATGTGATAGTTTGATGCTCCTAAATTTCTCTTTACAATTTGTCAAAAAAATGTTTCTCTTTTACAATTTTTTCTTGTCTTGGATAAGAGACCATAAATATTTTCCTTATGTTACTTTCCTTGCTTGATGAGAAATGCAATTGCGACTTGCGACTAATTGAACAGTTAGAATTGGGTGAAATTACTTATAGTTTGGACACGCATAATAATCCTCTAGGTGTAGGTCAGTCTTTACAGACAAAAAAAAAAGTAATCAATTTAAGAGTGAAGCCTTATTAATTTCATAATTAATGAAATTTGGGACGTGGTAATTATCATGAAACTTGATGGTTTTGATTTTTTTTTTAAATATGATAAATTATTATTTTTATTGTTGTCAATGATTTATTAAAACTGCTCTTATAAAAAAAATATAAAGACAAGGATATGTTAATTTAAGTATGACGTTTTATTATTAGAATAATTTAATTACAGACATTTAAAATGTGTCAATTAAAGTCTCTTGAAGTTTCTTTTATTTTTCTAAAAAATAATAAATTGTAGTCATTATTAATTATCATGCATTTTTGTTGTTGTTACGTGCGTTATTGCTGTTGTCTTTTTTCAAAATTAAAAATTAAAAAGATCTAATTTAGACGTGCCATTTTATTTATTTTATGTTTTAATTAAAATAACCTGAGTTCTTTTTTTTTGCTGAGTTAGATAACCTGAGTTGTGATAACCTGATAATACTATATTAATTAAATTTAACTGACTACAAACATATATTTTTTATAATGACGATGCTTTATTAAGAAGAAGGACCAATAGGCCTACCATCATCAGATACAACACTGAGCAATTTGGGGGGAATTTCCTCACCTCAATATCTCTCTTTAACTACAAACATTTTCTAAAAATAACGTATCTTTGAGTTCTTTATTATATTGACGATCGAATACGTTGAAATAGGAAAGCTATTGGTCGAGATAATATTTTTGTTTTATTTCTATTTTTATTTAATTTAATATTTTAGTCTAAATTAACTAAATATTTTTAAAATAATTAATAATTTAGAAATTAACTAACAGTAGTTATTTTTAATGGGTGTATTTGAGATGTAATAAAATTAAGTTTTGGACTCTTTTTTCTTTCTTTCAAAAACCAGTTCTATAAAAGTAAAAGGATTTTTCAATTACTTTTAAAAAAATTTAATTGATGACAACTTCATTAATTTTACAAAATTTCATTTTGTCTCTGGTTGTGATATATTTCGAACACGTGACAATGTGTATTTCATGCATTGTATATTTGTATTTTTTTATTTTTTATTTCAATTAATATATAATATATAATATATAAAAGATAAATGTCTTTAAATTTAAATTCAAATGAGAAAGATGTACAATGTCAAATTGAAAAACTCAATTTGAATTTATCTTTTAGAAAATAAATTTAAATAATACATGTCATTTCTTAAAAAATAAAATAAAATAAGAAATAAATCAAGTTAACTATCATCAAATGAACGTATTTTAATTGAATAGTAAAAAGAAATAGTTGTTCTGGGAAGGTTTTCTTTTATGAATATTGTTCAGGGATTTAATTATATAATAAAGTTTAAATAGCTTAATAATTACTTAAATTTTAAATGTATTTTCTTTTCGAATTATGTATACATAGTACGTAGAGGCCTATTAGTACTTCCTTTCAGAACATTATGTCGGGTTGGCTTAGGACAAAGGTTGCATAACATTTATTATACGATGAAGTTTTAACGTTTTTCGTGAATAGTAGGATAATATATTGTGTCCGCTTGTGTGTACTCAAAATATGTTTATAATCACATAGATAGCGACTGATGGAGACACTGTTTTATCACTATATTGGCGTTCACATTGTACGTAAGTACCCTTTGATTTTTATGTAGTCGAATGCCGTAAAAGTTCCATATACGGTTATGAGATACACACACAACTTCATTTCATTATACCACAACTCGCTCGTCGATCATTCCGAGACAGAGGGGATTTTTGGATATCCTATCTCAATCAAGCTTTAACTTTGTTATTTTGTGATCACTCAGGATAAGAGGACAAAAATTTCAAATGAAGGGAGAATGAAGGAGGACAAATTCATAGTACTCTCTTTTGTTTACCCTTCCGTGCGTGGCTAGCATTTTGTACCGTGTCTAACTCATGACCTACAGAGATATTCTATATATCCATGCATATATTGCTTTCTGTTATTATGAAAAAAGTGCAATGGAACTGATTACTGTAGAAGATGCATATAGAATGTATCCCCATGTTAGAGCTAGCTCATCCATTATTAGTTTAGATTCATTAATTCCAGATTTTTTTGATTCTTTGGTGTTACTTGATGATTAGTATTTTTGGAGAAAGAAGCTACAACAGTGTTAGAGATTATGTAGCATTTGTGATGACAGATGGCAAGGAATTCCAGAGCATGCATGAAAGCTGTAGGGCAGAAGTGCTTATAAATCTTCCTTCTCGTTCATCTTTATTTTGTTGATTCCCATCAAGCATCTTTCGAGTCGGGGAGCACACTTGTTAAACAATAATTCTTGTTCTCAACACAACGTATATGCATGCATGTCAAATATTTACTTTATTTAGGCTTTAAGCTATTAATGACTCGCATTCTACAAGAGCAAATTCAATAAATCTTGGCAAAATACAGTAAGTGTTTTTTTGTTTACTTTATAACTTTAATAACAATTAATCAATTCATTGACCCTGTTTGTATGTATTAAAACAAACAGCTTCGTATACGTGTCTCATAAAATTAATATATCAAGTGGAGTTATACAGAATTAACAAAACCGACGGACTTATATTTATTTGGTTAATTTTTTGACGTTTATAACTTGTCATAGACACGTATGACTTCGTACAAGAAATTGGAAATTTTCATATGATTTTTTTTCTCTGATTCTATCTTTAAGAAGCTTATTATTGACTAGAAAATCATATTGGTTACTGCACCAAACTCAAGAACAAAAGAAAAATACATTATCATACATGATGCACCACTAAGACGCAGAGTTCGTCAGCATATAGTTGTTCAGATGAGTGGCATATTTAAATTTAAAATTTAAAATATCGTAATACAATATGAACGTTGTTCATACATGGATAATATATTTTGCATTTCCTTAATAATCTTTTCAATCGATCTCAATAGACAATTATAGTGATCCACCGAGGCTTATAACGACGGAACCCCGTTGGCTGCAATGTTATATTGATAATATACTACAAGTTGTATACTCCAGCATTTACAAATGGCAGGCACAAGAAGCCCTATATAGTAACCTTAAATTGATAATGATATCTACTAATTAAAATATAGATAATTTGATAGTGATGAAAATGCCTATAAATCACTTTCATACAGTTACTGAACTGATAAGAACAGATACTATACTTTTATATTATAACCTTTGGAAAATATAAATTCTATGCATGTTTGATGTGGACCAAGATGCTCATGGAAGCGTTGGAAAATCATTACTCATACTGTCTTTTTTTCCCTTTTCTTTTTATATGGGATGCAAAGGCCAAGACTTTACTAAAGGTGATTTTGACCATACAATTGCATTGTTAATATATAAATATGTAAACGTTTCCTTTTGTCAAAATTTTCAAGGATTTCCCAGATTTAGTACTAGCAAATTTTTGTAAAATTCTCTATATATACTCCAAAGGGGAGGTAGGGGAATTAAAAGCAAAAGTGCTTAAGAACAAAAGATGTATTGTTTTTTTATTTATTTAAATATGCCCGTTATATGGGTCCACTTTAGCTTTTAAATATGGGGTGGTGAGTGGGAGTATAAAGGCAAGCTGTGTGTTATATATTGGTTGGAATCATGTAAGATGAAGAAGACATAGGGCTTCTGCGAATTGCCCCCACGTACCTTTTTTTTTCTTCCCCTTTTGTCTCTTTTTCAAGATTCCCAATAAACACTTAGCATAAGAATATAGTGAGTAATTCATTGAATAGTTTTACTCACGCATCAGTTAATATATAGAAACTTTGTTTCACGTAATAAAAAAATGATAATAATTATACACACACCCAGTAGTTAACAAAAACGTGAATAATAAATACATATTCTCTAGAGGAATTGATACCACATTCGAAAAGTTTAGTATCAACTTTAGAGGAATTGTACCCATCATTAGTTGAAAATGATCACAACCCAGCTAGCTCGATCAACTCAACTCATGTTGATCCATCTATATCTATCCATCATCACAAAAATATATATTATCAAGTACGTTCAATCAAATCATGTGTTGCTGTTACTTGCACTGGGGTTGGGCTCTCTCACCCGCTGGATCTTGAATAGACGGTGATTGAGAATGCATTAAGTCGATGGAACGGACATATGAATAATAAATGTACGTAGTGGAGTACATGTTACAATGTCTTTTTCATGGTGGGAAGGAGGCACGGCTTAACCAAGTCCAACCCCAAATCCAATCCTGGATCAGGAGAAAATGGAGAAAAAGACCAAAACGCCCCTATTCCCCTTCTGGGGGCCCACACACCACTAGTGGGGCATGGGGACTTATACCCCAATTCCTATCATAAATCAATCACCAGTAAGTAGTAACTGTGATCAAATTCAACCTTCTAATTTTTAAATTGGACCCACACCAAAGAAGCCAAACTTTTGCTTGTGCTTGATGCAGGCGCACCACAAACTATCAGTACGGAAAAAAGGTGATCAAGCTCCTTATTGCAGAAAGTAAAAAGCATTTTTGATCTTTCACTATAGTAGTTTACAGTTACGCCACTTCAAACCGTTTTTTCCACGGATCCCAATAATGCTTCTCCTCTGTACGGCCACCAAATGTAGGTACTTCCAAGAAGTAGAATTTGTTTGAATAAGTATTTTTAGAAGCATTTTTAAAAAAAAATATAAGATGAAAAGAAGGATATGAGCTTTTTCATGAGAAAAATAAATTCTCTATCAACTAATTTTTAGAAACTCACTAATATAATTTTTCTAAAAAATAAGATAGTATCTACAAATGAGTTAATAAAAAATTCATTTTATCTTAAGAATTTTTTTTTTTTACTTTCTTTTTCTATAAGTATTTCCAAAAAAGTTTATATCCAAACAAACACGTAGTACTATGCTACAACTTTTAGGAAGAGTTTGATTGTGTTAAAAAAAAGAATGAAAAAAGAATTTGAGAAAAAAATACTTGAATTAAAATAAATAAAAAGAGGTGAGAAGTTCATACATAATTTTAAAAAAAATTGTCTATTTTTTTAATAATGATATTGATATAAAGTTATTTTGTTAAAAGACATGATTTATTTTTATCGGTAATTGTGAGTGCATACTAAATGAATATTTTTATCACAAGATTCAATCAAGATTTAAATCCTTAATCACTAGATTAAATAGTATAAATTTTACCAATTGTGTCATCTGTTGTTGTTGATTTTATTTCTCTCTTATTTGAATTACAATTTGTTTAATGAAAATGTATTTTTTTTCACTTCTACTTAAATTATGATTTTTTAAAATTATAACAATTTAAATATATGTAAGAAAAAAACTCTTTTTTTGTTACCTTTCCTTTAACTCAGTTAGCTAAGCGCCAAGATTCAATGTGAAGTATAAACTGAGTGGGTGCGTTTAATCTCTCACAGTATATATGCTTGACTTCTTTCCCATTCACTTATTCTCTCTCCTTACAAGAATATGAGTCTCCCCTTGGATTAAAAAACACTTGTTACCTTCAAATTAAAAAGTGTTTTTGTTTTTTTAGGGAAGTGTTTTTGTTAAACAGTACATGATCAAACTTTTCAACTGTTTTAAAAACTAGTAGCTACAAGATTTGAAGCACTGAAAAAAAATAGAGTAACTTGCTAAGTAATTTCAGGCTATATACCACAGAATTAAAGGGTACATCAACTGTTTCTTATCATGCTATTTTTATAAATAAAAAATTACTATCAGTTAAAAATAAAAGAACTCAAGAAAAAAATGTACACATTAGTATTTTTCTCATTGATACTGACAACTTATCTCCCCAGCTTCAAATATATTTTTTTTTCAGATTTTTTTCCTAATGGTTATTATTAATAACATCCCCTGGCACAATATGAAGTAAGAAGATCATATTTTATGCGCGAAAAGATAAAATTAAAATTTCCGTCACATCAGTATCTAATTTAACAAGCATTTCCCGAGTGCAACGGTTACACTGTAGTAGGTCCACAACGTTAGCCAACAAAGCAGCAGGGATCGTATATGCTATGCTCCATTAACAACTTATTTAATTAATTTATACGGAATACACTTAAGTATTCCTGATACTGATGTAACCCTAAATAAAGAAAAAATACATTAATATTTTCCATATAACCTGTCAATAAGTTCAACAAAATATTATATTCATATATATCTTTATATATATATATATATATATATATAGTAAGTAAAACATTAATTTACTACTACCAATGACATGACCTGAAATATGATATAAAAAAAAAAGAAAAAGATATGCAATGGCATAGTGTTTCAGCATGCGCCAATGGTGTATATAGTATATAATATAGATTCTCTGGCCCTACTAGTCTTCCTCTTCCTCTTCCTCTTCTAACGCGTTGCTGCCATTGCTACCGGCGCCGCCGCCGCAATTACATCTTTGTGAGAGACGATTCCGGCGGGGACGACGTGGTGTGGAGTTTTCTTCTCCCCGTAGAGAAACTTGTGGAGGACGATCAAGCTCTTGGCGAGCACGTGATCGTGCCAGGCGTCACGTGACCCAAAGAAAACCTCGGTGGCGTCGAGGCGGTGCATGTTCCGTTTCCACAGCCCGTGCAAGCGGTGGATCTTCTGAATCTGACGGTTGGCGAGCGTGCAGTTGTTGATCTTCAACCTTGCAATGGCGGCCTCAAGAAGTCTCTGTTTTGTTCTCTTATCAACGCTTCCATTGGCCTCTGCTCTTAGAAAGTCATCGAATTCGGGCACACCAATGGCTCTTCGTATCCCTTTCGTGTAATCAGTTACACTAGGGTCGAAGAATTCACGAACCTCGTTGACTTGACCAGCTTGGATCATGCGGTCCACACGTGCCTGGAGGGAAGAATGGAGAACCGGGAGTGAGACGTCAACCCAGAGGAAACAGCACTGGTACCTTAACCTAAACTCAGGATAATGATTGACCAACGCGTCTAAGTAAGAATTAGAGCCTCCAGCGATGATGGGTAAGCCATTTTTTTCCACAATGGAATCGATAGCCAAAGTGGCGTGGCGACAGAAGTCGTTGGCGGTGAAATTTATATAGGGGTCAACAGTGCCAAGCAGATGATGTGGGACCCCAGCACACTCTTCTTGGGTGACCTTGTTGGTGGTGATGTCTAGGCCCTCGTAGACTTGCATTTTGTCTGAGTTCACTATCTCCGCGGCTTGGAAGTGTTTGGCCACGTCTATGGCCAACTTCGTCTTGCCGGTACCAGTAGCCCCCATTATCACCACCACCTTCTCCTTATTCCTATCATGAAACAACGACTCCATCGATAGTGATCCCTTTTGGAAGCTTACTAGGGGCAGCTCCTGTTTGCAGGCGCAGGCTGATATTGAGATGTTCATTTTTTTTAAAAATTATACCTGCAAAGTTCACCAAACATTCATCTTTTTTAATTCACTTTGCGTAATCCATATCACTATATTTAAGCAATTCACCTCATGCTAGTATTCATTTAGAAACAATTTGTTGCCACTGGGTTTTTTTCCAATTTTAATCGATCACCAAATGGATAATCACTCCAGTGATCATGACGAGTAAAATTTTATTTTGTAATTTATAATTAACTTAACTTATTAGAAAACTAGGAGAATCTACTAAGGGAGAGGAGGAAGGAGGAAAAATCTACAAAAGGAGCTTAGTCTAAATGGATATATAGGAATAGTATGTGTATATATAATATGGATTATGGAGGGAATGAAAGATGTTTTGTTTGCTTAGAAACAGAGAGGTTAAAGCAGGGGAGGAGTAAAGTAGGGAAGAGTATAGTAAAAATGGAAGAAATTACCGTAACCCACATCTAATTTAAATGGACCATGGTAATAATACGTACCGTCAGTGTCAAAGATGCGGCGAGCGATAGCAAAAAATTGCTATAAAGTAGCAGTGTTGTTGTGCACACAGCTTTTGGAGGAGGAGGAAGAAGAGTATGTATGTATGAGATTTGATGATTCTTTTGTGTGTGCTGAGTTGAATATGAATTGGTTTGATAGAAATTTTTAAGGGTGTGTTGTATTGTGTGAAGTGTGAAGGAAGTAGTTGAATAGAATATAAGGTTTTTGTTGCGGGGAGCGATTATGGAGATGGGTGGATTAGTGAGAGTGTTCAATGATCCGTGGATTTTCTGGCGTAGCAAATGAAGCCCACACTATGGTATTTATAACATAAGACCCGTGACGGCCCACTTCAGGCTTCACATGAAAATGAAGAGTTGAATAATAATGCTATTCCGTTCTTGACCTTAGCAAATTAAAGTAATGAAACGAGATAAGAAGTTAAGGAGTTGCTAATAGAACACGTAAGAAACACTATAAGCAGCTTGTATACAGGGATTACTGGTCCACAGCGGCGGACCCCAACCAACCAAAAAGTGCCTTCGGCCCTCCTATCCATTTTAAAAGAAAACTATATGTATACATTTTAACCTTTTATACAATATATATATATATATATATATATACTTACTTTTACAATATATTCCTGAAAAATAATATTTGAACATCTAATATGTCAAGTAACACCCGGTGAAAGTAGAAAGATATGAAGGTAATAGGAAGAGAAATATAAAAAAATAAAATTAATCTATTAGTTAGGTATTTGAAAGGAATAAGTGTTTAAATATTTTTGTCCTAAATGATATATATATATATATATATATATATATGAATCATGGAAGAAATAAAAAGGGAGTTGCATTTTTTTTATTTCTCATAAGTATCTTTCATCAAAACAATCGTGTCAAGATCTGATTAAATATTAAATGTGATACTTCTTTAGCATTAATTTAGCATTTAACCATTTTTATGAATTAAACATTTAAACTTATGAATTATGTCTTTAGTCTTTGAAAACGAGGATTGTTTAGTTTATTCTAATTTGTTTATTTATTGAAACAAAGATTTTATAAATAAATTTGTATTTCATAAATTTAAACTTTGTCATATCATTTTAGATTAATAGTTTATTTAAATAATTTATTTTCAAACTTTGCTATAACTTTAAAATGTTTATTAAATTCATTTTTATGTAATAATGTAAAATATTCTTTTATAACAAAGAAGACATTGTTGTTATGTTTTATTTGTCCTTAATTATTTAACAATAGTGATATTTCTTTGTATTTTCTTTTAATTTATATTTTTATATCTAAATTTAAAAATCAACGTATAATGTATATAAACTCCTCTTGATTTTTTTTAATTTATATTTTTATATCTAAATTTAAAAAGTTATAATTTTTGTATCTAATAAATATCAGTTTACTTTTATTTCTTTGACTGCACTCTTACACATGTTTTCTACAACTCCTCTTGTTATTAGTTAGTGAATATTAATTTCTCGGAATGCTTTTTATTTAAATATTTTGTTTAATTTTCCACTTATAAAGTTATTTAATGACTCCACCTCATAAAATTTATTCACCTCGCTGTCAAGACGCATGAGTCTTAGTAGAAATAAAAAGTTATTGATTGTTAGTGTTTTAAAGAGTGCATGAAACGCTTTTTATTTAAACTTTGAAGAACTCATAAAACAAATAAACTTTAAAGAAAATGCCTATTGCTGTTTCACAAATACTGAATAAGGAAATAATGATATAAAATGTTTAATTTTTTTAATTCTATATTTCTTTTTACTTTTAACTATGCACAGGAAATTTAATTTTCTGTCCATTTTGTTGAAATGGTTTTACTTTTAAAAATTATAACTTGGATTTTAATCTACAAAAGACTCAGTTGCAAAAAAATCCCACAAAAAAATTTATAAAAAATTTAAATGTAAATAATTTCTAATGCAAATTTTAAAAAAAGTTTTGATAAATTTAAAATATTTTATGGAAATATTCTGTTTACCTGTGATACGGCTGATCACTGCACTCTAGTTTTTTACATAATAAAATGCAATTTCAACACAACTGACTTTGCAATCTATAAAATGGATTCCGTTTAATTAACTGGATCCCACCATCAAAATAATATTCTCACACACTTTCGATTTTTGTTAATTATATCATGTTTGTACAACAAATATTTTCCCGAAAAATTAGCTGGTGTTTATACGTTACTTTTTGGGTTATGTTTTATTAAGTTGATTTTTGACATGACAATATATTCTCCTTGACTATTTGATGACAAGTTTTCCTAATTTTTATTGGAATAATTAATCTTCAAGATATCTCTCTCTCAAGTAATTAAATTTATTTCCCTTAAAGAAAGTAATTAAATGTATAAATATGACGTCTATTTAAACTCTATTGCATAAAAAAATTTAAAAATTATTAACTTTTTTTCAACTAAATTTACATTAGTCGAGTGACTAATGTATTATCATAATACTTGAATTTTTATATAGAAATAAATAAAACTCTAGCTACTTCATTTTAATTATTTGATTTCAAAATTCAAACTATATCCTCTCTGTCTTATGGACTTCGGCCAAATTCTTTTATTTAAGTAACCATTATGACATTTGGCTCTTTTTGGTGGGATCTAAAGTATTTTTATAAGTTTTAATTTTTTTAGGTTGATTATAAAATTAATTATCAAAAATTTGAGGCATAACTATATTTAAAATTCTCTATCCCTCTTCAAGGATGAATTTGTGGGAATCAAATTTATATCCTCTTTTACAAATTTAACATATATTATGAATTGAATTATACCCATTAAATTCTGGAAAAAAAGTTTTATAATTTAACTCTTACCTCTCTAGGAGATATAAAGTTGACCCCCCCCCCCCCCCCAGCCTGATGAATGTGTTAGCCAAGGGGGGCCACGACTACCCTTGTTTTTTTTTTTTAAGTTTCATAATTAATATAAATATTTTAATTTTAATTTTTTAATTTTTAATTTTGTTAATTTTTAATTATTAGATAAGGCCTTACTTTAAAGGTTTGGTTTTTCTTCGTGGCTCCAGGCCATCCATGAATGTTAAATAAATATATTTAAAAAAATAGGATAAATTTTGAAAATTCATTTAATTTTAAAGTATTTGAAATTTTTAAACTCCAGTGTATAACATATCCAATGACTTTGATATAAGCAACTTAATTAATTTTCTTTTCAATAAGCATTTCTATTAACAAGTTATTTAACTCATAAATATTTTATTTATGTCTCCTATTTGTTTTATCTGGAAAAGTAAAAAACAATACGCATCCTACTCAATCAATGTCTCCTATTTGTTTTATCCGGAAAAGTAAAAAACAATACACATCCTACTCAATCAATTGAGATAAATCTATTTAATAACAATTACATAACTCATGATTAATAATTACTTATATACATTACTCTATCCAATTTAAGCAATTCAAAATCACGTGTCACACCACCAAAATAATATATTTTTGTTAAGTAACTTCCGTTGTAGATACTCTAATAAATTTTTTTATTAATAGAAAAATTTTACACAAGTATATTATAAGAGTTTAATGATTATGCATTGATAATATAAAATAATTTTATATTATCATTTAATCACAAATCATTATTTATATAATTTTAAGTTAATTATTATAAAAGTTAACATACTTATTACACATGGATTTGTGATTAAATGATCATGTAAGTGTATATTCCTTTTTCACATTGTAATATTATCAAATATGTTTTGATAATTTTATTTGTTTCTCATCTCATAAAATGAAGTTTATTTATTTATTTATTTTCATGTGTGTTAATCGGTATTTTATGTATAAAAATGTAATTAATTTAAATATTTGCCTACATGATTTAATTATTTTAATTTCTATTATTGTTAGTGACAAATAAAAATAAATTTTGAAAAAATCATCATTATTGGGTCCCTCTAATTTCCAATCCTAGATCTGCCCCTTGGTTAGTCTAGCGTGAGAATGAAGGAATAAGAAAGGAAAGAGATCACAAATTTAAATTCTTTAACTAAATTTTTTAATAAAACTAACAAGTTAATATTTACCATTAAACAAAAATACTTACCACTCTACCAAAGCCTTCAAATCTTTTTACAGATCTTTTTTCTAAGAGAAACAAAAATACTATGGTAAAATTTTTCAGGTAAACATGAATAACAACCGTTTCCCAATATTCATGTTTATGAAATCAAAGTGTGAATTAGTTAATTGAAGTCACATAATATCATATGGTAAATTATATTATTTTTTTATATGTGTAAAATAAATTAAGATGATATGTATTTTGAATCGAAAAAAGTATTTCATGTAGATCCCTACAAGAAGTAAGAAAAAAAGGAAAAAAGGACACGTGTTAACTTGTAACCTCGTACTGTGGTCGTGCAAATATGACTTAATTGCTATGATGAACATTAATTCATCAATAAGGGATGAAACACATTCGTACAGTTATTATTTCATCCCATTCCAATCGATAAGTTCATTAATTAAGTTGTGCTTTTGACGGCGGCATTTCATCTTTATCTCATATTTTTTCTTTAGAAGTGACATATACTCATCACCATTGAATTCTTGGATCCACTTATCGAATAATTAGCTAGCTGGATTAGAGAGCCAGAGTCTTCAATATTCATGCTATCTCATAGTTTCGGTTCAATAGTAGCGAGCATGAACCTCCGCAAAAAAAGGTAGGTTGAATTTTTTCCGTCCAATAATTATGATATAAAGTCTTCTAGTTCTTTCTTAAAAATAAAATAATAACTATTCTAGTTCTAAGATAAAAACAAGTTAATTATGCCATCAAAGAAACAATTATGTGCATGCAGCTAGGATAATGGAGTCTTGGTATAAATCTTTGACTTATCCTTATATATGGAATTCAATAAGATTGAGACCAAGTATAAATTTAAAGACCTGTACCAAATTAGTTAGAATTTTTCTATTAAAAAGAACAATTGAATAAATGAGTCACGTCAGATACGAGAAGGAGAAGTGGATGGGAATTATTACTACATATTTCTAGAAGATTTTATATTTCACAGTTATCTTCATTATTTGCCAGAACATTGAACAAAAGAAAAGTTATTAATGTTTAATTTTTTAATTAAATTATAAAATAAATATAAAAATTGTGGGTAAAAAAGAAGATTAAAAAATAGGGAATTTTCAATTTTTCAAAAAAGTATTTTAAATTTCAAATAAAAATTTATTATATATTTTTTTTGTCTTCCAGGATTTGAAATAAAGGATAAGAAAATGAAGAGAATCATACACAAAATATAAATAATAAATTAAATAAAAACACAAATAATATGTCCGCTAAAAAACAATTAGAGATTTTTCCCTTTGCTCCTATGCAGTTCATGCCAAAGGAGGCAAGACAATTTTTAGTTAGGCCACCATTGAAAATTAACTACTCCTTTTCTAGAATCAAGGTCTATATTCGAATAGATGCAGGGGGGAAAACTAATAAAAATTGCATCAAATGAAATAGATGATCTTCTGGAATACATACATTAATTCTATACAAAAGATGGAGAAAATCTCTCTATTTTTGAAGACAATCAACACCAAGACTAAATAAAACAGAGTGTAGAAATAAGCCAAATATCTTGAGATGGAAAATGATATTTCATACAATTTTGAGTGTTAGATGGTAAATTCAAGATGTTGTGTCAGCATGTCTCGATCATTCACATATTCAGCAAGTGAATTCTCAGGAAAACATATAATCCACAATAAATACAATGTTCACCTTTTTTCTTTATGTCTTTATCAACTTAGGAAGCTATAGAGTTGCAAGCATGAACAAAAAAAGTATGCTTAAATTTCCAACCCCTCAAAAGGAAAGCCTGGTGCTATAAGGCACCCTAGCTCAATCAGATGTGTGCTAATTAATTTAACACCTATGCCCAGGACTTCTGGCTTTGGGTTATTCCCTTGTTATTTGATAAATGAATATAAATAATAATGTATTTATATTCGTTTATCAAATAATAATGTATTCCTTGTGTTCTTTTGTATAAGAAAAAAACTATTTTATATTGATTAAGAAAGTTATTTTACTTTATTAAATTATATTGTTTCCAATTAAAAATAATTTTTTTCTAAATTACTCTTCAATGAAACTTGATATTAAACACAACTCTTTATTAAATAAAGGTATTTTAGATATAATTTCATTAAATAAGATAAAAATAATTAAATTTTTGCTTATATTTAAAAATAAATAAATTGAATTTTGTTTCTTATAAAAAAAACCAAAGAAATATTCATCATTTTTTGTGCATAATAAATGAATAAATACATTATTAATATTTATATTCATTTATCAAAATCTCTATGTCTAATATTATATATATATATATATATATATATATATATGAGAGAGAGAGAGAGAGAGAGAATTCACTCCCTCTAAAAGTAATTCTCTTAATTTTTTTTTTTTTTAAATCTAATAGTTGAGATTGAGAGAGAGAGAGTGAGCACTGATTGTATTTCTACTACTTATAATAACGAATTAAGCAACTAGCACTAACGATTGTCCATATATTTCCTTTTTGCATTTTTTCAGCAACTAATCTCTATTACTTGGCATAAATAAGAATCACGAAAAAATCAACATCATATAGTAAATCAGGAGTATAACTGGTAGATAATAAAAAGTAAAGCACTCAAAAGAATTGGTCATGATACCATTCTGATAATCATTAGGAAATAGAATAATTAATATTATCTGTGGGTACCAACTTGTTGTAAACTTTGTTAATTTTTTTGTTAAGTAAATGAATTATCAAGCCCATGTGAGAATTGAGTTGAAAGAGGGAATATCTTACATAAAAGAGTAATATAGAGAGATAATATTTAAAAATAAAGTAGATGTTGTACGCACAATCGATATTTTCTAAAATTTATATAATTACATGTATTTTTCATAAAATAGCTCTATTTAATGAGTGTACACAACAAAAATATCTTTTACCCACTGAATATTTTTCTCATGACCATTTTAGTCGCGATTGGACAAAAATTACTTTCTTGCAATTCAAATTACTTTCGTATTCAAGATGATAAACAAAAAAAGGACATACCAATCATCACTTGAATTAATAGGTGATTTAAATTTTGGTTAGTCTGTTTAGAAAAGATCACTAAGGAGAAGAAATTACAATTACAACATCTCATCTCTCACATCTCCTCAAAAAGAGTGTAATAACACTCACTCTTATTTTTGCACTTTTAAGGAGAAACTAATTATTCGATCGTAATTGATCTATGCGTACAATCATATATAAGAGAAAAAAATTAAGAAAATTAAGTTCAATTGATTAAGAAATATATCTATTTATTGTAAACTCTCTAATATATCATATTCAATTTTTATGAATAAAAAAAATATACAAGAGAAGGAAAAGATATATACCTGGGATGCTTAGAATGCTCTAGCAAGGCCTCATTATATAGGCTATGTGTGTGGAGCTCCAAGGCCAAAACCTACCAATATGGGATTACAATTAGATAAGTCAATATCTATATCATTGTCAATAAAAAAATATATTAAATAAATTAATATATGTATTTAATTACTATTTAATGTTGAAATCTTCTTAAGATAAAATCTTTATTAACGAAAACTAATTATATCATGTCCTTATTAGAAGAATTAAAAATATATAATAAATGATAAACATTTTTCTTCTTTTATTTTACTAGTGATATTTTTTTTATTAATTATGTATAACGATGAGGTGTTGAGGTTGCACCTATCCAAGAATTTCTCCCTCCAGGAAAAAAAAATAGACAGGCAAATGAATTAACGATAACCAAACTCATGATTGAATCAAGAAAATTACTTAAGTAACGCTTGATTTGAGTTATTTTTGTTTTATTTTTAAAAAACAGAAAATAAAAGTAAAAATTACTGTGTTTAATGAATATAATATATAATTAATTTAATAACATTAAAAAAATAATATATTTACAATATAATACATGTTAATTGTTATAAAATTAATATCTAAATCTAATATAATGAATATTTTACTTTTAGTGTTTTTAATACATATATAAAATATTAAAAGTCAAATAAATGTTAAGTATATATTATACTAAATTAAGGATTATACATTTATAATATATCTTTTTAAAAATTTTGACTTTTAATATTTTTTGTATATATATTAAAAATTATTACTAAATAAATGATTGTTATAAATTTAATACCTAAATTTACATACTAGTATTAAGATACGTATTATTTTTTAAAAAATAAAAATGCATGGCTTATAAAATATATTTCAAAATATTTAAAAAAAAAATGTTAACATTATATATAATTTTTGAGGATTTACACATGGGTCTAGCTATTTAAACGTATGCAACTGAAGTTAATTAAAAACATGTTGGAGTTTCAGTGCAACTAATTGAGCTATAAATTAGAAGGCAAGGGTAGAAACATAAGGAAAAAAAGAGAGGTGGTAATTAATTAGAAGCACAATGAAATTGGAGTGCCTTGTTGTTTTGGCCTTTGTTCTCTTTGCTTCTGCGGTTGCTAAGAAGGAAATTGACCCCAAAGGTTGGATCCCCATCGTAAAAATGAACGATCCTGCCCTAATAGAGATCGCTAAATTTTCTGTGACAGCATTCAATGAGTGGGCTGGTTTGACGTTCAAGTTGCAGAAGCTGATCAAAGCCGAAATGCAGGGACAAGTTGTAAATGGGATCTACTTTCGACTCATAGTCGCCGCCGGCGATGATCAGTCCTCATCCAACAATTACCAAGCCATTGTGTGGAATTTGCCGTGGACGGAAAATTACATGAACCTTATTTCCTTTATCCCTGTTCATGATGCACCTCCTACTTATTATTAATAATGTATTTTCTTGTCTTATACTATGTATTAATTATCATTTTGGACCCAATAAAAGTTTATGCTAAGTTACTCAGAATGCGTTGTGAATCTTAATTTATTATTATGTGTGTACCAGTCGATCTTCCTTATGATTTTTCTGGAAAATTCACATGCCCACCATTTCCCTTCTTTCTCCTTCGTTTTTAATTATAATCAAATTAATTATTATTTATAATACAAATCAATATCATAAATTGATTTGATTAAAGGTAATTCATATATAATTAATTTGGTTGCGTTTATAAATGGTAATTTTTATTTAATTAATTAAATTTTAATTAAAAAAGATATCAATTGACATCAAAAATGATAAATTATATTACAATTAATTTTATAGCTTTTAAAAAAGTAACGTATAATTAAAATGAATTAAAAGGGAGCATAAAAAAGTACATAATACAAATATGATTTTATTGTGTATTTTTTATGAAATATACAGCAAAATCATATTTATATTTTTAGATTATACACTATATTTTTCCTTTTCTATTCCAACACCTATTTCCTAATTGTTTGAAAAATATTATATTGACATTATCATTAATTATACCAATTTTGTATTTGTCTTAATTCTCCAGTTCATCAAAAGAAAGAAACAATATTTTTTCACTAAAATGGGTTAAAAATAAAAATTAATTATCATAATGGGTTAATTAAGAAAGTATTTATTAAAATAATTTTTTTATTGCATAAAAATGTAAGATGTGTTGAGTGACACTTTTGACTTTTTGTTTGTCATATAGTTGGAAGCCTTATCCTCCATCTTGTCAAGAATTTAGGGTCCACTTTTTAATTATTTATTTTATTCACATATTAATATTTTTTTTTGTCTTTTTTAAATTATTTTGTTTATAGATTTATTACTTCTCTATTAATATTTACTAACTATGCTTAATTAATTTTTCTTATATTAAGTACAGATATATATTAAGTGATTTTTTAAATATGCTTAGTTAGTTTTTCTTATATCAAGTACAGATATTAAGTGATTCTTTAAATGTATTTAATGTATTAAATAAATATTTGTGTTATAAGAATTATATATCATTTTACTAATTATAGGGACCAATTTAATTAATCATTATAATTTCAATCGAAGATTAAATTGGTCATTGACTCTTATTTATTTATTTATTTCATTAAGATATTGATATTTTTCCTTTAATTATTTTTTTTACACAGTTATCATTTGTCTACTAATATTTAATAATTATGGCACTTTTTTTTTAAATCTTTCCTATAATAAATATAAAACGATTCTTGGATTTTTTTTAAAGAATTTAATTGTTATGTATTGATAATATAATATTATTTTAGACTCTCATTTAATCACATGACATCATTTGAATTACATTAATATAATTATTTTAAAGTCAACAAACTTATCATAGATAATAAATTTTAATTAAATGATTATATAAATTTTTTTACACTATTCATGTATAATCATTTTTCTTTTTTTTTAATGTATTAACTAAATATATTTTTGTTATAACATCATTTTGTTATTTTATAAATCTTAGGAACTAATTTGACTAATCGTTATAATTTCAAAGGATGCCTTTATTAATGTTTCTTTAATTATTTTGTTCATATATTTATAACTCCTCTATTGATACTTAATAACGTACTATGGCTAGTGTTTTTTCAAATCTTTTCTATAATAAATACAAATATTAATTATTCTTGGAGTTATTTTAATTTATTAAATATGTATTTTTCCTAAACTAACTTGAGAAAAAATGTAACACAAATCTATTCATTAAGTAGGTATTTAGTGTTAGTTTTACCAAAGTTAAATACCTGACATGATGAAGTGTATAAAGGTTGTGTCTCCTACATTTTTATGTGATAAAAATAATTTATTTTAGTAAATATTTTATTGATCAACTCATTATGATAATTAGTTTTCATTTTTAACCAATTTTGGTGAAAATGCGAGAAAAGGATCATGATTAATTGAGAGTTTAGTCAAAAAATAAATAAAGTCTAATAAAAAATTATGTATATTAAAGATCAAACTTATATATTATCAAAGCGATTCAACGTAAAACAATAATCACTTATTCTAAACATTTGATTATAGTAATTTGTTGTTTAAAAAATATTTCATCATATATACCGTATATCCTTATAAAGTAAGTAGTTATTATTATAAATGTTAAGAAAATAGAAATATCAGTCATGTGTAATCTAAATAAAAATGTCAGTATAATGTAGTCTATATTTCCCGCAAAACCCTCGCTTAATTTGTTTTCTCGGATTGCTCTGACTATTCTGACTCATCAATCCAAGAGACTAATAATCAATCATAAACTCACTTGTGGGCGTGAAATATAAACATTACATTAGTTAGATTGCTTTCATTTCATGATGATTGATGTGCATTTCTTTTCATGGTTTGCATCATATTACTACTGCACATGGATAGAGACATAAATTATATATGAAGTCCCCCTATCCAAAAACAAAATCACAAAACAATTTAAACTCTATCACTTAGATCTCGAATAAAATTGATTATTTAACAATCTAACTAGCGCAAATTTTTATTATATATGACCATAAATCGTGTTTAAACCTGGTAAGTAAAAGTTATTAGTGAAAAAATATTAATGATATAAATTATACATAAATAAACCTCTACAGAAATATTTTCTAGATGATCTCTACAGCAAATTATATCTACCTAAATGTTAACACATAATTATATCAAATAATTAAATAAATCTACTTTAAAAACTACACGTAATTTATTGAAGACTTTCATTCAATGGTATATAATTTAGTTGGCGTTGGGGGGCACAAAAACAGCTGCGCCACAAGTTTTGTGTATTTCAAATTCAAAGAGAAATAAGTGTTCTGTAACCTTAATTCTTAGATATTTAATTACTTTGTTCTTGGTGTGGGAGAATGTTATCCAAGTTTTGATTTGAGCACACTTTGTACTTCTTTCAAGTATTTCTATCATTATATTTTCTTAGCTTATTAAAAAAATTGTTCTTACCCTCGTCATGTTATCATCGATCCTTCTAGTTTCTTGACGTTAGTTCCTTTTGCTGATGAAAAATTATGCATTGTTTGTTTGTCAC
The DNA here is from genome assembly GCA_013407115.1 of Glycine latifolia. Lineage (NCBI taxonomy): Eukaryota > Viridiplantae > Streptophyta > Magnoliopsida > Fabales > Fabaceae > Glycine > Glycine latifolia. The sequence continues at coordinate 11,977,605 of CM023953.1, read as the reverse complement.
CTCGTTTCTTGTATTTCCTCAGTTCAAAAATAGTTCTCATCTTATATTATTTTACACAAACAAAATAAATAAATAAATAATAATTTTACATAATTAATCATATATATTAATTTATTTATAATTTTTTCATCATTAATATTATAGAAATATAAGTAAAAAAATAGTTAATGTTATGTAAAAAATTAAAACGATAATTTTTTTACACAATAATAATTATAATGAAATAAATATTTTCTTTGAGTATTCTTTTTAGTATTTATTTCATGATGATAAGAGTTAAGAGAATGTCCTCATAAGAAAGAGGACTTTATTTCATAATAGTGATATTGACTCTTCAGAATCACTTAATCTATTTATAAAAATTGTTCCACTTAAAGTTATTTTTAAAATAACTATTAATAAAAATGTAATATTTATCGGACTATTTCATAATTGGTTAATATATATTGACAAAATAATGGTGACTCATGCTAAATCCCTTGCTAGTTGTATGTAATTGCGTTTGCCATAATAAATCGTGCAATCTGCATAACGCACAATGATTTCTATTTTCTGGTCTTTTCACCATTTCACATCCACCAAATCAAAAAGCAATACAGTAATCTCGTCTCTACTTTTGAGATTTAGTTACAATATATTTATGCGGCTGAAGTGAAAGGCAATCATGGGAATTCTAGAGTCAATAATGGTATATCATCAATCATTTTAAAATTTAACTCATGATAACCCCCATGGCTCTACCCGTGCAAAAACCCATTATATATATTGACATAAATACTGGAATGACTTAAAGGAAAGGGCATATTCATATGAAATGAATGCTTAGTTTAATCAAGGGTCGTTTCTTGACATTTGAGTCACTTTCTTCTGATTCCTAATGACCCCACAATTGTTCAGTGCATTCGTCCCAGCTAGACTTCCATTTTTGTATCCCCCCCATATGCGTGTCTGTCTATGTTTTTATCTAATATGCTACTTAAATAATTGTGGAACCTAGTTTAACCTTAAAAAAGTACTCATTTCAATGAGAAGACAATATTTTTTTGCTTAAGGACATTTCAATTTGTGCAGATTCCCGAGACTTTTAGCCTAGTTGTCTGGCTTAAATTGTTGTACAAAGTGGTTTATTTTGCCACTAAAATAACTCGTATAGAACTCAATATTAGCAGTAAATTTGTGCTAAGGGCATGTCAATATGTGCAGATTCCAGACTTTGTAGCTAGCCTACTTGTCTAATTTTGTGATGCTATATAAATATATGATCATTATCACAACAGAGCTAGTATTTGAGTAAATAATAAAAGAATAGTAATATTATATCCTCCACATTTTCTATTTTTATGTGAAAAATATATTAAATAATAAAATAAATGTATTTAATATCTTAAAAATATAAATCACATTCCATACTTATAATATAAAGTAAGATGATTAATTACCAATAATAATCAGTTCAACTGAATAAGACTTGAAGTCCTTAAGTATTTGGTCTGATTCAAATTGTGACTTGTAAGTATGGAGAAATTATTGTTGTAATGATCATCCACCTATGAGTATCAATAAATTTTGGTGCTATCGAAATACTCATTTATAATCATGTGTGCAGAAAAAAAAATGTAAAGTAAGACGATTAATAAAAAGATTAGAGAAGTTAATTTTGATTATATTTCATACATAAATGATCAAATACTGTTATATTTCTTTATAATATTAATCATTCGTGTTAACTGTACAATGAAAGATTCACTCCTCTCACATTTTTATATCTCCCTAGACATGTCGCTGTCAACACTCTTAATCGAATGCAAAAAGTTATGGGTTTTATTCTTCTATATCAGTTAAAATTAGTGAATATTTTATGCAGGTGCAGCCAAATTAAAAAGCGCTACGTTTCTTTTTATCAGCCACAATTTCTTTTTTAAGGCATGTGTTAGTGTAACATGATCAGCGCATGCATGACAAATAGCGGCTTGGTAGTATGGGTATAATCTATGATGCATCGACACTTCACTTTTTGTTCAAAATGAGTGTCGGACACGTGTTGGACACCGACATGTTCCGACACGCGTCCGACATGTAGTTGACTTTTTAGAACACGTTGACCAGGGGGACACGCGAGTTTGACTGAGTCGGACACAAAGTCAACTTTTTCGACACGTTTTAACACGTTTTTCGACAAGTTTTTTTTGTTTTTTTATTTTTTTTTAAATTATAATTTTTAAAAAATTATATTTTTTTAAAAAAAATTTAAAATTTAAAAAAAATTAAAACTTCAGAACCCATTCTTTTGGAGGACTTATTCTTTTGTACATTCCATGAAAAGGAATAAGATCATTCCAAAACGTGCTGAAGACTTGACTTATGTGCATAACAACCTTTGACTCTTATCAAGAAAGAGTCCAAGTTATGAACAATGAGTAAATCAAATGTGGGACATTACTGGAGATACATTTGATTCACTTGATGATGTTGGAGATTTTCAAGTTGTCAGTCTTTCACTTGATGAGCCAGAGATAGAGGCTATGATTCTTCGAGATGGAGATGAAATTAATTGAAATTGTTAGTAACACTTTATGGATGTTTTATTATTTTTGCTTTATATTTATGTTATGAAATTTAAATAATTGAATGATTATATGACTTATTTTAGGCTGTTATATGTATTAAATATAAATTATATTATATATATATATATATATTAAAAATATTATTTAATATCAAAACGTGTCCTAACGTGTCGGTATTTTTTAAAATTTACATGTCAGAGTATCGTGTCGTGTCGTGTTGCGTGTCGTGTGTCGGTGTCCGTGCATCATAGGGTATAATCAATTAGCAAGTTAAATAATACTTAGTTACATGATGCGCATGCAGCGATCATCGGTATGATGATTTGCCATTATCATTTTGTTTATAAATTCATAGTAGTAATCCCTATTATTGTTTGATATGTTTAATATATTTTTTGTCGATTTATTGCATCGTTAACACGTACTATCAATTAAACAATGTATGAGACTATAGACTCGTAGGCTCATGTCATGTGCATCCGAATAGATTAAACAACAATTAAGTCAATGTGTCAATTATACACAAATATCAACAAATGATATTACGCTCTTGCTAAGTATAAAAAACCAAACACGCTTTTAGTCGTTAAAGGTGCTCATAATTATTTTTTCTCAGCAATAAAAAGACAATATATATATATATATATATATATATATATATATAAGAAAAATATTTAGAATCCTTAAATTTATTACATTTCCTTCCATCTTTGGATTCTCAAGGCATTAATGATGTGAAAGTTAAAATTTTCTTCTTTTTCAAAAAAATCTCTAGAAAAAAGAATTAACTTTTGATCATTATTTTTTAAAAATAAATTTATCAATGACAGAAAAAGAAAAATCATCTATATAATTATCACAAATTAAAATATATAAAATCTATAATCATCTACTTGAGCATACATGTAAACTCCCTTAATAAAATTTAGTGCATAAATACACTATATATATATATATATAAATGAAAATATACAAAAATTTAAAAGATAAATTGAGCAAATATTGTTCTTTTGGTTGAAATTGAGCAAATATAGACGGTCTTTGAGAATTGCAATCAACGTACATATGAAGTTAGTTTGGAGTAACTTTTTAAATATTTCTAGCTAGCTGACTACTTGGCTCAGTCTTGACCCATTGCAGTAGTTTTTTATCTGTAATTTTCCTATTTGATTAGGCATGCAACTATTTTATATATATATATAGATAGATATTGTGTGGGGGTGGGGCGTGCATGGCTCCCCCCTGTCATAACGATGCTCCTCCATTGTTTAATTATGGCATACCGTGTAATTTATTAAGTTAGTTTTGCTTAATTTTTAACGTACAAAAGTGGTAGTACATAGGGCAAAACGCCAATGTGATACTAATTAAAACTATTAGTAATGAAAGACCCACTTGCTAGATAGATGTAACAAAATGGATTCAACTAATTAGGTCAATCCACATTTACCTATAAAATATATAAGATTTGGATTTTAAATTTTAAACTTGAATTAAAGGTGGACCTTTTCAACTTGTTTCGATCATGATACAATTTAGGCTTAGTCCACAAAATCCCTCAAAATACTTTAAAAAAACTTTCACTCGACAATCGTTCAATACTCAACCTCTGCTTAGTTAAAACCTTGTCTCAATTACTTGGCAACATGTCCTTGTTGTCAAAATGAATACCCTAATTCTTTAGGTGCACTAATTAAGCACTTAAGCATTATACATAAGATTCTCAAAGAAGACACACAATACACAACTTCATTTCTAGAGACTTTATGCACATTATATCATGTCTCAGTTTTTTATATCTCTTAACATAAAATCTCTCTCGAGTTAACCTTAAGTTAGCTACAATTGAATGGTTTCTATCTTACCAAAAGCTTTAAGCATAGTAAAATAAATTTTACACAAAAAGCATGCAATTAAGTAATTCAAACAATGCTATAATTATTTTAGGCACAAAATAATATAAAACAAACGCGTAACATAAGAAGACAGAGAAGTAGTTAAGAATGTTCTCCATTGAAGCTCCAAAGTGAATCCCATTACTATTGTGGTAATAGACATTTGTCTTCGTCATGATTATGTCACAGTTCTATTGCAAGATTGTCTTTAAACTTTCTTGATCAAGAAGCATATCTGGTTTAATTTTAGTCGCTTAAAAACAATTCATTTTTATAATTAAAATATCAAATAACAATTTTAAAATTGCATAATAATTAAATAATAGGTAACAAGTCTAAATATGGATACCTAACTATACCCATAAACCACAAAGATAGACCTCAATTAAAGCTACTATCTATGGAAATTGAATATGAGTCCGATCGAAGACAATTTTGTTCTTTTTGAACGCAAATAATAGAAATAAGTATATTGTAGGACCCTACCTTAAGTGCGATTCCTAATTTTATATTATTCTTACCTTCTTTATATTATTCCTATCCGATATTAAACTTGTTTCACTCGTACCTGCATTCCACTCACCTTTAAATTCTCGACATATATATCAATATATGTATTGTGCTAAGCAAATAATTTCCTCCACAATCAACTTCTTTTGTATATATAAAATTTTTAGACATACTCAACATAGGATGTGGGTCTCTTGACTAATCTGTTCGATATGAATACATGTAGTGGGGTTTAAAAAAAACCACCATCACATGCATAGCTAAATATAGACCATCGTTAGTCTTCATGCACGGTTAGGTTTCTACTACGAAAGTATCATTATAATCCAATATTTATATGCTAAACCAAGACTCCAAGGCTTGAATATATGGTCTTATGTATTTGACTCCGTTATAATAATCAAGCTTTGAACAATAATGATATTCACGGGAATGTCTTTTACACTGGGGCCAAACACTTTACAAAGAAATATTTCCGCATTTTCTAAAGACACGTATATTATTATCACACAAGGTGCGTCGATCAATTTACACGGATTTGTTTTTAACTTTGATTTTTTGAGTTCTAAATATACAATTGTGCTGTGATAAATATTTGAAAGAAAATTTATAATAATCTTAACTAGTTCAAATAAAATTGATTAGTGAATTATATTTGTGGTAAAAAAAAACATATATATATATATATATATATATATAATTTTCTTTCATAAATTAAATCTAATAGTAGGCATCAAGAACCAGAAGGGTAGGTCTGTGCATTTTGATTTCTTAAATTAGTAATAATGGACGGAGTCTACTATACGAGAGTAAAACATCTCTCATAATGTGCGTAAGGAATGTAAGCCGTTAGATTTTTTAAAATTTTAAATCTACGATTCCAAAAAATTTAAGTTATTTTTTTTCCTTTTCTATTTTTTCTCCCCTTTTCCAATTTTGTCCCTTGAGCGTACGTAGCGGTGAGGCCAACAGCGAAACCAAGGCCACTGCCACCAAGAGCCTACGCAGCGGCCAACGACGAAACCACCACCTATCCACCAAAAGCATCCTCCACGTATACGACAATGTTTTACACAGCTTCTCTGCAGTGCTCACGCACCAGCAAGTCGGGTCCATAAGCCAACACCCTTTCGTCCTCACCGTCTTCAAAGATCGCCGCCGCCAGCTCCACACCACGCGCTCCCCACAGTTCCTTAGTCTCTGCAATCAGCGCGGCCTCTGGTCCGAATCCAACTACGGCTCCGACATCATGGTTGGAGTCTTTGACACCCCACAGAAGCTTCTAGAAGGCTCGTAGTTATTGGGGATGATGACGCCCATGAAATTGGCCTACGAGTTGACGTCGAGAATGAGAGGAAAGGACTAAGGCGATGATGCGATGGCGGTGGCAATTCTGTTATTTTGGTGGGGCTCGAAGAAGAAGAGAGAAGGGATGATAGAAAGAGAAGAGACAAAATTGGGAAATGGGAGAAAAAATAGAAAAAAAAAATATTTTGGAACCATAAATTTAAAATTGAAAAAATCAAAACGATTAACATTCTTCACACACAATACAAGAGATGTTTTACTCTCATACGGTAAACTCCCTCCTAATAATGACCACAAAAACTCCGCCCTAATAATGACCACAACAAGAGATTAGAATTATTTAATTATATGAAACTGAGTATGAGGGCCATAAGAAATAATTGTTGGCGACTGGTCATAAGTTATAACATATTTTGACCTGCGGCTTACACATAAATAGAATATGCATGATATGACTTTTAGGGGAGCGCGGCGGAGGCACCTTTAATTAGCCACCCCTATAGAGTTTTTTATTTTGCTATCTCTTCTGCTTTATTCTCTTATTGAGACACCGTACGATCCATCAATTAGAGTTCAGTAATAGTCAACAGCAATCGCCATTCACTAGCTAGGGAATCCTAAGTGCGCATCAAATCAATAAAAGAGTCGACTTGCACGTATATATTGCCAGATTTTGGTAGTTGTAATATTCTATAGTACATGTTACTGTTATTTTTATGTGAAACAATTTTATTTAGTTAAATATGATTATTATGAATAATAATTTTTTAATAAATATTTAACATAATTGTATATGTATTTAGAATTTTAACTTAAAATCACTTAATAGATTAAACAACTTTGTACCAGTTGATTCATGGATTTGGTGGTTTTTGAAAGTTAATATTATTGTTGTGTATAGATATGCTAATATAAAGTAGGGTAGATCTAAACTTCATAGTCATCTTAGTTCGAGAGGACTTATACCCAACTTGCTTTCAGCTAGCACAACAATCAAATTTTCATGAACATGAATAGAATACAAGGAGAACAAGTTTGAAATGGATCTTTAAGCTTTAGTCACAACCATATAAAAGGTGACTCTTCAGTATTTGACATGAAAGGATTTTTAAGCACCAGCTAGTAACAACTGGAAAAGTGTCTGTTCAGTATTTGACATGAAAGACATTTGATGGAATCACTTAAACTAATATCAAACTATATGTGTTAATTCTATGCACTACCAAAAATAAAATTATCATCAACCGACACATGAAAAATATTAATAATGTAGCACAAAGTTCATCAAATGAAAAGTCGACAATGTCCATTTTTTTTACAAACGAGTACAATTTTTTCATAATCAATAATCTATACAACTGTATAAATTTTTTATACAAGGTTAATCCTGATTTTTCATGTTTATAAATTTTTTTATATTAATTATATATATAATCAATGTAAAAAACATTAGATCTATATTAATTATATGTATAATTGATATAAAAAATCATTATAATAAGTTCAGCTACAACCGAACTTTGCTTTGAATTATAAGAAAATAATATATTATAATTTTGTGAGATAAAAATTGACAACAAATTTTATGGGAATAAAATTCGAACTTTGTCAATTTTATAAAGAAAAAAAATGTATTTTTGTTTATTTTTTTCCATGGCAATTTTGTTCCACTCACTGTTAGACACTATATGCCACCTCTCCTAGTAAAAATTTAAACATTAGTTATCACGCTGTGAGAGAAGAATCATTTATGGTAGACTCAACTCGGTTAGGTAGATCATATAATGAGCACATTCAAGTATACAGGTAGTTTATACTTAAAAAAAAGTATACAAGTAGTGTATGTGAGGACGTGCATGTATACAACTGAAACTCCGTCTAGTCTCAACTTTGTTGATGACGCGCAATTGGATCAATAGCTGAATTCAACTCTAACAAGGTAGGTATAAAGGTGGTGATAAGTGTCGACGAAGGATAGCTACGAGGTTAATCCAGTTTTTTTGCTATTATTTTTTCCCCTTTTATATATTATGGAGCACCGTGCATGGGAAAAAACTGGGTAGGTTAAAAGAGCTGAATTTGTTTTGTGGGTGGGAAAGGTTAGGTTAAAAAAAAAAAATTAATTTTCAGAAGGTGGAATTTAATTTGGAATGTTAGGCTTTTTGCTCAGCATAGTGTGGTGGGGAAAGGTTAGCATGGGAGAAACTTGACCAAAAAAAAAGAATTTGGGTTTGGATAGTGATAGTTTCAACTTCTTATTTCGGCCTGCACTAATGGTGCTGGTTTGTGTCATTGTTGGGTTTGTTTCCAACATTCTGCTTCTTAATTATCCCGAACATGTGGCTGGCCATTGTTTTTCTTCCTCTAACGCACAACTTCTTTCCGTTTCAGAGGGATAATGGTTGCTTCTTTTTTGGGAATGTTGGACCCAAAATAAAGCTCTTCTAATTTGGTTTATAAAATCTAATTATTATTATTACTATTATAGAAAGCAAAATTGATTAAGGCATGTGAAGGAGAATAAAAATCACACTCCTTAATTCCCCCCCTCCCCCCCTTCATTAATTATCTTCATCAATATCTGTTAAAAAAATCCTAAAACCTATTTTCCATTTTGCTTTTATATATTGACATTTAGATTATAACCATTGCCCTTTCGAAATTGGGGGTTCATTATGCAAATTAAAGGAAAGAAGACTTGTTTTGCATTAGATGTAAGTAAGTGAGACATAGTTCAATATTCGTTTTTGTGTCCAAATGTAAGGCAGTAAGGATATAATTTGAGCCATTTTGAGTGAATCTTTGAGTTAAAAAAATGCTCATTCGATCAACAAAGATTGTCAAATGAGTACAGCAGAAGGATTAATCTCTCTCAAAGTGACAAATAATTATTCAAATTTATGTTAAGAAAGGCATCCACATTGAGTGAACCATATTTCAAACGGAATTACTTACTTATATAGACCTATGGGGAAAATATCAAAATAATACGACGAATGCTTTCATATAACATATGGATAATGATTATGTACAGAATTCATTTTTTGTAGCAGAAAAAATATCATTTTTCTTGGGTCCACTTGTGGAATTCAATCGGGAGGCCTGTGACTTAAATTTTAGGCCCAAAATTTGATCCAATGGCCGTTTCCTTTCATTCTTGCAAAGTAGCAGAAAAAAAATCATTTTTCTTGGGTCCACTTGTGGAATTCAATCAGTAGGCCTGTGACTTAAATTTTAAGCCCAAAATTTGATCCAATGGCCATTTCCTTTCATTCTTGCAAACTTAATTTTAGACAATTGCTTTCTGCACTTTTGAATTTACTTCATGCACTTTCCATATTATTTCTAAAATAATCTCCCGAATTATTTCATGCATTTCTCATATTGCTTTCGGAATGATCATTCCGAAAGAATGGAAAGTGCAGAAAAAAAAACACTCCTAATTCTAATGCCAAAACAAAAGCAAGTTCAAAAGGTTCTAATAAATGAATGACAAAAATAAATAAATTTATGTAAATGAGTTTAAACTAACTGACATTTATGTAATTTTAAATTTAGTTTCCCCAAATTTTCACCTTTTCGTCTATCTCATTTATTTTTTTCGGTGAATTATTCAAATTGCCCACCCTTGTTGCACCTTCATCTGCATGAGTTATCCTATTAAGCAGTGCGGATCCAAGGAGAAGCAAGGGTGCCTCATTCTGCCTTGGGATCCTTTATGTATTTATAAGAAAATAAAATAAAATAAAATAATACTTTATAACAAATATAAAAAATAGACCACATTTTGAATTCAGTGATAAAGCGTAAGCCTACTTCATTTAGGGACAACTTAAACGTGCACTGGGAGAAGAAAACAAATTTCTACTATGAGCACTAGTCTATTAGGCTTAAGTTGTTTCCATATGGGTCTCGCTGAGTAATAAATATGAGTCTCACATGTAATAATATTTTTTTTTCTACTTGGAATTCATTTTTATTTTATTTTTATAATTGTCATGTAAATTTAATTAGATAAGTCTCACATTTTGAATAATTCACAATAGAATTAGAAAATAAATCGTATCTCAAAATTGAAAATGATAATTATTTTGAAAATATCATTTTAACTTATTTTAAAAACATAATTTTCAAAATATAAAAAAACAAATAAATGTAATCTAAGACCTGGACTAAATGTGTATTTTAGTCTTAAAAATATCCATTAAAAGTCTGCATTCAATACTATTTACAATTGGGTAACTGGATGAACGTGTAAGGAAGAATCCAGTTGCACCAAATTGTGGTTTGGCCGACACATATGTTTGAGGTCATGTGAACACATTCACAGTGCCTCATATACCCACTCCACCAATGATACATTTCAATGCAATGCTGTCGCCTCCTCAAAATTCCAATCATATATATCCATGTGTCGGTGATTCCTTTATTATCTCAGTACCTCTATCCGTCGATTTCTCCCTCGTTACCACACCGTACCGTTCAGTGCAAATAGTAGTAAAAGTAATAATTTATTTTTATATCATAAAATCTAATTCCAACTTTATACATATATATAGTTCGAATTATATTTGTTGAATCAAAATATTTAAAATTTTAAATTAAAATTGAATATACCATCTAATCTTAAAAGATTTACTAAACAACAAATAAATTTATAAAGATATTATCGCTTCTTAAAATATCTTAATTAACTCATCACTAATCACATGATTGTGTTTGTCACATAATCACCTTTACAAACATTACCTTTATAGTCATGACTTTTGTTGTAGTATTAACACTATCATGACCACCACTACATTCATCGTCATAATCATTATCGTCACCATCATCACTATCAACATCAATTACATCACTATCACCACCAACCGACACCACCTTTATCGCCATGATCATTATTGTTGTGACAGTGGTAGGGACAATAAAAATGACAGTCATGATGACATAGATATATCAGTTGATGACAATGAGGATGGATTAACTATAATTGAATATTTTAGGACATTAATAGTTTGTTTGATGAATCTTTTACAAATTTAATGATTATATTAGATTTTAATTTGAATTTTTAAATGTTTAAATCTTAACCATTGATTATTTGTAATCATAATACAATGATTGCTATTACTTGTTTTATGTTCCCACATAAAAAAATATTGACATAGGAGTGGTATTATATATATATATATATATATGAATTTGGATTATTGTTTTCTAATATTATGTTCAAGTTGTTAACATTACTTCTATAAATATATCTAATTTAAAAGATGATAGATGAGTGAATGAATGAATAATAAATTAAGAAATTATTATTCCAATTTATTCGTATCTGATTTTTAACATGATATCAGAGTCATAACATCCTCCATGAACAAAATTATATTCCGTTGTCACAAGAATCTCTTTCTTCTTTCACATTCCTAAATGTACATCTCAATATTCTTCTCGAAAATAACACAAATGGCACAACATAAACTCATTTTGAATCATTATCGTACCTCAGTTTTGAAGCCTTCATACACGTATTTCATTTCAAGGTCATTAATGTGAAACTCGTTGCACTGTTCTGAATCATTCACAGACCAGCCTTTAAGTCTATTGACCTGAACATGTGATTGTTCTGAATCTTTTCTCGTATCTCAATTCTCTTTCTACCACATATAACCGAAGCAACTGGTATGAATTATCCCGAAGCATCTCCTAAACCTATTGCTGACCAAAGTCGTTTCTAGAAGAGTGTTTGAAGAAGTAATTGACAAGTTGGGCATGATCATATTCATGCACCAACTTGAGGGAGAGTGTTTAAAATAAAATTTGAATTTGAATTATTGTTTCTATTATATAGAAACATATTGTTAAAATAGTCTATATGAGAAGATGTTTGAATTAGTGTTTCGTAATATTATGTTCAAATTATTAACATTAATTCTATAAATGTACCTCATTTAAGAGATGATAGATGAATGAATGAATGGATGAATGAATGAATGGATGAATGAATGAATAAATAAATAAATTATTATTTCAATTTATCTATATCTTATTTTTAACAATAAAATATATTTCACCTACCGTCTCCTTAATTAATAAAAAATATCCTCTCAATTATTTAAAACCAAAAATTTAGAGCTAACTCGTCTTTATAAGATATCAATTCTATCTTTATCAGCTTGATAAATATTGTTGTGCTTGATTTTCTTAATTATTTATCTCTTTAAATAAAATTCTTTTATTATAATTTTGAATCAAAATTTACTAGTCTTTTTAATAAAATGTCAATAAAAAATAGTTTTGCATCATAGTTTAAATTTTTCATTATAAATATAAAAAATTATATATTCAAAATGTTTACTTATTATGATTTTAACTATAATATAACATATTTTAAAATTACTTACTTATTTTAAATTTTAATTATATAAAAAAATTATTCTATATATTTTATGTTCAGACCAAACTACTGATTAAAAATTAAATGAAAAATATTTAAAAATAAAACATTAATTGAACAAGAATCTATATTAAATTCAAATTTTAAAATTAATCTGGCTTAAACTGAATTAAAACCACATTTACATAATAGTTATAATCTTTTTCTTAATATATTTTATATTTATTTAAAAAATATTGCGTTACAAGTCAAATGAATATCATCTTCTAAATTTGGACGTGTATTATGAGGTTAATGATAATCAAATAAAATTATATTGAGATTATATTGTGGCATGTCTTATTTATTTGTACCCTATATAGCCTGATGATTATTCTTATTTATTTGTAGCCTACCACACAGCCTTGCGAGTTGCGATGATTCTTTACTCATGAGTCGTGACTCGTGAGCACCCAAAGATATATCAGTATAAAAAAACACCTAAAGATATCATTATTATCATATCAGTATCACTATAGTACAAAACGTATGATCGACAATTTGGCATCAAACTATTTTTTTTTCAAAATAAAAAAATACATCCTCTGTAAATTTATGATCTCAAAACTAATTTCACATTTTAAATATACTTATTATTAATTTTACTATAATTTAAAATCTTAAAAATAATACAAAAATTTAATTCGGTTAGTTAAAATATGTGAGTTATTATGATTTTTTAATAAATGTTTTTTATATTATAGAAAAAAATCAAAATAGTGGCGTAATAATTCATTTAAGTTCTTAAAATGATAAAATTTAGTAAAGGATGGTAGTAAATGATACCCTATTACAGTATCTGTTAACCTAAAAAAGAGGCAACAACAACTCATCCAATAATTAATGTCTTCATAATGAATTTCTGATGAATCCAACTTCCACAGTGACCATAACAAACTAGATAACTACTACAGTGATTGGACCATATTATTGACATATTCGGCGAAGCTCCAAAGAAGAAGAATAAGAAAAAAGCTAAAACGCGTTATACACAGGAGTAAATGAAGAATTAAAGGCACCGCACACAGCTGTATCAAAGTTTGGAAAAATCTGAGAAGTGTGACTGAGCCATTAGCCATAGCTGCGTAGTTAGTGGCTTCACAATCTTGTTTCACTACCCACATGACATTAAACCAACCTTGTGAGTAACCCCACAATTTTTTTTTTTTTTTGTTTCTTTCTGGGAAAATTTACATTTTTGTGCTTTGAGAGCACCCTTTTGGAGTGTTGTCATCAAAGATAACAACTTTGTTCTTTGTTGTTGTGTTGGGTGTTGTGGATAAGTTGGAATTTGGTTTTGGCGTTTTTTTGATACCGTGGCTTGGTTTTGTTTGTTGCTGCTGTGTGGTGGTGATCTGGGAAGTTTGGGATGCCAGAAAAGGTAGAGAGCCATAGGGCTCTTTGGTCGTCTTCTATTCATTGGCGTTTTGGGTTGCTCACTGCTCTTGTTTTGGGTGGCATGGTTGTGGTTTGGACCATCGATGGTTTCACTGTTAGGAACGTTATTGAAGCTTGGAGCTGGAGGTATCGTCAAGATTCTTTTTCTCTAAGGTCTCATTCTCCTAATTCCACTCTTTCCGGTCATCAAAATCTCACTTTTAGTAGTTATAGCTCCCCATATAGTCCACTTAGTTTGAATCAAAACCAAACCAATGCTACTACCGTTTTTGATCCCCACAATATTGTGAACATCACTTTGTCTGAGCACAGTGAAACTCTTTCTGCTAAGAACTATAGTAGTAGTGGCGTGTCTGATAAGCTTGACACAAATACCCCACTGAAGCCTGAAGTTAAGGGGCATTCAACTTGGCTTTCAAGTGAGTTAGAGCCAAACTTGACTTCAAGTCTTCTAGCAAGATGGTTAGCTCCTGGGGGAGAACCTTGTAAAGATTCTAAGACAGTAGGAATATCAATTCCTGGGCTGGGTGATGGGAAGCTGATAGAGCTATCAGCTGGGGAAGTGCATGAGTTTGGTTTTCAGGCATTGGATGATTTAGGGAAGCCTCGTTGTTTAGGTGGGGATTACTTTGAGACTTATCTTGCAGGGGAGTCATGGAAATCTAGGCCATTGGTGAAAGATTTCAGTAATGGTTCTTACTCTATTTCCCTGCAAGTTCATCCTGATTTTGTTGGGGTTTACAATCTGACTGTAATCCTTCTTTATAGACACTTTGAAGGTCTGAAGTTCACTCCATGGAGATTTGTCTACGATCGAGTGGTTTGGAATGTTGCAATCAGGTTCTACAAAAGCAGTGCTCAGTTACCAGAACTTGAGACTTGTAAAGCTTCTGATTTTGGCAAGGATGTGTGGTGTGGAAGGTGGACAAGGCATGGGAGGAATGATGGCTGCCAAATAGGTAATGATGGTAGGTACAGATGCTTGGCACCAGATTTTCCTTGTAAAGCTCCATGGTGTGATGGTTCGTTGGGAGTTATAGAGAGTAATGGTTGGGTGTATTCAACTCACTGCTCATTCAAGATGTTTTCAGCTGAGTCTGCTTGGAAGTGCTTGAAGAATAGGTGGATTTTCTTCTGGGGTGATTCAAATCATGTTGACACAATACGTAATATGCTCAATTTTGTCTTAGATTTGCCCAATATACATTCTGTCCCTAGGAGATTTGACATGACCTTTTCGAACCCAAAAGAGCCTTCTCAAACAGTTAGGATCACAAGCATTTTTAATGGGCATTGGAATGAAACACAAAACTATCTAGGATTGGATTCTCTGAGGGATGAAGGGTTTCAAAATCTGTTGAAGAAGTACTTCTCAGAAGACACAATCCCAGATACTGTGATCATGAACTCAGGATTGCATGATGGTGTTCACTGGCGTAATATAAGAGCCTTTTCTGCTGGAGCAGACTATGCAGCATCATTCTGGGTAGATGTTATGATCTCAGTGAAGCAAAGGGGGTTAGCATGGCCAAGAGTCTTTTATCGTTCCACAGTTGCAACTGGGGGATACGCAAGATCACTAGCATTTAATCCTTACAAAATGGAGGTGTTCAACGGAGTGCTCATAGAGAAATTGAAGAAAGCTGGCATCATCAATGGGGTGATTGATGACTTTGATATGACATTTCCATGGCATTTTGATAACCGGTGTAATGATGGAGTTCACTATGGAAGGGCTCCTGCAAAGATGAAGTGGCGAGATGGCGAAATTGGTCATCAGTATTTTGTGGATCTCATGTTAGCTCATGTTCTGCTCAATGCACTATGTGCAAGATAACCTTGGAGCTTCGGTTGGAAGAAAAGAAACAATCAGAAAAGAAAAAACTTGCCTGGAAAGTGGATAGAGTTGGAAATGTAGGCATTCCCTGTAGAATAATTTTTACCATAGAAGGTGTTTGGATAAAGAAAAAACTATTGAGATAGCCTCCACTATAAAATTAGATTAAGCATTCTTTTGTTCGTTGATTTATAAGCACTGAGTTGTGTATTCATGAGCTGCATTTATAGATCATCAGGAGATTTATATATCCCTCAAAACACATTTGTGATTTGTCTACGGATAATAAATATCAAAGTTTGTAGTATATGCTTGATTTGCAAATCTCTTCTATTTGAGTACATGTGAGCAACAACATAGTTACTAAGCAATTGTTTTATGACTTGCATGTCATCTATACAGGCTTGTGGTTAGTTACATAAGTTGAATAAGATAGCTTTTGCACCTTTTTTTGTTGACAGGAAACTACGTCAAAATAGATCCTTGTTGGGCTTTCCATCGCTTTCTAATTTTCTTAACAACCAATATAAAATTATGAGATTGAGAATTCATAACAGAAGGTGAAACTTCAAATGCAAACCTCTTCAGTTTATTCTACATTCTAGTAAGAATTTTTGTCTACTTGATTAGATTCTTGGTGTACACGTCCTGCGATTAGAGTGAGCAGTCACAAGAAATTCTGACAATTGGCATTTTGCCACCAAACAACAAGTGAAAATTAAATATAAAAAAGGAGCTCATGTAGTGTGTATTCGAATTACAGTTTGTGAAAAACATGACTTGTTTCAACGGAAAATGTAACTTCTTTTTTCACTTTTACTCACACTATGGTTTGGGATCCAAATATGTTCAAACACAATTCAACTATTATTTTGTGGAAAATTTAACTCTTTAAAGTGAATGTGTACAGTAGGAAAGCGCAAGTAAATCTACCATCGATTTAAAGTTAGACAAAATTATGAGATATTTTCAATAAAGCACTTTTTTTTCCACTTTATCAGAGATTGAGTTTTAATTAAACCACATGTTAATAAGAAGGGTCAAACCATTGTTAAACATATATGTGGATAAAGCTCAATCTCTAAACTATGGTTTGGAGTATGCAAACTATGACGAAACATGAAATTCGTTGTTGGAGCTACCAGGTGGTCTCAAGTTTTTTTTTTTTCTTTCTTTCCACGTGCTATCAAGCTATGGGATGATATTAGGCTACTCAAATAGAGTGTGTGTGTGTGTGTGTTTTTGCATAAAAACAACTAAATTCAATTTAATACCAAATGTGTAGACCAGATTTTAGAACCAACAAATTTATTTTAAAACTTGCTTTTAGATTAAAACTAAAATTGGCTTTTTAATACCAGTTTTTTAGCAAGAACAATTTTTAAAACCAGATAACCAAATCATCATCAATATCTATATATGTAAATAAATTAGAACAACATTTTTAGATACTGTTAACATTTTATTTTAAACTATATATTTCGAATAGTAACTAACTCAAGCTTACCATAAACTATCCTAAAAGTTAGGCATGAGCTCGTATTTCAACTTAATGGCATTTTTGGGCTGCAAACTAGGTTTGATTTAATAATATAGCTGGACCTGTATGTATTTGGATTTTGGACTTTCACGTGGCATTTGAATAATGTATTTTCTTATTTGAACGAAATTTTCAAAATATAATAGGAGATACAAGATTTAAGAGTGAGAGAGTGTAAGAAACAAATGCCCTTTCTTGGATTGATATACTGTTTTTGAATATATATTTTTGTCTTTATATATGCGTATTAATATTAATTATAACTTTGTAAAAAAAATTCAAATTAATATAACACAATTCAACTCCTTTCTTATATTGTACTATTTTTTTTAAGCAATTATATTATACTACTTATTTACTTCATAAATAATATAAAAAAAATTGTCATTCTAGTATCATATTTAACGCTGGTATCCTTCCATTTTTTAATCTTATATCCCACAATTATTGCAGTCTAAGATAAAAACATTGGCCTTATCTTGTGTTTGAAAGCGCAAAGCAAAGATGTCGGTTATGGCATTTTGTTGCTTATAAAACTCACACGGCACACAGAGAAGTGGAACAAACGCATAGCGCGAATTTACAAAAGTAGCCACCAACAGTGCCTGTCCTTCCGATATCCATTCATAATTCTCATCCAAACTGAAAATTTGTTGCGGACAACACACTTGTGTTTCCCTTCCATTCCACGGAAAAAGAGAAAGATAAGCGAAACTAACGAAAAAACAAACAATGTCTGAATCGGAACGTGCGTGCGTGCGTGTGTTGATGGGCTAAAAGAAGGGGAAAAAAAAAAGAGCTTCAAATCTGGCAAATCTGGTGGGATTGAGGGCTCGGTCTGCGTCGAAGCAAGCGTCTCCCCATTTGTACGACGAGGAGGAGGAGTGCAGGCCTTGGCGTCGAAGGTTAACCATGTCTTTGTCCTGGGCCTCCGCCCTCAGGATCACCATTCTCCTCCTCCTCCTCGCCGCGGTCATCGTCGCATGCTTCACTCTGCCAATCGAAAAGGTTCCTCTTCTTCCATTCCTCATTCCTTCTTCAACTTCTCTGATTTTTAATCTTTTCTCATTTTCCCCTCTGCTCTGCAGATGATGAAGGACTTCTTATTATGGGTCGATCACGATCTTGGTCCCTGGGGCCCACTTGTTCTGTACGCCTTCTTTTTCTTTTCTTTTTTTGTCGTCTTGATTCTAATTAATAGGGTCATTTGTGAAAAAAGGAAAACAAAATTAATAATGTCTTGGTGCTGTGGAGATCAATGATTATTGTGATTATGATTTCTGAATGTTTTTATTTGCTTGGTGATTTTTTCAGGGCTGTTGCTTACATTCCTTTGACTGTCTTGGCTGTTCCAGCTTCAGTGCTTACTGTAAGACAACCGTTGCTACCGCTGCCACTTCTTGCAAAACTTGTTTTTATTTCTTTTAGAAAAGTAATATTCTCTAGGACCTGTGATAGACTCGCCTGCATTGTTGCTTAGAATTGTTAGGTGTTTGTGATTATCACGTTTCTGCATTTTGTATATTTCTAAATTCAATTTATCGATATCTAGCGTCATCATATGGTGCCTGTGTGAGGCTGCTGCGGAGAGTACTTCCACTTGCTGGTAGCTGTACACAGCCTTACCCTCACCAGCAGATAGGTTGTTTCTAGAAATCGATTGAATTCAAACTAGTATCTGTTACAAAAATGAATGAATGAATTATATATGTTCTCAATATGTTGAGCACGATCTCAGCTTGGAATCAAATCATGTTGCAATGCTAACAGAGAATAAACTGAGGAATAGATTGGGAATCGAGAAATATAGCTGCTATGTTGGACAATGCTGGACAGAAATGACAGACAGTGCTTTATGACAATATCGTGAGTGGTCTGGATAATGGAGAGCAAATAGCAATATGTGATGCTGGTTGAGCTTCAGCATCAACGGAAGCACAGCAGCTGGAAGAAGATAACAATATAAGGGAGAAGGGATTTAGGGTTTGGAGAACAAAAGAAAATTTTGGGGAAGTTATTTGAGAAAGATTTGTGTGGTTGATTAGAATGTGAGTGAGACTTCAGGTTAAGAATTAGGATATTTTTAGCTTTTTTTATATAAATAACATCAAATAATTTTTTTTAACTCACCAAAGACTATTATATATTATCACTAGGTACCAGCAGTACCAAATTTATAACAAATAAACAAGAACCTTGAGTGAGCAGCGTGGTTACGGTATATCTACCTCAAAGATGGAGTAAATAAACCTTAACCCAAAAGCTAACCAACTTCCTGACCAAAGTTTCAAACTGTCATGGAGTAAATAACATTAAATAATTAGTAAAAGACTAATATGACATTTATAAATAAATAAATAAATGTGTTTAGGATAATTTTGCAATTTTCATAGTGGTGGAAAACTTTTGGTGACGTCCATGTCCCCAAATCTGCCTTGAGGGAATTTATACCCCGTCCCCCTCCCCTCATGAAAACATTCTAGAATGTGCCTATTAGAAACAGGTTGAGACTAACTCACTCCCAAAAGCTAACTCTAGGCAAGAAGATTGCTTATTCCACCCTCTTACGCTTAGCATAGACATTTAGTTTGTGAAGTTTGCACAAATGAATATCTGTGGGTGGCCCAAAATTAAGCTCGAAAGCCATAACAACGGACCAGTCCTAACTCACTCCCAAAAGCTTGCTTGAAGGTGGATAATCCAAGTCCTACAAGGAGTATCTGACCATTTTCTTAGCCAATGTAGGACATCTTATCAGTGGCAAAAGCCAATATGGCAGTCCCTCCAAGGATCTTTGAATGTAGGGGGACCTTTGTCTATTCTTGAAAGGTTATTGATATCTTTTAACTCTAATGGTGAATGTTTGATATGACTGTTCTAGTTGGTTCAAAAGGCTTAGTGATAGGTAATTGAGGATAAATGAAGCATGCATCAATGACAAGAAAAAAAATGCAGTCAGATAATTTTCACTGGCAAGGACTTGCATTTTTCATTTCTTTATAATAAGCCTTATGTGTTTTTTCTTCTTGCTCATAATGTTTTGGTTTGCAATTTTTATTATCTCCCCTCTACTCCATTTCTTGCTTTTAGTTTTATTTAAGATCTCCATTACAATACCTGTTGTAGAAGAAAAATTGGTTGGAAAAAGGAAATCCAAAAATAAATTTGTTGTGCCACTTTACCTAATATGCCTTTTTACAGCTTGGTGGAGGTTATCTTTTTGGGCTTCCAGTGGGATTTGTTGCTGACTCTATAGGTGCAACTGCTGGTGCCGGAGCTGCATTTCTTCTTGGTAGAACAGTAAGTTTTACATTTTTAAGTACTTGTTAAAGTAATAAAAGTTTTTGTCTGGTATTTGCTAAGCAATAGTTGATTTATGCTAGTTTTTCCTTGATAAATATAAGGTGCTCTTTCATCATGTGCATGATTTTTGCAACGCCATTAGCATTTCAATTAGGCGTAACTTCGATCCATGTTTCCATATCATGATATAATTATTTCTATCGTATGACGTTACTTACCCATATCTTTGTCAATGTGGACAGATTGGGAGGTCATTTGTTGTTTCTAGGTTGAAGGATTATCCACAATTCAGATCAGTGGCAATTGCAATTCGAAGATCTGGCTTTAAGGTTTGTAGACTTAATAATTTTTAACACTGGTGTGAGATTCTATATTCTTTTGCTGTTAACTTTCTAATATTCCTCTCGTTTTTACCTTTTTTCTGGGTTTCTTATTTCTGAACTCTCAACTCTTGGTGGAGTGGGTCATGAAATTATGAATACTTTAAAATGTCAATAATTTGGATGTATTAAAGTTTGTGTTTGATTACATGTTAATACAAAAAACTACCAAGTACCAAGCCTATCCCACTAGGCGAGGTCAGCGTCATGGATCATTCATACAAACACTATCAAAAACTGTGATTGCCTGTTAAAATGAGCAAGTGTATTTTGTTATTAATGGTCAAGGTCATATTGGGATGTTGGCTAATGTTAATGAGGTCCATTATACCAGAGATCATCTTTAGTGGCAACAGCTCATGTGCAGTGTACGATGTGCTTTTCTCTGTGCACTCACTTTCTAGTTTCCTTTGAGGCCAATGCACTAAATAGTAGTCCCTTCCTTTGTTTTAATAGATCATAAATATTACTCAAGTTATGGATCTAAATTTTTAAGATTATTACTTAGTGGAACTATAAATGTGTCCGTGAAACGGATCTTTTTGGAGGAAAACAATAACATTCATTTGAAGAAATATGAGCCAATCTTTGTCATATCTAGTTTTCTAGAGACTTATTTCTTCTAAGTGTTTATAAAACTATCTGTCCCCAACAGCATGTTTGTGACATTTTAGAAGTCTATCATTGTGACATTTCTTTGCTTAGTTTTGTTTGCATGTGACTTGGTATTCCTTTCTGTTATGTTTTATCTAACTTTTGAATTTCCTGACCTGTCCTTACAGATTGTATTACTGCTTCGACTTGTTCCACTACTACCATTTAATATGTTAAATTATCTCTTGTCGGTGACTCCTGTTTCAATAGGGGAATACATGCTGGCTTCCTGGTTAGGAATGATGGTATGTTCTCTACCCATAATCAATTATATTCAGGAGTAATATAGGTATTTATCTAACTAGTTGGTATTTATATAAGTGTACTTAAAAAAGAGCAATTTATTGTATATATCTACGAAAAAGAGGGGAGAATAGTGGCATATTAGGGATGAGAAGTTACATGAATAAGAATGAGAAGTTAATAAGAAGAAGAGAGAGAATGAATTTATATATCTACAGACAAGATGAAAGAATACTGGCATATTAGGGAAGACAAGTTACAAGAATAAGAATGAGAAGTTAATAAGAGGAAGATAGAGAATAAATGAGTCAATTATAGAAAAGGGAAAACACGTGCCCGTTACTTTGACCTGGCAGGTCAAGGTGGGGCATGTATAACCAATAGTCCCTCATACTAGTTGGTATTTATATATGTGTACTATAAAAAGAGCAATCTATTTTATATATTTACGGACAAGAGGGGAGTAGACCGACATTATGTGCTGGTATGTTCCCCTCTTTTCGGTATATATATACAATTGATTGCTCTTTTTTTAGTGCACCTATATAAATACCAACTAGTATGAGGGACTTTTGCTTATACATGCCCCACCTTGCCCTGCCAGGTCAAAGTAATGGGCATGTACGTGTTTTCCCTTTTCTGTAACTGACTCATTCCTTCCTTGTCTTCCTCCAAATACAAATATTGAAAACATAATATCTATAAAATAACAAACAAAACTTCGAATAAAATGATTGAGAACCCTTTGAGTCACTGTAACTTCTCTTCCCTAATATGTCGGTATTCTCCCCTCTTTTCCGTAGATTTATAAATGCATTCCCTCTCTTCCTCTTATTAACTTCTCACTCCTATTCCTGTAACTTCTCATCCCGGTATTCTCCCCACTTTTCCGTATATATATGCAATAAATTGCTCTTTTTTAGTACACCTATATTCAGGAGTTAGTCTAATAATAAATTTCTATTGTGAGTTATAATTTTCAGATTTGTTAAATCTTAATTGTATTTCTTCTAGCAGTCACTCTCCATTTCCACATATTAAAAAAAATTCTCTAAGGTTTTTAATATAAGATGCATAGGCTAAACGGTGATTGTGTGAAATCATTAAAAGCTATCAGAATTGTTCCTTTTGTTTCATACCCAGATAAAGATGAAAAAGAGCCTCTTTTTTATTGTCTATTGTCCCACATAAAAATAAAAATAAAAACTTCATGGATGTGCATAGCTTGATTCTCAAATCATGAACTGAATTAAGAATTAGAGGCTAATTATCCAAATATAGAACCTGCAAGATTAGTAACCCAATGTTAAGAGTAGCATAATATGCATCTTCTACATAATAATATGTTATTCAATCAATTAAAAGGTGACAAGTTTGAAGTATCAACTTTTGAAGCTAAATAGTCATGAAAGCCAAAGTTAAAAATCCAAACTCTACTTAATTAAGGTTTGAGTTATATAGTTAAGTGACATGAATTATGAAAACACAAATTCCATCTTTCTAATCAACTATTCATGATTTCTATATTAGATTATGCAATTCTGACTAAACAGATGCATATCAGTATCCAGTAAAGTGATTTTTGTAACAGTGTTGAATTGTTTGTGATTGTGATTGTGCTTGTGGTCTAATGCTAAAGTTGGGGTTGGTAAATGCGTTCTACCATGTCTTTTTGTCAGTACACTTGTTTCAGTTATTTTGAATAGAGAGAGGAAGCATTGGTGATTAGTTTAACTTCTCTTAATAATTCTATGAGCAAGGTGATAAGGTTTCTGATTTCTTTGGAACAAGGACAAACTCAATAGGCCTAAATGTCAAGGGCCCACTTAGAGTTACCTTAGACGGGAAATAGGGAAGGAGGGAAGAGATAGTTGTAAGTCATAGAGAGAGAACAGGAAGGTTATATATAGAGAAATGTGAGAGGTATGTTGTTAGTCAGAAAAATAGTTTCTCTGAGGAGCTTCTGCTCTGGGATTACAGGGGGTCTCTCTGTAATAGTTTTTTTTTTAAAAAAATTTATAATACAATTTTCTATTTCTATTGAATTGGGTTCCTTTCACAAAGTTTCCTTGGGTTCCTGCTGTCATTAATTATTGTTGCAAATTTGCTTCTGTTAGTAATTTAGTATTATATCTGTTCCCCTTTTGGATTGGTGGAAGAAATTACTGTTTATGTCTTCTTATAGTTCACTAGATAGCATGCCAATTACTATGTTAATACCCGATACCGTTGCTGTTGCAGCCAATAACACTGGCACTTGTTTATGTTGGAACAACTCTTAAAGATCTTTCTGATGTGACACATGGTTGGGGCGAGTTCTCAAAGACACGTTGGGTAAGAGATGCTATCCTCTATTACTTATATAATGAGCCTTTCAAGTATTTGTTAGATATGTTGTCTTTTACCTTGATAAATACTTAAGATACCTTGCACGGTGCAATCTTTTGATTTTCTTGTGTGTATCAAGCATGTGTGCTTTATCTAATATCATCTTCAATAGAAGATATAATATACATTCCTTTCTCTTGTGGATGCAGGCGTTTATCATTCTTGGTCTTGTGATATCTGGTAAGTTTCATTGTTTCCACACGTAAAGTGTATATCTTGAAAATTTATACTGGATTTTCTATGTTTGTAGTAAGCTGGTCTGTCAGAAGATGTGTAAATTATGAAAATCTTTAATAAATATAGATGCAAAGTTACTAGTTGCATGTGGGATGGTTCAATCATACCCGGCAACCTGTATTGTTACTTCCAGATTCTTGTGATGCACCAATTCACCTCATTTTTATTGCATTTTTCATCTGGAACATGCACAACATTTAAATCAGTATGAGACTTTAAAGTCTCCCCATTTCAAACTTCATCAACAAAATTTTGGAAGCCTATGATCTTTTAAAAGAAATTTCCAATAGCCTATGGCTTCTTACAAAGTATCTCTTCGTTCTTGTTTTGCTGTATATTCTTTGAATGGGAAGGCTGGCCAGCTTTGTCTGCCACCAGTGTAGTGCCTGCCAGGTAACAAGTGGGTATTTGAGACACACACATGGTCTGTTTCCTGGGTCTCTGTTTTTTGCATTTGTGCAAAGGTAGGAAGAAAATTACCTAAAGTTTTAATAGGCGAATCAGGGAAATAATAAAATTCTCTATCTCATATTACATAAATATATAATTAGGTGACTTTAAATTGTAATGACTTATACTGAATTGTTTTGGATTTAAACTATTCACGAGTGCTGAAAGTTCTTTCATGAGTCAAGTTTTTCACTTCATTTATTTTGTTATTTTTATTTCCCTCTCCCTTTCTCTTTCTTTGTCTTATTTCCGATCTATCATTGAGATCATCTACCACCTACCCCAATTAACTTAGGTTAAAGGTGTTGTTGATGTTGAATGTATGCACTAAGTATAAGTAACAAATGACATGTTTTTAAATCAGAGGATCTATACAGTTAATTGTAGATAATAATGATGGGTAAATTCTTGATCTTGGAAGAGGAGGTTGAATAATTAAATTGCTAAGATGTGGTTGGACGTTGCAAATTTTTTCATGCTGCAACAATTGTAGTGTATGAGAAAAAGTTATTTCAATTTTTAATCTGATAAGCTCTGTTATTTTGTGTTATTGTGCAGTTGTTCTGATGATATGTGTTACCAAAGTTGCCAAGGCTGCTTTAGATAAAGCCTTGGCCGAAAATGAAGATATTGATGGGATTACTTCCTCACCAGATTTACCTATTGTTGCTGAACCATCAGCAGATATTAACCAACCTCTCATAATCAAGATAGATTCTTCTGAAGACAGTCATGAAAAGTAAATTCCTTTTTGTGTAAATTCTTTTTTCACTCTACCTTCTATAAAGGCTATGCTTTTAATTTTAATCTTAGGGGTAGCTGCCTATTTATTTGCTACTTGTACAGTTTCAACATTAGAAATATAGTGTGACAGGAATGTTTAATCCTACAACCAAGATGACATTATTGACTCTTTCATTTTTAACAGCAGAAAAGTTCATGCTATGAACCATTCTTGATTATCTTGATTGTTTGATACTTTTCACGCTACAGTTTATTTAAACTTATTTATTGAAATAAGTATTCATTTTAATACAATAAATAGTTTTTTTTTTATCTTTTAGTGTTTGTCTAAATTGCTTTTGTTTTTTAAATAGTGTATGTTTATTTTAAGAAGTAAATCTTAGCTGCTATTTAAAATAAGTTTATATATAAAATGCTTATTTTAAAGTTGTTTTTTTAAGTTTAAATAAGTTCACCCATGCTGATGCTCCAGATTTTATTCTCATTGCATATAGCAGTGAGTTTTACTTTCGCATATTTACATTGCATTGGAGTAATTGAAATTGAGATTTTGCATTGTAGGAATTCCAATACTTAATTAAAATTTAATGAAAACTATTAGAAAACCGAATTTTTTTAATACATTTCTTTATTGTTGATTTCCTTTTAAAAGTCAATTTATTTATTTACTAAATACGTTGCCTTTTAAGTATAGCTTGTTAGTTTTTTAAAAAACAAAAATGAACTAAAGTTAAAAAAATGGTACTTGTTAGTATATCTCATTGTAATACCAGCAAGCAGGTCTTAAAAATTTAATACTATAGAACCATTTCTATCCCCCCGAAACACCAATATTAATTCCCTAGTGATTGGTCAGTTTTTTAACCAAGTTTTGTAAGTAGTATTATGGATAATTTGCCCAAATTTATGCATCGCATAGCTTGTGTCGGTATCGAATATTTTTTTAACATTTTTATTTTATAACTAATCTAAGTTGTATAAGGTTTATTAGTATATCTAAAGTTAGTCGTATTATCTTCACCAAAAAAAGAGTAGTATCATGTACTACGCAAAAGTGACATGGGAACATCTTTCAAACTGCCACACTTGTGCATAAATTTAGGCAAAGTGCTAGGCCGTGTAAAAAAATTGCTAAACTGCCACGGTGTTAAAATTGCAAGCCTGTCCTGCGGATTTCTTTGGTTGAGTTGGCACTCAATTACTGGCCAACCTAATCAGCTACATCCAATAGCTAAGTATGTGTCTGACATGGCACAGGAAAGAGAAATTTGCTGGGCCTCCTAGCTAAGTAGGTGCAGATTCCGCTAGGCATAGTAGCTAACTTAGTTCTGACGGTAACAAGTTAGCTGGGCCTTGTAGCTAACTATGTGTAATCCGCTAACCCTTATAGCTAACTAGGTACAGTTATCCTTTGAATTTGGTGGGATGGGCTGCGGAGTATGTGAAATATTTTTAGCTCTACCCACTAGCGAATTTAGTGTTGATAGATCTATAAATACCCCCTCAGCTACACAGACATTGCATTCGAAGAATATTATCTAGCATTGGTTTTTGAAAATTGTGTGTTTGTTGTATTTGAATTTTACATGAGTTGATATATATTGTGTTTTTTGTTTTGTGATTTTTGAAACCGAAATATTTTGGGCCAAAAATATAGTCATATTTAGACTCTTTTTTTTACATAAGTAGTCATTTTATATTTTTTTTTTTAAATTTTCAGGTGTTACTTTTCTTTGTGATTTTTGAAACGAAAATAGTTTGGCACAACGAAATAGTTGATATATTTTCCTATATAGTATAGGGAATATAGTGCTATTTACAATTTTTTTTTACGTTAATAGTCATGTTGAAATAGTTTGGCACAACGAGATAGGTGATATATTTTCCTATATATCATAGGGAATATAGTCCTATTTACACCTGTTATTTTTACATCAGTAGCCATCTTCTATTATTTTTGTTTTTTATTCTTCAGTCTAGAAGACATATTGTTCTGTTATTTTTGAGTTTTTTACGGCAAAATGAGTAATAGTAGAAATGGTATAATCACGATTGTGTATTATAATGGGAGTAGATATTTTGGACCTAATGGTCAAATTTTTGAAGGAGAAAGTAAAATGTTTCGCATGCCCCCAGGATGCAGCCACCGTGATCTAATGAAAATGATTTACAAGAAGTTGAGACTACAACGCGGACAATGTGTCTCTCGATTGACTACTAGATGTGCATCGGGCAACCCGGTGCAGTGGGTTGCTGTAGATATTGTAGATGATGACGATGTAGCGTTAGTTACTGACGCATGCATATCCGATGGAGAAAATCCTAGATTTATCGAACTGTATGCAGAATTAAACTGTGGTGGTCAATCAAGCAGTCAACAATGTGTCCAACCTACGGGTTCCATTGACATCAATAGAGAGCCACAGGTGAATCCCGAAGACAGAGATGTATCCCTATCTCCACCAGTACCAACCCAACAAACCCAAGAAATGGATTATGGACATAGGGATATATCGGACACACCAGCACCACCAAGTCAAGCAGAGGAGAATGAAATGGTGGCGGCCTACGACCCATCTTGGCCTACGGATACTTCTGAGGAAGAGGTGGATGGAGGTGTTGTTCCAGACAGTGACTCATCAAATACCGACGTAGATGGTGATTTCGATCGTGCTATTCGAATTCCTTCTCCGGGCAATGTGGGAATGCAGGAGCAGCCTCCCGTTGTAGGTATGGATTAAAATTGTTTTGTTGTCAATAGTGTTAAGTTTTTTTTGCAGGTTTAGTGAACAATGTGGCTAATGTCGCATAATATAGGGGGGGCAATGTTCCATTTTGGTCAGACATTAGTCATTACACGAATATTAATTGGGAATACCCAGACCAGGAGACTGAGGATATGCAAGGAGTGCGAATACCTAACTGGCAGATGGGACAGGAGCTATATAAGGACCAGGTGTTTGACAGCAAGTGGGATGTTCAATTGGCAATAAAACAATATTGTATGGCCGAGCATCGCACAACGGTTGTGAAAAAAAGTGACACGAAAAGGCTTATTATGGTTTGTGAAAATCATGTGGATGGTTGCCCATGGAGGATGAGGGCATATCAAAAAAAAGGTGGCACCGAATGGGTTGTAGGCATATGGAACAACCTACACACATGCGTCGGTCAGAATCTATCTCAAGATCACAAGCAACTTGACTCAAATGTCATATGTTCGTTGATCTTAGGTATGTTAAATATTTTAAATGGAAGTCCGATTATTGATGAAATTATTTATTAATGTAGGATTGTTTGACGAAATGCAGAAATGATTAGGGAGGATCCCAGTGTTAAAATTGGGTTGATTCAAGAAAGGATAGCAACAACGTTGGGATTTCATATATCATACACGAAGGCATGTAAGGCAAAGCAAAAGGCCATTGTTCATATTTTTGGAGATTGGGATGAGTCTTATGCGTTTTTGCCAAGGTGGTTGGGTTACATGTTACATTTTTCTCCTGGGTCTGCATACAAGCTGGATTTGCACGACCATTTTATTGATGGTCAACTAGATGCAAGTGCTAAGGTGTTCAATAGGGTGTTCTGGACATTCAAACAGTGCTGCGATGCTTTTAATTATTGCAAACCAGTTATAAGCATCGACGGAACCCATTTGTATGGGAAATATAGGGGAACACTGCTCATTGCAACATCAGTTGACGGAAACAATTACGTCCTTCCTATTGCATTTGCGATTGTTTCCGCGGAGAATATCGACAATTGGTCATGGTTTTTTAGCACTCATTCGTATACACGTTACGCAAAAAGATGAAATTTGTCTTATTTCAGATCGACATGCTGGCATAATTGCCGCGGTAAACAATGTCGAACTAGGATGGAATCCACCAAGGGCGTACCATGTGTATTGCATTCGGCATTTGGCGAGTAATTTTAATCACAGATTCAACAACGTCATGTTGAAGAAGCAATTGAAGAAATTAGGTATGTCTATCAGCCTGCAACACAATGTTTTTACATGTCGTTACCATATTCATCGTATGTGTTGTTCTTTACATCGTGTTTGTATGTGCAGCTTATACAACCTCGCGCTTAGATTTCGATGCCGGATTACAAACATTTAAAGAAGCAAGCCCTCAAATAGCAGCATGGATTGATAGAATCCCGAAGGAGAAGTGGAGTATAGCGTATGATGAACAGGGAAGAAGGTTTGATCACATGACAACGAATCTTTCAGAATGCTTTAACAAGGTACTTAAAGGAGCCAGAAGCATCCCAATTACGTCCCTTGTCCGGTTCACATACGCGCGTTTAGTGTCATACTTTGTAGCACATGGTCAAGAAGCCCATGAGGAGATGGCGACAGGTAATCATTTCTCCAAATTAGCATGGCAAAAATATATGAGGATGGTTGATAAATCGACAACGCACTACGTCACTTGTTTTGACGCACTTAGGACGAGATTTGAGGTTCAAGAAACGTACAATATACGAACCCATTCGGGCGGTAAAAAATGGTCGGTCTCCTTAGCTGAACGAAATTGTCAATGTGGTGAGTTCACTGCATATAGGTTCCCGTGTAGCCATGTTATTGCAGCATGTCGATCCACACACCATGATCCTAGACAATATGTAGATCCTGTATACAGTGCTGCGTATCAATGTCAAGTGTATGCACCGCAGTGGTTTCCCATTGGGAATGAGGAGTTCATACCACCAGCTGTACCACCAATTGTTATACCAGATGTGTCGCTGAGACGTACAAAAGGAAGGCCAAACAGTACACGCATACGAAATGAAATGGACTCCAGGGAAGGCTCGACGACTCGAACAACATGCGGCTACTGTAAGGTTGTCGGCCACAATAGGCGTAATTGCCCATCACGCAACCAGAACCAATAATGTACTTGGTGGTTATACTATTGTTAATCGTGCTAAATATTTAATAAACAATAATTATCAAATATTAGTAGAGTCCAATTGTCTTGCATAATACATAAAAATCATAAAAGTTTATACAGTCATCCATATCACAGTCTGTTACCATAGAATTAAAGAGCATCGTACTGTCACTAATAGGGAAAAAATTATTTAGTCATCTTGTTGGTGGCCCTCATGGAATCCTCCACAGCGGCTCATGTTATGTTCATACGGTGACAGATTGCATCGAAAGCGCGCTTCCCTAACCGGATTCCGCCTAATGATGTGCCGAACGTCATAAGAACCATCGTCCACGTTGTGTTCAGGTCCCTCATCCATTGCCGCAATGATTTCATCTGTAGAATACTGTCCGAAACTTGGAGAATATGTCACATGAGACGACCGTTCAATAGGAGTCCCAAAAACCATATCCTGTTCTGATGTTGGAGTCGGAGCAGCGGGCCTATAACAGTCTTCATATGTGTCTAATATGGGTGTGCAACGCAAACCAGATGAAGTCGGCCCTGATGAAGTCGGCCCAGCTGTACTGGGGCCAGCAAAATGCATGGGGTATGATGCATGTGGGACATCGGCATGCGGCATCGACGGTCCAGCTCCCCAAGGGGGGTACTGTGATCCAGAAACAGACTGGGGGGGCCACCAATATTGTTGTGAGCGGCCCGAAGGGTACCCAGGTGCAAAGAACATCCCAGGAGGACGTGGAGGAATAGGTGGTACAACCACTGGGGTATCTGCAACTGATGGAGTCGAGTGGTGAAGGGGTAACCCCTCGTGACGCGCACGTCGATTGCGCCGAACCACTGTTGGCGGGGCCTCAGTCTGACGTCGTACTGGTGGCGGTGCAGCATCTCCAGGATCTATTAATCTGTCTAGATCGTTGCATGCAGCCAGCATTCGAACCGCCTTGTCGTTCATCTCAGTCATGTCAAATGCCCCATGTGCCTCAGGTGAAAGCATGTGGACAACAGTCTCTGCTCGATCGGTCTGCATATGAACAATTATTAGTGAACATTACACGTAAACTAATCTGCAAATTACACAATTATAACTAACATGCATACCACATGTGCCTTCAAAGCCGCTTTGTGGGTCATCCAACAACGGGTAACTGAGTAGTACCATTGCATGTATTCGCTGTTGACAGATAGGTACCCGTCTCTCCGCATAGGTTGCACGTCCTGCAACACAAGGGCGTCTCTATTTTCCCATTGTTGAATAAAGAAAACATGACGCCGACTCCAATCCACGTCTGTCTTGCCCGTAATAGTAATCGTCAGCAGCTCACTACAATTAATAGGATTCTCTGGAATTGGCTGGTCGAACCCAAACTGACGCATAACTCGATCCGGCTGCTGGTATACGACAATCTCATAACATATAAGAGGGCATACAGCCAACCATCTCCTAGCCATGTAAACATCCGGTGGATGGACTGCGTCTACAACCTCATAAGGCCTCCAACGTATGTCTCTCCGTCGCATGACATCAATATGATGGCGATATCTGCGAATGTTGGTACATACAGTTTGTCGCGTACGGTATACATTAAATCTGCAACAAAAACAACAACAATTATAAGCAATATATACTGCAAATACAACAACAATAAGGAATACTAATAATCAAATAAAAAAACCTGTGGCCATATATCTCGTGCTGTATGACATGATGGTCTTCCACCGTAGGAAGGGTAGGAGAGATGGTCGGGAATCGCGCCCAAGCCCACAACTGTAACAACAAAGCACATCCACCCATCTCACGACGTGAAGCACGTGTGGCCTTACACAACTCCCTATACAATGCTGCAAGAACTGCAGAGCCCCAACTGTATGTCCCTGTGCGCTGGAAATCATCCAAATATAACAAATAACGAGCTGGCACGAAGCTCGAAGAGGTGTCAACAAACAACATCCCGCCTAATATGCGTAATATCAAAGCACGAGTGTATCTACGGCGTCCTATTTCAGTGCCTGAGTGGACCTCGTAAACATCAAACTGCTCACGCAAAAAATGAAGGTTTAAGAAGCCGCCGCTAACATGTCACCAATGATGGCCCGAAAGTTATGTCGTCCGTGACGACCACAAACAACATCACCATCGGTCGACAGACCCAACAAATGGTGTACATCCTCCAGGGTGATTGTGACCTCACCCATCGTCATATGAAACGTACGTGTCTCTGGACGCCATCGCTCAACAAGCGCGAAGACAAGGTGATGGTCGATCTAAAAACATACATTACACAACACAAACACATACATCACAATACAATCAATACATCTAATAAGAAATTAACACAACACTGAATATACGAACCTCGTGATTGCGCAGACGTGCAACATGATAAAAGCCAGCTTCTATAAGCCAGGGGTGTATATCCTCAGGTATAGCCATATGGTTGTGTGTCGCAGCATGTCGAACATTAAGTATACGATCCCGCATGGTTGGATCAGCCTGGGAATTCCACACATACGTGGATATATGTTTCTCCTGTAGTGTAAGGAGAGTCCGTATTGATGGACCTGGGTCAATGATGCTCAACGCATCCGATGGTGTCGGTGGAACATGTTGCTCGTCATCCATGACTGTATATAAATTTTTCGATGTAAAATTAAAAAATTCTATATGTTTATTAACAACCAAATTAATATCCTAATGTAACAACATTGTCATTTTTAATTGACTATACCTAATTTCGTGTATCCTCTGACTAAGTAATTATAAACTAATCTTAAATATTCTCAAACTTAATATTTTAAATCTCCAATATAAATAATATTTAACAAGCCAAAACTAATGTGAATTTTCATATACGCTTACATAGTCAAAGACAATCATACAAACCTAATGAAACAACATAACGTACAAAGGGTTGCAATTACAAACACACACAATAAGTTGAACATTACAAAGTAACACATCATAACGTACTAAGAACAACAATTGAAACATCAAAATGACGCAACTATTCATAATTGGGAACATCTTGTGCAACGGACATGTCATCTTCGAGTAGTTCGATTGCCGGTTTGTGAAAAGTAGCTAAACTTTCTATTGGACAGAAACGCTTCCAGTAATTAGCTTCTGCTAACAACTTAAGTAGATCTTCATTGTTATTCAGTTGTTTTATTTTGTATTCGACCAAGGTATCCGAATACTTTGCGTGACCTGGTTGTCGGAAGAACAAGTGTCTGACTTCCTGTGATTCAATAATTCCATAAGGGGGAACTCCTGCTGGAGCAACTTGCTTGATTATATGCTTCAGTGTTTCTATATTGCATCCAGAAGGAATTTCAAATCTTTTAGGATTTGTTCCAGTAAACGAGTAACCCAGAAAATTGCCTCGTGGTGGTATGTTCCACTTGTCGTTGTAATACAATAGGGCATCATGAGTACGAGTCATGGTGGACTGAAGTAGGTTCAATACACCGTGGGTTGTTCTGCTTATCATACATAACAATTCTATAGGACCAACAGACGGGAGTTTTTCATGGCACACCAACATAGTGCAAACATCATCATCATTTTTCAGTTGCAGCGAATGAAAAAAAATTCCGTTAACTGTATTGATTGACGGTTGACGATAGTAAATTTCATCCACATACTGGTCATCTGTGACAAGAAGGGTCTTGTGCATTCTACTCTTCAGTGACTGAAAGGAACATTCATCGGGAACTCGCATTGGTATAGGAGTATCACATACGAAAGAAACACCGATTTCGTTGTGTGTTATGGTTCCATTCGGAAAAATAAATGCTAACTTGGAATTACCAATGTTTTGAGACCCTGTTTCACCCAAGAAGGCCATGAAATTGCGATTGAGGGAGTTTGCGGAGGTCTGTTGTGTGGAATGATTAAACTCGGGTGTGGAGTGGTGCACCCCGCCTATGTCGGACGTAACCACTTGCGCCTGGATGGGGCATGACTAATTAGGAAGCATAACAAAGCTTGATAGTTTTTCGGATTTGATTTTTGATGATCGCCGGAGAATGTATCCGAGACTATGGAAAAAAAAAAGGATGCAACTGCAGCACTAAATGCAACCATAGTTCAACAAATACAAATTGTTAAAGGATGGTCAACATCAAGGGCTTCAGGGTGACAACGGATAGGGAAGGAAGACAGACGAACATGTGTTATGGAGAAGGAATCCGAGGAGCATTATTCGAGTCTGGCGAGGAATTTTGGGTGTTCGGGTTTTACGGAAAGTCAGAACTTTTGGTACTTGAAAATGTGGCATGGGTCTTGAGTAAGTTCCATTTGTCAGTGCTGGGACATGACGCTTCACCTTGATCCCTGAAACCCCAACGCCCAAAATTCCTCGCCAGACTCGAAATATGTTTCCCTGATTAATTCACCATAAACACTTTTCGGCCTGTCTTCCTTCCGTATCCGTTGTTCGCTCAAGCCCTTGACCTTCACCATCCTTAAATTATTATACTTTAATTATTGTATTAACTACATCATATATTTAATTATTAATTTTTAAATTTTTAATAATTATTTTTATTATACTTATAATTATTTTTTATTCAACTAATTCTTCATCATTCTTTAAACATAATCGTATCAACAGCATGTACATTATACTAATTTAAACTAATTTAATAATTTATAAAATAGTTGCATATAAATTGATGTTCACAATCTTTGTTGGGGAATGCGGATAAAGTCATGTTTCGTTCAACAATTCCAACAATATAGATTTAATTCAAATATTTAATTACAATTTTATGACATCATATCTTTAATTATTAAATTTTGACTTATTTAATCTTAACTTGTTATTATTATTAATTTATAATTTTTATATTTATCAAATCAAAACTTTAATTAAACTTTTAACTACATCATATATTTAATAACAAATTTTTAATTTTTAATAATTATTTTTATTATACGTATAATTATTTTTATTAAATTAATACTTTACTTACTCTATTTATTACATCAAATCTTAAATTATTATACTTTATTTATTATATTTTCATTTTAATCTTTAATTATTAAATATTAAATTGTTATTTTTATTATATCAATATGTATTAATTTTATTATATCTTAAAATATTTTTTTATTAAATTAAATGGTTATTTATAATTCTTATTAAATCAAATGTTGAATTAAAATTTTTTTTACTTATTATTTTTATTAAATAAAACCTTCATTTAAATATTTTAGATAAACATTATTCACAATATTTATTTAAATTAATGAATTTCTGAAGGTTAAAACTTACCAACTAATAAAATATTCTTATATTTTGTTAATCTATCCTACAAAAATAATAATTACAAACTAATTGTAAACATCATGTAACCTAATGTTTAAAATCAACATAACATAATACAAAACTAATTGTAATTATCAACTATAACATATAATTAATTTTAATAAATTTGTATCTTACAAATTATATTTACCAAGTACATTATACACTTAATTTGAATAAGGTTCCTATAAATTAAATTTATTTAAATATATTAAATGAAGCATTTTTACAAAAAAAAAACTCTTATATTTCATGCATCATCTGATTAAATAATTATAAACTAATCTCAAATATTCTCAAACCTAATATTTTAAATCTCCAATATAAATAATATTTAACAAGTCAAAATTACATAAATAAAAAATATAATAAAAATTAAATATATAAATTACCAATATGTCAAAAAATATACACAAAACCAAAAACTAACCTGAAGAGGTCAATGCTGAACAAATCCAAAATAACTACAAAAAAAGATTACAAATATACAAAAATATAAATTATCAATTTACAATAATATACAAAAAAATACAAATAAACACTAACCTAAAAAAAGAGACAAATGCTAAACAAATTCAAAACAAGTGCAAAAAAAATAATAAAAATATACACACAAAAAAAATTCAAAACATGTATTTTTAATAAATTAACAATTTATTACAAAATTAAAATACAAACTATCATAAATAATATTTATCATAAAATTTTTAAATCAAATAAAAAATCAAAAACTACATAAATTAAAAACATATTTCAAATCAAATATAAATTACAAATTCATGCAAAATATAAATAAAAATGAAAAAAATTAGCCTACAGTTTTAAATCTCCAAAATAAATAATATTTAACACACAAAAACTACATAAATAATATATATTTTTTCAAATTAAAATACAAATTAATTAATTACAAAAATATAAACATAAATAAAAAAAATTACTAACCACAAACATGACAGAGTACAAACCTAATGATCTTTAACATTATATTTATCAACTACATAATAGATACTTAATTTGATTAAAGTTACTATAAATTAAATTTATTTTAATATATTAACTATTTTAACAAAACAAAAAATCACTTTAATATTTTATATATCTTTTAACTAAACAACTACTAATTCATATTAAATATTCTAAAACCTAATGCATTAAATCTCTAATATAAACAATATTTAATAACCTAAACTACATAAACTAACAAATTATAAAAAATATAAACAAAACAAAGAAAGAAAGAAAACTTACCTGAGGATGCAACGGGAGGAGCAAAAACTTGAGAGGAGAGCAAGTGTAGCCATGGAAGGGGACACTACCCTTAAATAGTGGTCCCAAAATCCCTAAACTGGTGGGCTCAAGTTGTCTGTCCTACACATAATCAGCTATGTGAAGCAGCGAAGTCTATTCCGCATTCTGACACAGCGACCTCGACCTCCCTTAATCAGCTATGCGGAGCAGCGGACTGTATTTCGCTATCTGACAAAGCGAAGTATGAATCCGCCATGGCTGTCAGCGAGCTCAGACCATACCAGCGCCACCCCATGCAGCCAATCCATGCATGCTAGGTAAGTCACCTAGTTCGCTTCTGTTCCCAGCGAGTTATGCGCCGTGGCATTTCGCCAAATTGTTTTCTCCGACTGGTACTCTGCTAATATTTTTTGTGTACTGTGGCAAAACGACGAAAGTTTCAAGTGACATGCCAATGCGTCATCAACTAAGTGGAATACCTATGGTGCTGTTCACTCACATGTTGGTCTTTAATTGCAATTTGCAATGCTGTCACCAACCATGTACTACTTACAGTTTGGCTTATATAGGTGCTTCCAAGTTCTTTATCCTCACGCTATTCCTAGCAGTTGCAAGTTGGATTTTTTAGTATCATAAAAAGTTCTATTTTATTAAAATTTATTTTCTAATGATCGAGTTTAATTACCTTCCATATGAATTCATTGTAGACTATTAACCAAGATTAATACTTGTACATGAAATTCCATCCGTGAAAGAAAGCCTGCAATTGTTAATTAGTATATGATTTTGATATGTTGATCAAATTAAAGCAATGAATTCATGTATCAGGTTCTTCGTGAACTTATCCACC
Organism: Glycine latifolia; assembly: GCA_013407115.1. Taxonomy (NCBI): domain Eukaryota; kingdom Viridiplantae; phylum Streptophyta; class Magnoliopsida; order Fabales; family Fabaceae; genus Glycine; species Glycine latifolia. Next base: position 11,939,398 of record CM023953.1, on the reverse strand, counting down.
TCTTAGATTATCACAAGACTCAGACATGCAGTACTTTACGCATTTTTTCTCTCTCTTAAATAAAATGTACACGCTAAACATATCACTTTCATAACTACATCGGGTTCAAGTGGTCCCAACTCCCAAATATTGAGTTATTTTAAAGTTATATTAAAATGAACAAATGTTTAAAACTGTAAGAGGTATATACATAACGTTTCTAGTGATAGAGAATCAGATCCCTTAAGCCTGTAATATTATATTTGATCTTGAATATTGATGTGTATGAAAAGTAATTGTTAGGGAAAGATTTTAATAAGCATCTATTGTTAGTATAATTTTTTTTACATGATCAAACAATTATAAACCATTTCAGCTTATCATTAATGATGGTGATTGAATTAACTATAAAAGACTTGCATTCTCATATAAAATTCATGTAAAACTTAAAGAATATATAAATTAAAAGAGTTATGGCAGAATTAAGTCAAAGGAAATCAAGTCAAATAAAAAATATTTTTTTAGATAATAAATTATGGTATAAATCATCGCAATAGAGTGTACTATAATTTAATAAATAGATTAAATTATGTTTGTATTGAATTTAATTTTGATGTTGTCAAGTAGGTATAATACAATTTCTACACAATTTATTTAATTTTTGTTAACATTGTAGGCAAAAAAATTAATATATTGTAATTTTAAAAATTAATTACGCAAATATTGTTATTTTAAAACTATTTACGGATGTATGGTAGTCATTCACGTCGTATATGGACGTGATTAAACGCATCCAGGCTGCACGTGACTTAAACACGTCCTATATGGACGTGACTAGTGCCCAAACACGTCCCATTTGGACGTGACCTAGCCCCATACACGTCCTATATGGACGTGACTTAGCCCCTCTATAAATACATGCATTCAGCCATTTTTGTTCATCTGTGCAAGCTTTCTGTCTATCTAGTTTGAGTTAGGAGGCTTTCTCTCTAGGTTCGAGTGTGGATGTGAGGTTTTTTTTGCAGCAAAGCGAATCTCTGTCAGTTCAGTTAAGTAAGTTTTGCTTTGGTCTAATATGTGTTTTTTAAATAATATGAAATATATATATTGTTGTGTTAGATAATTATTATTGATATAGAAAGTTGTTAGTGACTTACGTTTATTAGAAATAGTTAGTTGTTTAGTTAGTGAATTAGCTTATTATTAATTAAGAACCTGTGTAAGGTGATTACCTAGGTTACAATGGTTTAAGGTTAATGTTAGTATTAGTTGGTGACATAAGTTTTTGTTAGTTAGGTCATAACTTCAAGTTGTATCCATAGGCCACTGCTAGTGTCAGATATTCAGTGATTTTTAGGTTCAATAATGTAGAGTAGGACTTTTAGGAGAAATTCAAAGCGTAAACTAAAAAGACTTATTTTATGTATGCAAACTTAATAACTCAAATGAAATGTTAAAAAGTAAGATAATATATATACACAGACAAGAGCATCCACTTGTTTCAATATATATATATATATATATATATATATATATATATATATATACATATATATATATATATATATATAATAAATATATGTATGTTGTCTAGGCACATGAAAAATAAAGAGAAACTATGCTTATGTACTTTCCTCTTTTGTCACATGCTAGATCTCCTTGAACCAGTAATAGTGTCTTCCTAATTGTAGTATAGTAAGCATACAATATCCGTAATTAAGTTTCTGAACTATTTTTTTTTCTTTTTTAATTTGATCCTTGTAGGCCTGCATTTGAACATTAATATCATTATCTTTTTAGGCTAATATTCTCAAGTTTGCATGTTACGATCTTCATTCATTCTATATTGACACTTAAACAAGTTTATTGAATCTAATTATTTTTTTACAAGTCTATCAAGACTTCACCCAACATTATTATTTTGTTTACAAATACAGGCTTGATCGTGCTCCTGTCAACCATATTTCTGCCATATTTCTGCTGTTGTATTTGTTGGTGATATATAACAAAATGTCTGGAGACGGTGATTTTGTTCGTGTTGTTTTATATCATAATGGTAGCAAAACTGAGAGCCGACGTGGTGTTGTTTTTGAAGGAGAAAAAAGGGGAACACATATCAAACGCAATTCAACCATTGACGAATTGCATGGAAAAATCATTCAAAAGTTAGGTCTGGAAGGTAATCAATGTATTAGTATGGTCACTGCAAGAATATGGTCCGATGATAAATTTATCAGCATGAAAGTAATTGACGACGAAGACCTAGAATTTGTAATAGGTGAATTCATGAACCAATCAAGGAAAAACTTCTTAGAGTTGTACGTGGATTTTGTTGGAGTAGAGGATATGGCTTTACCAATCAGGTCAGTTGAGTTTAATTATTCTCGTGGAGCATCAGCATCAGCATCTGCTGCTCCAATTGTTAATTTGTCTGTGGAAGATGAAAATGACCCTACTTGGGTTATGGATGACGATATCGACGATGACGATGATGAAAACATTGCAATGGAAGATCGTCTTCTTGCCGAGAATGCAAGTGCTTCTGACAATGATGAGGATGATGGTCGAAGTGCAACTGAAATACGAGTACATTACCCAGTGGTGAGAGAGCATGAAACTCAACCACAACAGGATGAAATACCGCAACAATGTCAAGGTATGTTGAGGTTATTTACATATATGTTTGTTTATTTTTCATGTATTTATTTGTAATAAAAATGGGAAATTGCATATGTAGGCGAGGTTAATACCGCTTTTTGGGATGGAATCCCACATTATACATACATTGATTGGGATCATCCGAGTGAAGAAGATTCAGGCCTTGGATCAGGTTCAGTTGAGGGTCCATGGGTATTAGGGAATAAGTTATTTTTGAAACAGGAATTTGCATCAAAAGAAGATGCCCAAATGGCAATCAAGCGGAATCTCATGAGGGACCATCAGGAAGCTGTTGTGGTTGAAAGTACGCCGACAAAGTTAAGCATGAAATGTCGTGCGCATGATCAGAATTGTCCGTGGAGGGTTAGGGTAATGAAACCAACGTACGGCCAAAGATGGGTGGTCACCAAATGGGGTGGGGATCACATCTGCTTAAATGATCGCATTTCCCAGGACCACAGACAACTTGATACTAGTGTTATTGTTTCACTCGTGCTAGGTAAGTTATTGGATGACATGATAATGATGACAATTAATTATTTTATTATTTTTATTATTATTATTATTATCGTTAATGATAACGTGATTATTATTTTACTATTAGGGATGATAAAGCATGATCCATCATGTTCAATTGGACTCATCCAGGAAAGGATAACTCATTCCTATGGATACAAAGTTTCGTACAGGAAGGCATGGTATGCAAAGCAGAAGGCAATAGCAATTATCTACGGAGATTGGGAGGAATCGTATGCATTTTTGCCGAGGTGGTGTGAATATATGCTTCGCTTTTCACCAGGTTCTGTTTATCAACTTCAAACAAGAAATCATTATGTTGCTCATAGAATCGTTCATGGAAAACGCGTGTTTGAGCGCATTTTTTGGACCTTCAGACAATGTTGTGAGGCTTTCAATTTTTGTAAGCCGGTTATTCAAATTGATGGCACTCATTTATATGGAAAGTACAAAGGAAAATTGTTGGTTGCCACAGCTCAGGATGGGAATAATGAATGTTTGCCACTTGCATTTGCTGTTGTTGAGGGTGAGACCTTGGGAGCTTGGGAATTCTTTCTGGATCAGATTCGCTTCCATGTTACACAGAAGACAAATATTTGTCTGATTTCTGATCGGCATCGAAGCATATTGTCTGCAGTTGAGAGGCACCCTGGGTGGCAACCACCGCATGCTTATCATGTCTTTTGCCTTCGTCATATTGCGAGCAATTTTAATCAAAGGTTCAAAAATGAAAATTTGAAGAAAGCGGTTATGAATTTAGGTATGGTTAAGAACTTCATCTATTAATTATGCATGTAGTTGTAAATTTTAATGTTATTTCATTTGTGTGCAGGTTATATGCCGTCTATTGTTCACTTTGATATAGCCCTTGCAAGTTTTCGTGATGTCAGTCCTGAGGTAGCAAACTGGATTGATGCCATCCCGAAGGAAAAGTGGACACGTGCATATGATGTTGAGGGACGCAGGTATGGACATATGACTACAAATTTGGCCGAGTCTGTGAACAGGATGTTAAAAGGTGCAAGAAACATGCCAATAACTGCATTGGTTAAGCACACATATAGCAGATTGGTGGAATATTTTGTTTGCAGAGGGCAATCGGCCCTTAATGAATTGCAAGGTCCTTCTCCTCATTGCAAAAAAGTGGTTGCTATGTTGACGGCCAATGAGACCAATGCTACTGCTCATTATGTTCGTACGTATAATGTTGAAGAATCCGTATTTGAGGTTGATGATGGTTACGACAAATCCTATTCGGTAAACCTGGCTGAGCGGTTCTGTCAGTGTGGAAAATTTAAGGCCTTCAAGTATCCTTGTAGTCATGCCATAGCAGCCACTTTACATGTTCGTCAGTCACCGTCGCTATACGTGGATGATGTATTCCTTATATCAAAGCTGGTGCAAGCTTATTCATTTACGTGGCAGCCTATTGGTAATGAGCTAGCAATTCCACCTAGTTCAGATCCAGTGGTCATACCTGACATGGCTATGTTGCGTGCAAAGGGTCGTCCAAAAGCAACTAGAATACGTAATGAGATGGACGAAGTTGAGACTAGTCAAAGTGGTATTAGGTGCGGTATATGCAGATTACGTGGTCATAACCGTCGTAATTGTCCTTCTCGTCCAGCTACCTGATTATTTGTTGATGTTGTGAACAATATTTTCCACATCTTGTTATATTTCGTACCGAACATTTGAATTCAATGTATGTTTCACCTAAGAATGCCATGGTATTTAGAAAGTCTTGTTAACGTCATTGTACCAGTCAATTAATTATATTGCTGACTAATATAGGCAATAATAAAATGTCGGTCATCATAAAAGGTTTAATAATTACATACAAAAAACATAATCAACAAAAACAAAATAAAGAAAAAAATAAGTCAAGTCATCCCGAAGGAGGAGGCCACGGTATATGACGCGCCTGACGATCTGGCAATAAGCGTCTACCAGGTCCACGCGTATACTCTTCAGCAACATAATATGGAGCTGGACTGTCCTCGGCTGACATCTGTGCAGGATCGTCAAAATTTATGTGGTCAATAGGATCCCCAATACGGGTACCATCCCATGAATGAACGCCCTGACTACTGCTCCCAGCCTGGTCCCCAAATGGCATCGAGACTGCACTGCCATGGTACGAAGGCTCACCTTCTGGGTCCATATATGGTGGCTCTGGCCGATAAAATGTATCATGTTGTGCCTGTGACTGGGTAGGGTCGTGATACATCTGATGAACGCCGTACTCATGCCCAATGAAGGGTGGCCTAATCCATCCACTTGTGCATGGCCTAGGTGCATGGATAGGCTCCGGAACTGGTGAAATAACACGTCGACGGCGTCCTAACCCTCGTCCCTCTCTAGCACGACGGGCAACATCAACTGATAACTGTGGCTCCGCGGGAAGCTGTGTCTGCGGTGCCTCTGGCCCTGCCTCCTCTAGCCGAGCGGACTCTCTGAAAACAGCAATCAGACGACCTATTTCGTCGTGTACATAGTCCCTCCCGTGACGATCAAATTGCTCAGCAGAGGTGGCAAAATACAAATTCTCCAGACCATCAACCTATAACACACAACATAGTTACATAAATAACAAATTAACATAATGGAAAAAACAATATTGTGACTAAATGACTTACACAACGCCCTAATTTGGCACCCCGCTTTGTCACATATCGCTTGCCAGAAAGTCTGTACCACACCATGTACTCATGGTTCGGTGACATCAGACCATGTATCGGAGGAGGCACTTCAACATGTTCAGCTCTCCTATCCCACCTCTGAATAAATTTCCTCAGCTTCCGACCCCAGTTTTCTTGGCCTTTACCCCGAAGGGTATAATCATGAACACCTTTCAATTTACCAGCCCTGTGAGGTATCGGTTGATCCCGCCCAAATTGTCTCATGCATCTATCAGGCTGTAAATACTCAGCAACGTGGAAACAAATAATAGGCGTCCTAGCCATCCACAAATGCTGTGTCTCAACAGATGCACCCAGAAAATCGTAATCACCGTAGGGCTGCCAAACCACCTACACAATTAAATCATATATACAAGTCAATTACATGTTGACATCAATTCTAAATAAATATATTTCACTTAAAAAACATACCTCATCTCTACCTAGGCTGTCTAGCCTGTCTCGATGCCAACTGACTGGGAACACACGGAAGCGACGACTCAGAGGATTGAATCTAATACGTAGATTAAACAACCAATTGTTAATTGTAGTACGCATAAATACATGGTCAATCAAGTAATACAAAGTAAACATACCTGTGTCCAAAGTGGTGATCTGGCTGAGACGGAGCAGGCAATGGGGGAGCAATCGGTGGAAATCTCAGCCACGCCCAAATCTGAAGCAAAACTGTGCAACCACCGATGTCTTTCCTATCAGGGTCTGTGCATTCGCACAACTGTCTAAACAAGTGTGCCAGAACCGCAGACCCCCAACTGTAGGAACCAATGTCAGCAAAGTCCCCAACAAGCAAGGGGATGTAGCGACATCCTACTACGCTCCCCCCCGATCTGTCGCAAAGGAGCCAGGATCCCAGCATCCGTGCGATGTGTGCCTTGGTGAAATATATTGCATTTTGAGGGTTGCCAGCAACTGCCTCCCATGAAGGATACACTCTATCGAAGTATGACAGCCTCAAACTGCCGATGGATAACTCCGTCTGCGCATCAGGGCCGTTACCAAAAGCTTGATTACACACGGCTACCCAATCTGCGTATGTATGTCCGGTAACAACTTGCCCATCAGTAGGCAATCCTAGAATCCCTGCAACATCCTGCAAGGTAATCGTCATCTCACCCTGAGGCATATGGAACGTATGTGTCTCCGGCCTCCACCGCTCAACCAGAGCACTAATTAGACCGGCATCCACCTGAAAAATTGCAAGAAGGTTTTCAATTTTTAAATTCAATATTAATTATCATTGAAACCAACAATTTAAACATTGAAATTTGAAGACATTAAACATAACACTTTCAGTAAATAGATACCTGCATAAACTTCATACGAGCGACATGTATGAACCCAGCCTGAGTCAAATAATCTGCCACTAAGGGCGGAATAGCGTCTGGTGCAGGTCCAGCACCCTTACCTCCACGCCGAATCCTCAGCTCCCTCATCGTGTCATCATTCCAAACTGCCTGTGAAATGTGAGTGCATTGCCTACGCCTCCTAAGTACGTCCCATCTGTATGGTCCAGGGAGAACATGCGTGGTGGGATCGGTAGGCTCACGCTCACGGTCAGAAGCAGAACGAGGTGACTCAGACGATGATGACTCGGCCATAATAATATGCTACACATTTTATACAAATACATTATGTGTATTTTACGTCACTAACCAGTCAAATTCAAACAAAACCCTAACCCCTAACCCTGAACCCTAAACATCAACCCTACCCCATAAACCCTAACCAGAGTCACTACCCAATAATATTCTAACAAAATACTAAACCTAAGTCACTAACTACTAATATTCTAACCAAATAATAAACCTAAGTCACTAACTACTAATATTCTAACCAAATAAATAACCAAAGTCACTAAGTACTAATATTCTAATAAAATAAATAACAACAGTCACTAACCAGTCATATTCAAACGAAACCCTAAACCCTAAGCCCTAAATAACCAACGTCACTAACCAGTCATATTTAAACGAAATCCTAAACCCTAAACCCTAAACCTTAAATAACCAACATCACTAACCAGTCATATTTAAACGAAACCCTAAATCCTAAACCCTAAGCCGTAAACACTGATCCCTAAACCCTACGCCCTAAACCCTGATCACTAAACCCTAAACGAAACCCTAACCCCTAACCCTGAACCCTAAACATCACCCCTACGCCATAAACCCTAACCAAAGTCACTAATCAGTAATGTTGAAACGAAATAAATTACCAAAGTCACTAACCAGTCATATTCTAACCAAATAAATAACCAAAGTCACTAACCAGTCATATTCTAACCAAATAAATAATCAATGTCACTAACCAGTTATATTTAAACCATATAAATAACCAAAGTCACTAACTACTAATATTCTAACCAAATAAATAACTAAAGTCACTAACTACTAATATTTTAATCAAATAATAAACTTATGTCATTACCTACTAATACTCAAACCAAATAATAAATCTAAGTCATTAACAATTTTCTATATCAATAATAATTATCTAACACAATAATATAACATATTCAATATTATTTAAAAAGCATATATTAGAAACTTACTTCAGTGACGATGCGACAGAGCTTCGCTGCAAAAAACACTCAAAGCTACCTCCAATTCTAGAGAGAAGGCAGAGAAAATCAAAGTTAGAGAGAGAAAGAGAATGCGCAACTGAATTTTTTGGTTGAAATTGGGTTTTATAGCTGGGAGCAAGGACACGTCCTATTTGGACGTGAATGGCGCTAAGACACGTCCTATTTGGACGTGATTGGGTACAAGACACGTCTAATGTGGACGTGAATGGGTCGCGCTCTATTACGACGTGATTAATCACGTCCCATTTGCACGTGAATAACTGCCATAGTTTCGTAAATAGATTTTAAACTACAATATTTGCGTAATTAATTTTTAAAATTACAATATATTAATTTTTTTGCCTAACATTGTATATAATGAGTTTGGCGCTGTTAATTAATAATTATATGATATATCATATATCAAACACATTAGAATGATGTAGACATATATATCACTTAATGATGATGTAATTTTTCATTAACATTGAACTAAAATTAATTAAAAAAGTAATCACGAGCCGAATATATGATTCAACACAATCGTTAAGTAAATATATATATAACAGAACTAAAAAGAGAGAAAGAAGGGCGTAAGACAAACAATCCCTTTGTCATGTATAGAAAATATTTTGCAATTGCAGTATTGGACGTACCACTACGTAATTTTCTACGAAGAAAAATATTTTAATAGAACAATGATAATCATACACTTATTTTTTTTTCTATCTTCTTTTCAATTCATCTCTATCTCTCTCTCTCTCTCTCTCTCTCTCTCTCTCTCTATATATATATATATATATATATATATATATATATCATTTTCTCTTTATTTATTTATTCTATTTATTTCTTCCTTCCATCTACATACACCCTAAAATAGGGCACACGGTTATCATTTTTTTAAAGGCAAATATTAAAAAGTTAGAAACTACATAGCCCTGTACAAGGTGTATCATGTCTCTTATTGATACAACAAGATTGTACAATGTTTTTTAGTTTTTACAACTATGAGTGAGATAGAAAAAATAAAGGGTCAGAAATATGAAATAAATTGAGTAATACAATAGAGAAAGATAAATAGAAAAATGAATGTATAAAAATTATTATAAAACATCATGATATGAAGTTGAGAGATTGTGGGTGTAATTTGATGACCACATATGAGATCTATCTTGTTAGAGAATACCTTCATTGCAGATTTTGTACACAAAAGTTCATGCAAAAATTGTGTGAAAAATTAGCTCAGCTAAAGAGAGGTGGTAACGCCACCATCCCTTTGTTATGCATGTGTAGAGAATATCCTTGCATGTTGCAATAGGGCCACAAGGTAATTCTTAATCACAACAACGCTATGGTTGTCGTTAGATGGCTGTAAGATCTGTCTCCTACCCTGATAAGTGATAATATACAGATTCTTTTATTTTATTTTGGTTAAGAATCGTGAGTATCAAATTCAAATCATGGTAAGATGGTTGATTGGTTGTCAACTTCCCATGCATAGCATGATCATAAGATGCGTATTGCATTTAGATATTAGCAAATCAGAGTAGATATTGTTTTTTGTTCTTTCTTCTGTTTTATGTCTATAGTCATATGAGCAATCATACGATTAATTAATATATTTACGTAGGAATATATATATATATATATATATATATATATATATATATATATATTAGTTACACATGTACAATCTTTATACGTAAAATTGTTTTTAATTTGTGGTTGCCGTTGATAAATTAATAATACACAATCTGTTCAAATTATAGCATAATTAAGTATAGACATGAATAATTAAGGATCAAATATTGTCCTTATATGTGATGGGTATTTTTATTTTGATTCTTATATTTTAGGATAACTCTCTAGGTAGCAGAGATGATGCCATGATGGGGACGAATATTAAAAAAATGCATAAGATCAATTTTTTTTATCCACGTACACCAAATTAATTAGTGCAAGACCCTATGCTATTTTTGTTTTATTTTATTTATATCATGAAATGAAGTAAAGAAAATTATTTTTTTCTAAATACATAATTAGCATGCATATATTGTAATTTTAACCACCCTCTCTATGTTTTGTTCCGAATCACTCATCCTTGGTCATTCCAATGTCACATGTTCATATGAAGTGTAGTCCCAAAAAATGAGAAGGGAAGAAGGGCATTCATCTAGAACCTCAACTTAAATAAAAGACACCACTTATTATAAAAGGTGACGCAACATCATAGCTGCCTCATCATGAATCTGTGAATGCCTTGTATAAGTGGCAACACCCAATAGCCTCTTTTTCCTACCCTAAGAATCAAAGGAAAATCCATTTTTTCTAGGATTTGTTTAAATTTTTTGTCAGTGCAAGCAAACTTTTCCACTGTCTTGTTGTGTTGAATTTGGGGTTTATTGGACCCTACCATTTCCTTGATGGGGGGATAAGCTATATTCTATCATCGTGAGGGTTCTAACAATAAAGTACACGTCTCAACATAATCTGTTTTGTGTTATTTTATGATCACAGCCTCAGAAAAAGTTTACCAACCGCTTGTGTGAGTGTGAGCCATGAGAAAGAGTTCAAATTCAATAAATTAATACATTGACAAAAGAGTTTAACTTTTATGGATTATTAGTCTAGAAAAATTATATGGTGAATCGATGAGAAATAATTGTTTATATGAATTTTAATGTATTTATTATAAAAATTAATAAATTTAAATTGTATGGACAAATACATTTCACTCTTAATGAGTTATTTTCTATACATTGTCAGTCTAAAAAAATTATATTATTATCTTAAAAGAAATCAATATTGATATGAATTTTAAACTAATGATAAAATATAACAAAACTAATGTGCATTATGTTACATTCCTAATGCATATACTATTGACATAAAGTTGCAAATGAACTCAAATTTATTACAAGGGTATCTTTTGGTGCAATTTATATACATATAAATGAAGCTCCTGTAGTATAAAAACGTGTGTTGGTACTGGGTTGGAAGCTTAAGATGACTAAGAAGGAGTTAGAAACTCTCATGGGGAAAGTGAGAGGTTTGAGCCTTCTATCTCTTGGTGGTTGCTTCGATGGCTGCTATGACCACACTCAAGCCTATGGATTAGGGACAAGGATATGGAACTTCAGTGATCGACCAGTGGAGCTGCAGATAAGGGTGGGATCAATACTGAAGAAGGTTCACACTTTGAAGCCAGGGTCATGTAAGAGGCTGAGAAGTAAACGCATATACAAGGCATATATGCCTGGTAAGAGTGGCAATGGTGGTGGGGGATTGAAGAGTTTGCTGTATTACTATGATGAAACTTGCCACCCTTATGTTTGGATTCATGACATAGGGGGTGGTTCCATGAGGATGGTTAAACAGCAGTATATTAGCCTTGAGAATTTGAGGGATTCTTCTGAGATCAGGATCTTGAGGGATCAGCAAAGAGGTTGCATTTCAGTTATCAAGAGAACTAGGCCAGATTTCTGCTGAATTTGAGTGTAATTCTTGCTTAATTATTTCACTAGTTTCATTTGTCATGGGTAGGAAATAACATGTTTACTTCTTGCTTTCCTTTGTTGGACGTTATTAATTGCAAAATGCAATATAGGTCCATGAGCATGGTAAATTATTAGCTAATGTACTGAAAACGTGTAAGATTTTCTGTATCCACTTCCTTGAAGATATATTAAAAGCCACTCAGGAGACTGATTTTGAAAGTGTTATTCTTTAACACACTTGATGTATGTTGTTTTTATTATATCACATGGTCAATTGGAGTCAATGTTGTAGAATGATGAATCATACTTTAAATCTAACGGGTTTCCTGTGTTAATGTCTCTGTAAGTACCAAGAGTTACTTCTCAGCTTTTCTGAAATTAAATTAACGTTCAATTTTTGTGTTTCATCTTTGACTGTCCAAGAAGCTAATATGCAGAGAAGGTACATGTGTCCTTAGACAAAAATGTTTTATAGTAGAGTTCGACGTACAGGTAAGACTCAAATTTATTTCCCTTGATTACAAAAACAACAGATTTATTTTACTCCGATTTTTATGTGCAGGTCCCTAATTTTGGTTTGCCAACTTTGAGAAATGACTTAACTTCAGACATGGGTACATGGAATTCAAGGCTAACCAAGGCTACCAAACTTCTTCTTTTCACTTATATGAACAGTAATTCTAACAGCCATAAATGCTGACATTTATTGAATATCACAATTATGAGTCTTTTTACTTAATGAGTTCCACTAGTAATTTTGTAGTTTTTCATAAATTTTAACTAATAGAAGAAAGTGTGTTACAAACGTGATAATGATACACTTCAACTAACTAAAAGAGTGGGATTGTTATTAAAGGCAATAGTATACACAGATCATGACTTCTCTTGAACAGTGAATGATATATTTGTCAACCTGGTACTCCATCCTTCTAGCAACAAATTCATTGGTTTGTCGAAAGTCAAGGTGAAACTCATCCAACAGCTTCTAGATAAGGCTTACTAAAAGCAAAGAATGACATTTCTCTAATTGTTCAAGATCCAACCTGGTCCAATATCCATACTGACTTGAAGGTATAATGAGAACTGGGGTTCAGATTTTAGAAAACAGACTCCTTTTCTTAGTTGGGTTTTGGTTGTTACAAGCCAGACAATTTCATTTCCTCTATTTTTGTTTATAATGAATACTTCTTTCAGTCCTTATGAGTTTAGTTAATAAATTTAGTTAATACTCTTTTCACCTCTATAAGGAGTTTTGAAGAAAAAAATATATTACTTAATTAGAACAAAATTAATATTCTCAAGTAAATTAACCAATTTTTTTCATCTGATGAATTTAATTAATTAGAACTTGTAATAAATATCGGAAGGAATATCATTTATAGACGATAATTATGTTTATGACATGGCAGAGTAAGGCAAACAGTAAATGTGGTGTCTTCTATTAAACTCAAGTCTTGTTAGACTAAAATTTGTAATTTATCGCTTTGTGAGAGGCTCGCTAGTCGGTCCCTTCTATTAAACTCAAGTCTTGTTAGACTAAAATTTGATATTAAATACTTAATATAGATCCTTGAATAAAGTCACTCGAACTAATTTAATTTTTTAAGGAAAATGAGTCATTAAATAATTCCTCATAATTACAAATATGTCCCATATTCATATCTTGAGGGATTAAATGGTTAGTTTTTTTTTGTTCTCTTTTTTATAGGAATCAAAATGCTTCCAATAGTTTTTTCAGACTAATTTGTGTATTCAGCAAAAAATAATTATGACTTGATTATGATTAATGTTCGGCAGTTTTTTTAAGTTACTTTAAAGTTAAAAGTTCAAAAAAAAAAGTTCAAAAAAAAAAGTAAAAACTATTTAAAAGAGAGGAGGGAGTTTTTTCAAAAAATTATTGGCCTAATTTATTTATTTTTTCAAAAAACTGTGTTTAAAATATTTTTTCCTTTTAAGAGAAGAAACATAAAAGTTGAACCCTACCTATCTATAATCCAAACAAATTTATATATTTCACACTTTATTTAAAATCGAGTTAGGGCTACACAACTTGATTATTAGTCGGGTTATGAATTGTGATCTAGCCAAACCAAAATTTCAAAATCAGTCTCATCAAAATATTAGTTAGAGTCGGCCGTCGTGCGTAGTTAGGCATGTAATAAACATCTATAATGGTTTAAATTTGGAGACCTGAAAAGAAATCAGTTTTATAACTTCGTTTTTTCTCGAGAGAAGACAAAATACTAGACACGCATTGCGAAATAAAATTGGTAAATGAACTACGAGAAAGTTTAGTTCTGTTTGTTGTTTCTGCCCTTTTCTTTCTTTATTTCCTCCGTATTGTTATTCCTTTCTCCAGAGTTAAACCAAACGTTTCCTCTGGCATGACTCGCATGGAAATCAAACGTAAGTACATCCACCCCAAACACACTACTCTCATAAAATTTTGGCTACAACCCAAGTGTCCCTTTGCATATATACCATATATGCTCCAAATACCAAGTGCAAGTGAACTACCTGGAACAGTATGGCAGAGCAGTGCTCATACAATGTTACAGAAAGGAAAGTAAATTAATTCAAATAGAAAGCGTATCAATTACAATTTAGAGTTGACAAAAGTATGCCCGGAGGCAGAAGCAGAAAAACCTCCGGCGCAGCCCATCATTTCACAGATTGCTTATACAAGGCATGTCAGAAGAAAAATTGATCTAAGAGATACCGGAGAATGGAGACTGAGCCTCTCATATGAAACGGCTGTATTACAAATTAAACCATGGCATTAAATTTCAAGCCTCAGTTTAATGCAACACCAAGTTATTCTTTTACCTTTTCTGCTCACTGATTTTAATCATGTATAATCCAATTTGGATTTACAAAGCTATATAAAGGAATCGAGAAATAACTTCAGTTTAATGTAAGACCCTTCTAGGGACCTGCACCCATTGCACCAGCCCTCGCTCTTAACATTTCAGTCCTCTTGCTTCTCTCCATCACCTCCACCAACCATTCTGCACTTTCCCTAATCCCCATTCTGCAACATTTCAAAGGAAAATCTCTTCAGTTAAGTGCCTGTGCTTCGTTATATGCCTAACAGTAATTTTTCACTTCAATGACAATGTTCAATAGCATGTACTTCAGATATCTCCATCTCTATTGAAATTATAATGGATCGAGTTAGATTAAACTTTGGAAAGTTTATGAAAGTACTTACCCATCGTACGCTGACACAGCTTCAAACATGAAAACTCTTTCATCCAGCTTCTTTAAATCCAAATATTGAGCTAGCTCATCAGCTGATACTGCTTCAGGAATATCCTGCAAATCACAAGAATGTCAAGCAAGCAGCCATCACAAATACACACTCATCAGAGGACAAGGAGGGGGATGACAACAAATGAGGACACAATAATGGTGAAACCTCAATAGATGGATGAGATAGAATACTATTGTACTATATTACTCATGAATTTCCAGTATGAAGCTAAGAGGGTAAATTGACTTGTATATCAGAAAAAAGAGCCAGGTTAACAGAAAGATTTGAAATGCTATAGGTAACAAAGCATCATTTGCTGATCTCCCACCCACCCAAAGAAAAAACAAAGGGAAATATATAAACATATCTTGTCCTGACAGAACCGTAGTCTAGTGCTCAGATAAGCAGAACTGGTGCCTCATGGATATGGATAATAAACAAGACATTGAACATGTACAGCAAGAATAATCAGTACTAGATTAAATTACATTTATTTGATACATTTACAAGAGTATAAGGCATGCTATAAGGTTATATAGGATGGGGAGAATAGTTAAACTCACCTGCTTGTTCGCTAATATCAAAAGAGGGGCTCCTTGTAGATCCTCATGCCGAAGCACCTTTTCTGGAAAACAAGTCAGTTATTAAATCATCACTGTCCCATGTTTTTGTCATATCTAGTATTATCACAACTGCGAGCCAACACCTTTAAGAAGTATTTAGTTAGTTATCAACAAACACTAAAATCAAATCTCACTAACCCAGTGCTGACTTTGCATCTTCAAAGCGTGACGGACAAGAAGCATCAACAACAAATATTACAGCATGTGCCTCTTCATAATATTTCTCCCATATTGAGCGAAGACCAGGCTGACAATAGAGGAACTTACATTAATATCTTATTACATATTTTATACCCTCCCCAACACCACACAAAAAGAATGATATAAGAACCGAAATAGCAGGTAAAAACAGTATAAAGGAGGCCAAGTACTTGCATCGCATGAAATGATACATTCTATTCCGGCTAGCATACAGGCTTACAATTAAAAATGAAGTGTTGCATCAGTTGTCCATGCATAATTTCAATTACAAATTCTCCTTTAGCATTGTCGAATTTAACAAATAAACCCAGGCTTTAAACAGGGATAGGGTAAAATTGATGGTCCAAATTGCCTAGTTCAAGTAATGGTTCTAATATATTGTAAAACCACCGTACCAGAAGCTGATTTTGTGGTTTACAAGTCAAAAGTTGTTCGGCACATTTAATGGGAATGTAGAAAATTTCTACACTTGGGTAGGTGGGAGTTTTACTCCTATAAATAGCCATCCCATTTCACTTGTTTAGCATCCTTCTACAAACATGGTACTCCATTCTTAGTGAGAGTTCTTTGAGTGAGGGTTGTATTCTCCTATTATAAGAGAGAGAGTGTGTGTAATTTTTCTCTCCTTATATTTAGAGAGGTTGTAATTTTCTTCCACTTAGTAAAATATTACTCTAATCTTGGCCAAGGTTTTTCCCTTATCCGTTGAGGGTTTTCCACGTTAAAATATTGTGTGTCCATTTTCCTAATTTTTTCGTCTTTTATTTTAGTTGTGAGATATTATTTTGTTACTCTGGTACCCAACATATATAGTCATTAATGAACTAGTAGTTGTTATGTCAGAAAATAGTGAACATAAACTTTAGACAAACACTCGTTTAGTAGAGATAGCTTTCCCAAAGGAAATTTTGAAAAGCAAAATAGCATCTTGTTATTTCATTAGTCACATTTTAAAAATATAAAGCATAAGAAAATTACATTTCAGGAACTATGTAGATGATTATTGCTTTAGCTACTGATCTTCTAGAATGGAAGAGTTTAAACAAGCAGCTTATAAGCTACACTAACAATTCATCCGAGTAACATATTTACAGGACTTAAAAATAGATAATATTTGCCTCTTTTTTTTTCCATACCTGACCTCCTAGGTCCCAGAACACAAGTTTACTATTTGCCACTTCAATGCGACCAATATTCAATCCCACTGTTGGAATAATTCGATCAGGAGGAATGCCTTCTATATTTGAGTACACCGACTTCATCTTCTCCAGTAAGGTCTAACAATTAGGCATTATACGGCAATTCAGAGCAACACAACAAACTTCAGTAAATTGTTAAATATATGGCACTTAAAAGATGTATTACCGTTTTGCCAGCCTTGTCAATCCCCAGAATGAGTACATGAAGCTCCATCTTGCTGAACAAGTACTTCCATAGTCCATAAAACAACGAAAACATCCTTGTATTGTTTAAGCTGTCTTAACCTTCAAGTATACAAAAATTTGTAGTTCATGTCATATTATTGGATAGCTCTTCCACTCATCATCACTTCACAATTTCATTAACATTCAGAATTCCTGCACAAGCAAAGTTTGTAAGATGCCTCGAACAAGCACGATTCAGAGTTACTTGAAAAAAAAAATAGTGGAAATGATATTTTACATTGCCATTCGATCGCAAACTATAATGTAAGGAAAGTTTATTGGCTTTCATAATTATGGCGACAGTTATTGTAAAAAAAAAAAAACCCTTACAGCACATAAAAATTAAACTCGTCAGAAAAATTCCAATATTCAATTTGGTAATGGACAAACCTGATTGAACAACATTACAACTAAACGAGTGTTTTTTTATTCGTAATTTTCAATTAAGTAGTTTCCCGATCACAAGTCTCTAATTCGACGCTAATGAATGACGCTTCGTTAGATCTTAGGTTCCTATCACTTCATTCATACACACCTACGAGCACCATTAAGTTACTTATATATATAAGACTCGAATTTCCAGAAACTTGAGAGAAAGATGCAAGACTGTGAAATTCACAGTCCATCGGAACCACCGCAATCGATAGAATCAATTCAGTAGTAACAGATCCGGAAATTGAGGAAGGAAAAAAGAAGAGTGGTTGAATAGGTTTACCGGCGCCAACGACGGCAACGAAGTGCGATAGACGGTGGCTGCAGAAAGATCCGATGACGGTGGAATCGGATCAATAGTGAGCGATTCCGCTTCTGAAAGTTGTGTTTCTCGCAGGAGAAGGAGAACAAAAGAACTAAGGATACAAGTAAATAAAATGAAATAAAAATAAAAATACTAAACCAATGTTTCCGTCCTATATTATTAATAGGCGTACATTAGACATTAATTTAAATCTAACAATATATTATATTATATCATATTCGTCTCTTTCTTTTTAACAAAAAATTATTTTTTTGAAGAAACAAACATTTTTTTGCACTCATAATAATATATGTTTTTACATTATCATTTATGAGTGCTAGCAAGTAGCAATTGCATGTTAGGCACGGTTTGAAAATAAATACTTCTGAATATATAAATTGATGTTATATTTAAAATTTGTAATACGTAATGAATACTGTGATACAAAGTTACTTTTAACAATTGATTGTTTTTATTTAAAAAATTAAAACTTGATTAATATTTTTTATAAATTAAAATAATTATTTTATACGAAAGTATTTGTAGAAGTTTTTTAAAAATCTAGAATTTTTTCCTCAACGACAATATTTATAGAGATTTTTTTATAAAAAAAAAATCTCTTCCAATCTATGTTTGACATCTTTAATAATATTATATTAGATTTAATGAAATGTAAGACATAAAAATCAAAATAATTTGAGATTTTCTTTTGTCTCGAACATTTTAGACCCCTTGGTAGCCTGGTGATGAAGAGAAGTAAAACTATTAGTAAAAAGAAACGCGTTTAGTGGAATAACATTACGTCACTGCATGTATCTTTAATCCATTTTGATTTTCATGGTATTTTTTGGAGTCATAATAAATAAAGAAAAAATAAGCACTATTTTTCAAGCTGTGGTCTAACTATAGATCTATGTTGAGATTTAAAAATTTATTTTAAAATTATACTAACTATAATTTTTTATTAGTTTACTATGTATAAATTTTATACTAATAATATATAATCATTAAACTCATTAATAAATAATTGCATTTGTTTGACCATGAAACTCAATGCAATTAACTAATTGATGCTCTTGTTTTTATGTAGGCTATTTTTTATAAATTAGTTAATTGTTAATTGAAAGTTGAAAAATTAATTTATTAAATTAGAAGTGTTGGATAAATTTAGTTGTTCAAATAACTAAACAATATAAAATAAAAAAAATTATGATTTATTTAAAAAAGATAAATAAATAAATATATCAATAATAAAAGTGAAAAAAATATAAAAAGTTATAAACCATTATTTTAAAAAATATTATTTCCAGTTGTATTTTAAAATATGCTAAAAATTATTGATAAATTACTAAAAAACACTTGTTTACACAAAAAAATTTAGTTAATAAAAAAAATTAAAACCTAATTAAAATATATTACCAAACTCGTATTATCACAAAAAAATTATCATCCTAATTTTATATTTGTATAATTTTAAAAAATTTATGTGAATCAACTCTATAATTCACCAACCCGTA
The DNA here is from genome assembly GCA_013407115.1 of Glycine latifolia. NCBI lineage: Eukaryota > Viridiplantae > Streptophyta > Magnoliopsida > Fabales > Fabaceae > Glycine > Glycine latifolia. The sequence goes on along the minus strand of CM023953.1, from coordinate 11,919,726 downwards.
GTATGATAACTCGAATTAATATTTTTTGGTTAATAAAAAAAATTAAATAAGCTCACGTTTTTAAAATTTGTTTGGGACATCTTAGTAGAATTGGCCTACTTATTTTGATAACTTTTTTTTTTCTAAGTAAAAAATATTTTATCAAAATGAGTCGGTTCAAAATAAAAAATGTTTTACAATATATCGTGGTCACAAATTTTTTTAATAAATAAATATTTTAAATATATATTATATTTAAAATTTATGATAAATAATTTATATTATGATATAATTTTTTAATCAATGATAATTTATTTAAAATATTAAAAATTTAATTTAAAACAAATATAAAAAATATTAGGTTAAGAAAAATAAGAAACAAATAAAAATTCTAGTTGAATAAAATTTCAAAAATATTTTTGTTCAAAATGCATAACAGAATTTTCAGACAAAAAATGAAAACAATGGCAATAATAATAATATCATAATGTTCAACGCGTTTCCTCTTACCAATAGTATTTTGCATTACAATTTCAATCAACATAATATAGTGTAAGGGTCCAGCTGAGGCGATGGTTAGGTTAACGAGAATAAAGAATAATAAAGTAAAGGGGAAAACAAAGAATTAGAAATTTAGAATAGAAGAGAAATGCGTTGAAAGAAAACAAAAACTCATTTTCCCTCACAACACGCATCAGATTCGGAGCTACCTCTGTTTGTTTCATCTTCTTCTTCTGTTCTTTCTTTCTGATTCTGATGGGTATCTCATGGAGTGGCAGAAGAAGAAACAATTACCTCCAAAACCCACCACCAGCTCCACTCCCACCTCCACCCCCTTCTTACTACTATCATCCAGAATCCCACCCTGTTCCACCACCGCAGACGCCAGGTTACTTTCTACCTTCAACAACCCCTTACGCCCCTCCCCCTCCCATGCCGCCGCCACCACAAACCCACTCTATTTCCTTCTATTACAACTCCAATCCCAATTCCTACGCCACTCCCACTCTCGCCCCTCGCTTTCACTACCAGCACCATTACTACCACCCCCAGCCCGCCGCGTGGCCCCTCCCTCGTCCTGCTGGCCCCCCTCCTCCGCCCTACGTCGACCACCAGACCGCCAAGAAGATAAGGAATTACGTCAATGTCCACAAAGACACTCTGTGCCTCGACGTCGACGACCATAACCCCGATCATCATCTTCTTTCCTTCGTTTTCGATGCTGTCTACGATGGCTGGTAACGGTTTTTGTTCATTCTTAGCCCTTTGATTTATTGCTGCGCTGTGTGGATGGATGGATTGATTTTCAATTCATGAATTTAGATTACCCGCAAACTCAGGATACTGATTGAATTGCTATAGAATAAACTCCCAATTGAGAAACCCCTCAAATTGATCCCTGAATTTTAGTATATTAACTCTGGGACTGAAGTATTGAACCGTTGGATACTCAATACCTGAGGGACTATTTAGGGGATAGAGTAATACTTGGAAGGATCAAATTCGTGGTGGTTTATTCAATTACTATATCTTTAATACTCGTTAATTTTGAAAAGAAATTTGCAAGATTTCAATTATTCAGGTTACAGAATAATATGTTATGATTCATAGTTATCAATACCAGACGGTAGTGGCACTATTGCGGTGTTGAAGTGTCTGGGTGTGATAGAGGAGCTGTAGGGGAGTCTTTCTCTGGATTGTGGGCAAGGCCAATGGTGTTCCATTTCGTGATTCTAGTTGCTGCTATCTCACTCTGCATTAGAAATCCTGAAATGCACCTATTGTTTGACCTTTCCCTCTCATTTTTTAGTCATTTCAAGATCGGGTTTGAAGAACTGAGATCAGCCTCTCCCCCACATCCTTCTTGCTTCATTTGTTCATCTTGGTAACACCAATGAATTGGACTTTATGTCTAAGGTGCTCGGTAGTACCAATTTATCATGTCTAGCAATTTGGAGAATCATATAGATTCTTTTGGACTCTGAAAGTTATACCTTTTTACAAGTTAAGACAGGGGGCCAATTTTGACTCTCAACTTGAATTAAAATGCTTAGTTAGTGGCTAGGACTTCTCTCCTCCACTGATAGGATGATCCAGCAACCTACAAGTATTAAAAGTAAGCTTACAATTTCAAGTACCAATGAAATACCAATGAGAAACCACAGTTTATGGGTTGAATTTGTGATTGATTTGTTACTTTGATTGACTAATTATATGAAATGATTGTTGTAAGAGGATAATATATGAAGATTGAGTGAATATTGCATTATTGAAATATTTTAGCTTTTCTAATTTCTCTACTCCTTATATTTGTCATTGGCAGCATTACTATCTTATACTTTGCCAAGGAAGAAGAAAAATGTAGGTTTGTTCCATTATATCCCGAGGCATTTCAGCCAGTCAGAATCCCCTTTCAGAAAGGAGTTGGCCAGAAATTTGCTCAGCCTTCAGGAACAGGAATTGACCTAGGCTTCTTTGAGTTGGATGATCTTTCAAAGCCCTCACCTGGAGAAGATGTCTTTCCTCTAGTAATATGTGCTGAAACAAGTTTGAAAACTACCTCAGAAGATGAAACTCCTGGTGATTCCTTGCTAGATGCATCCCCTCACATGCAAATAACTCAAGGTGTCTTAGAGAAAAGTAATGGTGCTGGTCCATTCCTAATAAAAGTAGTTAAACAGATTTTGTGGATTGATGGTGTTCGTTATGAGTTAAGAGAGTTATATGGAATAGGAAACTCATCCGCAGCTGATTTTGATGATAATGATCCTGGGAAGGAGTGTGTCATTTGCATGACTGAACCAAAGGATACTGCTGTGTTACCTTGTCGACATATGGTAAGATTCATCTCAAATCTACTTATATGTAGAATATACCAGTTTAAAGGAAGACATTAAGAATTAAGATATTAGCACAAGTATTGGTTCATGCGGATAATAGCAGTTATGGTTCATACGAATACATCATAGTTTGTATTTTGCACAAGATTGCCCATGGAAAAATGAGCTCATTGTTAGGTTTTCTAAAAGGTAAAGTGGGTGTTTTGTGATTCTTATATTACCTTAATTTATCTTTTCTTCCTCTCCTGCCTTCCCCTCTTAATTTGTTTTCAAGGTTGTGAGCTTGTAGTGTGTCATGTGATCATGCATACATTCTTTAAAATCATAGATCACAATATCCGCACTTACATTTATACTGTGGGTGAAATGAATACCTAGTGTTTTTGTTTCTTCCTGACCAGTAATATACTAATTGCAAGGTAGTAATATCCTTACAGGTAGTAGTAATGTCGTATCATGTTTGTGTATATTATTTACACTATTGCTCAGTTTGGATTAACTTCTAACTGAAGAGAGCTTTTCAATTGTAAAACCCTATTGTTGCAAGGTAAGAATGTCAAATTCTGCCAAGTTAAAGACTTTTGAAGAAGTTAAGGTGTACAAGTTAATTTTAATTTATGCAAGAAGATTAATTCACTTTACCACTTTAATTTATTTTATTTTCTTCTTCCATGGGTACTAGTTAAGAAATTTATCGAAATGAACTCTATTTTCATTTTGTAATTTGATTATTCTCATATTAAATCTGTTGTATTTTTCCAGTGTATGTGCAGTGAGTGTGCAAATGCTCTTCGACTTCAATCCAATAAATGCCCTATATGCCGTCAGTCTATTGAGGAACTTATAGAGATCAAGGTGAACAATGGCGATCATTGAGATTTTTTTCTTCTGATGCTAAGTTGCATGACAGTCCAAATAAATTCCTTTCAAGAAAATTCACCCCCTTTTTACATGTCTGCCGTCAGCTATTATATAGCAATTTCTTTTTTTCTTTTTTGTAAATTGTAGTTAATAATCTGTTTATAGATTTTGTGTGATGTGTTTGAGGGAAAATTAGATCATTAGTGATCGAATGTTTTTACTCCCGTGTCATCTATTGTACAGGTGATCATTTTTCCATAGTTTTTGTCCTAATGGTGTTTAAGAGATCATTTGCATAATGTTTTACCAAACAAGGGAGAAATGAAATAACACCTGGTTTGATGCATAATGCATTATGTTTGAAAGTTATCTCATATTTATCATCTATAATAGATGTTTGAAACAAATTCCGGGTGTTGGGTGTTCTGATTAGTGTGATGTAACATATTGATCAATGTGATGTAAACTAATCCAGAGTTGTCCCTCCACCCATCCCGTTTCTCATTACCGTCCCAAACATAAATCAGGATATAGCGTGTTTGGTTTGCCGTTTCAAAGGTTCCAGACAGCATTTCAAGCTTTCCCAGGCACCCATCGGAGAAGCAACAAAGCTGCTGAATTGAAAGAGAAAAAAAAAAAATTCGCAGTGGTTATATTCAACTGAATGATAACTCGTACTTGCAATAGTAGCGTTTGTGAGCTATTAATATTATGTGTTTCAAGGTACTGTTTGGTTGGAAGGAGCAAAGAGGTACACCAATTAAAGAAAAACAATCCATCTAAATGTCGTTTTTCGTCTCGTTCTCCTTTATAGGTCTTTGTTTCTTGAGACCCACTCGGAGGTTTCGATATAACTAATTTTCGCTTGAATTTGAATTTCAGAAGAATGTTTCATGCCTAATCTTTAGGAGCACACTGCATGTCTTTGTAAATGAATTTTTATAAGGGGCAATGAGTGGATAATGGAATAATATTTGTATATGTAAAAAATAAAACTTTTGAACGAGTTGTTGGATGAGAAAATTGATGGCAATTGTTGAGTGTATTTATTATTGCCCAAAATGTCATTCTATAAAATAAATAAAAAAATAAAAAATCTGTTTTTGAACGCTATACAAAATAATCCTGATAGTCCTACTTTCCAAATGTCATTTTCATTGCTACCTTAATTTTTGTTAACTCTCCCTTTATGTTTTTTTTATAAATAAAAAAAAAGGGAGGCTAGTGCACTCCATTCTTTATCTTATCAAAGATATTATAATTCTATGTTAATTTTTTAATATAAGAAAATTAGTCCATATATTTATAGGAGTTAAATACTATACTCTCTTTTATCATAAGAAGTACTCTAAACTTATATTCTTCCATTGAAGCATTGTTATCGGAACACGGCAAAATTGGTTCAGTCGTTTGAGCATTCAGACGCTGTAGAGTGTAGACTTTTATTAAATTATCTTGCTATGTAACACTGTCACACTGCCATCTGCTGCTGCAATATCACGAGTTAAATTAGTTCATTTTCAAATTGCCCCCTTCAAGAATAGTACTCCGTGATTGCAACACTTCAAACTAAATCATTTTAAATTTCAGGATTTCACACATTGTTGAGTTTGTGACTCCAAAAACACTTCATGTTAAACTCTGCAAGAGTTGTATACTACACTATGACTGCAGTCTGCATCACTAGTTCATATCGAAATTGAATGCTGTAAGAATCATCACACTTCAGCATAGTTGATGCGTTATAAATTTATTATTACGGTTTCGAATTTTAGTTCCTTGAACATAAAATCCTAGTTCTAGAAACTAAATACTGGAATCATGTGTGCATTTTGGAAACTAAATTCTAAACACTTAAAAAGCAATAATTGTGTTCCAGAATAGAGTTTCATGCTTTGGAATCTAGTTTTCAGAACATTAAGCTTAACTAGAAACACATTTTTTTATCACACTCCTCATAAATTTGAAAATCTATTATGGAACACAATTATTGTTTTTTAAGTGTTCAAATTTAAAAGGCTTAACTAGATTTTGAGTACAAGTTATTATTATTGGTTAAAATTTATTAAAAATACAAGGTTTTACGTTTTATAATGAATTTCTTAATTTTATAATTTCTTAATTCCTGCACCTTTTATTTTTTTTCCAGAATGTCTATTCTGAAATATAAAATTATATTCTGGAATGCACTCCATTTTTTACTTCTGAAATTACCATTCTGAAAGGTTAAAAAAATTTCGGAAAGAATACAGGAAGCTAACAGCCCAATTTGTATTGCCTTGGGCTTTAGCTTGAGGTATTTTCTACACTACTTACTAGACCGCAAAAAAAATATCTTTTGCAAGGAAATTGAACTCTTATCTTACCAAAAGAATTACATATGCTTAAACACGAGTTTAATGTAAAAGTTTTGACACCGTTGTTCAATGAAAAAATATTTTGGATGTAATTTTTAAAATTATTATTAGTAACTAAATTTAATTAAATAATAGTGTAGAAATCTCTTACATTATTGATACGTATATTGCTATATTATTTATTCTAAACATAATCTGACTTCATTCATTATTGAATTCATACACGCAAATATAGGACCAGCAAGAGATGATGCTGACAGAATGGACTAGAAAGAAAGTTTCTAATGAAATGACTTTGGTTTTCAAAATCCCCACGCATGTAAAACACATACTTTAAGTGCGTATTAGGTGAAAAATATACACATGCATATGCTCTCGGAATACGAAATACCAAGTTTAAAGCTAAGCTATTAGATCTTATTGGAGCCAAAAGCGGTGCTCCATATGCTAACATATGTATAAAAATTAAAAACTTGACGTGATTGTCTTTTGGTCTAGCAAAAGAGCAAAAGTTCAAAACCAAGAATCAGGGTAAGGTACCAAACCATCCAAAGTTCATCTCTCTACAATTTGCACAACAGTGACAACACATTTTTGGTATCTTGTACAATTTTTGGCAAATAAAGAAGGTAACAAAGTCCAAAGCCTCAGAAAATGCATGAATATACTGACTAAAGAAAAAAAAGAAGGGGGAGGGGGGTGGAGAGGCATACAGATAATTCACCTGTCCTTAAATTGGTGACTGACTTAGTATTTGCTTATTTATAAATGTCGTTGTGTTTGGAATAATAGTAATAATTAAAGCATGTGGTTGAACACTTACAATTTCCCAAGTATATATAGAATAGAACAAAATTAAAGGATTGGGAATAGTACTATAAGAATCAAACTTTTCCCTAGTGGTAAAAGCTTCTCTACACCTGCACTCCATTATTAATTTCCCATACCATGCTAAAATCTAGTGCGATAAAAACAGGCCATGTGTGAGGTGCAACTGCAAGTGTAGTCTTCTAGGTGAGGCTCAATAAATAGCCCCCTTCGATCTCTCTCTCAATGTGCAAAATCTTATTCTCAGTCTTCAATCACTGTCCAAATTAAGACCATGTGGTTGCTTATGCCAAGTCTTCAACGTAAATAGCAATGGCCTTGTATGGCTGCCGAAGTCATTCCCCAATGGAACCTTAGTGACAAAATCTGTAAAATCATATCCACAACTTTAGATGGACCTGTTCATCTAAAATAAGAATTACCCACCACTCATTCCACTTAAGTCCATGCTATCATAGCTGTTCCTGTCACCATCATATACAAGTTAAGTAGCATTAATTATTATTAATAATAATATTTGTAGATTTGGTAGTATTTTTTTAGTCTGGGATCCACACCAATTCCCACCACGCAGAAGGGTATGCATTTTTATTTTTTTTTATGTACAAGACAAGTAGATGGACAATAGACATATATACTTGGTTCACTTTCATCTAGCTTGGTTTCAATTTTAGCCTACTGACTTACTGAACTATAGCCTATTTATCGTCTCAAAGATTAAATTGTTATGGCTTGTGTCAACCTTACAAATAGGTAAAGTTACATGTTAAAAGAGATAAAGGGTAAAAACAGAGAGGTACATAGCCAGAAGGGTAAGATCACAGTTTAGGCTTTTGAAAAGGAAACATTAACAATAATATGCTTGAAAAAAAAAAGGTGCAAAATTGAAGAGAAAACAAGAAACCTGGATCTTGGTGTATCATATCCAAAGGGTTAGCTAGTCTTCTAGGGAATGGATTTTCTAGTGTTGAATTTTCACATGACCATATATGTGAAAATTAATTTCGTATCTGTCTCATAAAAATTAAACTGGTGAGTCCATATTAAAATTAAAAATTGTGTAAATTTAAGAAGAGAGAAATAGGCACAATTTTCAGATGATATGATCATGTGAAAACTATCCATTCCCAATTTTCTGGTTGCTTTTTCTCCTTTTCACCTAATTGCTGTTAAAGTAGGGTATGCACTATTTAATCAGAGTTCTATTATTGGTTTCAAACACGACTTATCTGGATATATACTTACCTTTTAAAGGCACATAGAAATGCGACCAGAGACAAGTCAGTTTTCATTTCACACAAGTTTGGCGCCAAACACTTAAACAAGAAGACTCCATAACTTCTGCCACTCCAAGTGAATTCCCCAGGCGGGGTTTCAAATTTTATGTTAAAAATTGTTAACCATCGATCAGATGTAATTAATTTTTCTCCAAGCGGAATGTTAAGCATTGATTACAAATATGGTCATAACAGTACTTACAAAACTAAGATAATATTCTTCTTTTAAACTACTTTTGGGGAGTGAGTTAAACTTCATATGAGCCTAATAATAAGAACTTATCCAGTTTTAAATTCAGCTACCTTAATTCAAATGTCAAATCACATTGAGAAGGAATATGGTTCCAATGGGAACGGATCCTCTCTGATAGAAGAAAAAAAATCACCATGTCAAGTGTTACGATTTTACTTTTTCTTTTCTTTTAAATATCAATTTTAAAAAAATATATATCGATTGAATTTATCAATGAGTTAGGATCTCATGTACACTCTGTTTATTAGTAGAGATGTGTGAAAAAAAATAAAAGTATGAGAAATGGAAATGGATGAAAGTGAGTTAAAAAATAGAGAAAAATAAAATTGTTTGATTGGGTTGACATAAAATATAGAAGAGATGAAATATTTAAATTAAAGAAGCTAGGTAAGTGATAAACGTTTGTCGTGTCGCTTCAAAACAATTAAATTACGTTAATTCTGTAGCACAGAATTAACCTAGGTCGACTCAAAGACACTATCAATATCAATATGGTTCTATCTTCAATTCACTACTAACAGTAAAGGAGATTTTTGTCAAACAGTTTGCATGCGCTAAATGAAAATTGCAAAAACACAAACTACGATTAAAGATCAATGCAGAAACTAACAGAATTTATAACAAGTAATGTAAAACAGATTAAAGAACATCAATCCAATTCATCAAACCAACTTATTCGAATCATCATCGTTCTCAGAAATTTATCCTATTGTAAAAGTTTATTCAATTTCATTAGAAGCAGTTCAATCGAATTAACCCCTAAATTAATTGAAACCACAACCCTAATTGAAATATCATCCAATTAATCTGTGATTTATTTTCGAAATTAAGAAATAAATCCATAACCTAATCTGCTTTCAATCCTAAACGCATTCATAATCATGAAAACAGAATAGCAATTGAAGAAGAAAGTGAACATTCACACAGAATTCAAAATACCAAACCAGAACTCAAATTCTTCTCTTGCTTGGGTTGGATCCTTGGATTGATTGATTATTTAGCCTTCCATGATCATCATCAATGAAAGCCCCATGAAATAAGTGCACGAAAATGGAAGAAGGAAAAACGAAAATGAAAAACAGTTGATAGAAAATAAGAGAAAGGGTTTTGATTCTAAAAACTTAAAAAGAGAAATGTAAAATTATTTTTGCAAAATGAAATGTAATGTATTAATTCCTCCTAATGTCACTAATATATAGTGACTAAGCCTGAAGAAAAGAATAGGCCATGAACAACCCATCAATTCTAATTATTTATGTTATTTACACCAATAAAAGTCCAACCCGCAGCCCAAAATACAAGTGCAGTGGTTCTGACTTCAAAGCCTAAAATGACCCTCTAAATGGCAGAATTGGCCTTGGCTTATTTCTGGCAAACTTGTAGATCTTTTCGTTATCTTTCCAGAGACTACTAGAACGCTCAATTTGGAGTTCTGTAGAGCTCTGTAGGTCCTATACAAGGCAGATATATCAAGTGAGCATAAAATCCAAAAATACGTAACAATTAGCAATTAAGGCCACTAACTTGCCTAAGACAAAAACTAAATTAGAATGGGAAAATAAAAGTTCAAGAGAAGTCAAATAAGCTAAGAATGATAGAAAAATATTTAACTAAAGACACTCCATCAATAAGTAAAAAAATAATGATTAACCAATTTCTCATTTAACCTTCAACATACACAATATTTCATTGCTTTTTATGATGAGACTTCTTTTTATATATACACGGCATATAACCGATTATGTACCTTTTTGACTTTTTTTTATTGAATTAAAGGGATATAATTGATTATGTAAATAACATAATTGAGTATGTGTTTGATTTTACTTTGTAGAATTGATTCAAAATCTATAACTGATTTTAGATAATTTTTTACAAGTTTGATATATTTCACATTGAATAAAAGTTTAAAATTGATTCTAGAAACATAATTAATTCTAAATTAAGCGACTTTAAGTAGTTTTTGTGTTGGATAAAAAAAATATTAAATTTTAATTCAAAATCAATTCTAACAAAAATCACAAAAACATAAATTACATCACTTCAAAATCAATTTTCTTTATAATCAATTCTACCAATGTTCATCCAAACCATAGTTGTGAAATCGGACTAGGTCGATCGATCGAATTGGAAAATGGTGGCTTAGTCGGTCCAAGTTACCTTTCAGACAGAAAATGCAGTCGACATGAATAAACCAAATTTAACCCAATCAAGTTTGGTCAAAATCAGTGGTCCTAACCAGATTAACTCGATTTGACCTAATCAATCATCTTTTATTATTTTTTTTTCAATTCCTTTTATTTAATAGAATTATTTTAGAATTCCTAAAACATGTTAAATCATTAATAACTAATTATTAAATACTAGTATATAATATGCTCCTATAAAATTGTTTTGATCTTGATAACAATATATAACAACTAATAATTATTATTTTAATCTTGATATGATTTAATATTTATGTGTTTTATATATCTCCACCATACTTATGATCATTTGACAACTTTTGTACTTAGCTAGCAGCAGAAAATAACAAGAATTTCTTTAGTAATTTAATGATAACATCCAACAAAATAATTTATAGTAATAAATGATTAGGTAATATTGAAATATAGATTATGAATTGTTCACATTTTGTTAGCTATATTATATATATATATATATATATATATATATATATATATATATATATATATATATATATATATATATATATCGGGTCAACCAAACCAATAAATGACTCACTGATCCAACCTCTAACTCATTGATCCAATGACTCGACCTGGTCGATTTTCATAATACTGATCCAAACACGTATTGATTAGAAAAGTGTCAAATAATTGATTATGTTTTTAGCATAATCGATTATGTTTCACAGTTGCTCACGCAATGCAATGAGTTTCTCAATGGGCTTCAAGGTTAGTTTCAACAACAACAAATTTTGGCTCCTCCAACATTGGTTTTACTATTCAATTCACAACATTTCACCTCTCTTTGGGATAAAAGATAAACCTATGAGGACCACAAATTTTTAGAAACTTTCAGTTTACTTTCACTTATCACAAACAACTCTCACTTTTACCTTTCATTCTTTTTCATTGCATTTCAACCTCACCCTTATTTCATTCACATTTTCCAAACACAGTTATACAGATGAAATCATTGTAGAAAATCCATTTCCAATTAGAATTTTGTTTATAAGACTAGGGTAATCCTTTTTCTTTTTAAATTAGTTGTTAAAAATGAGTTATTCTTAGTCAATTTCTAATATGAAAAAATATAATATAATAATAAATAATTTCATTAATATGTAAAACTAATATATATATATATATATATATATATATATATATATAACTCTAAGAATTATTTCAAATTATTTAAGAAGGAATTGAGTTACTTTAAGAGTAACTCTAAAAGAGTTACTACTTAGAATCTCTACAATTCCTTTTTAAAAAAATTAATTATTCTAATGAGTAATCAATCTTAACTATTAGATTTAAACAAAATGAGTGTTGAGGATGGGGATGGTTAAGATTTATTATTCATTAGAACCATTAGATTTCAAGAAAATGAATAATTGAGATTAAAAGTAACTTTAGAATTACTCTTAAAGTAACTTGATCACTTATATATCTCTGAGTAATCAGCTCATAAGTTTGTAAACATCAAATTATTCAAAATTCATTAATCATGAAAACAATGCAAAAATCAACATTACACCTTATTCAAGATTTTTTATCAACAAATATTAGTTGTTAATATTATCTCTAGTCCTATATATAAGCAACAAATGATATTTTTCTTTGGTCCTAATTATAAGCAACAATGACTAGTTTTCAAACTTATTAAGAGTTAAATGTCTTTAATCCCTTTAATTTATTGCTAACTCTATTTACTAGACACCCCACTCATTCCTTATACAAATGTGTGCCTTAATTTTTTGATTCAGTAACTAACGTTCTTTGTGCACCTAAAGAAAATTGAAGGGACTCTTTGCTCTTTTTGCACATGAGGAAAGTAAAGGGACTCTCTACAAGTGGAGTACGTACCACTATTAATTCGAAGGAACACTCATTGATACCCTTAATTCTTCATTTTTATCTTTAGTTTGAGGAGCGAGTCATCTTCCACTAGAGTACCTCCATGGGTCTCAAGCATGAAGTAGAAGAGAAAGTGATTTTTTATTTCAACTTGTTGCCAACATATTCAAATGAACTCATTATTTTTAAAGATTCACTGGACAAGATTGTTGAAGATTCAACGGACATTACAAGTGAAGATGAAAAAAGTGTGGAGAAAGCATTTTCAGAGGCAAGCAAAAATCATGGCTTAGGTATGATTTAACAAAGACAAAGATGTTAACTTGAATGACTGTTCTCCTTCAACTTCCAATGGATGCAACAATAAGAAGCTTCTTGACCTTCACATATTTCCAGATGAAAGACATGATTTTGGTTGTGAAAATGAAGCTTTGAACAATGATGTTTTATCATTGTTGAAGATATATTTAGATAAATTCAACCACTGATTAAATACCAATGTATAACGAGGTTATGACTTTGAATGAGTATTTGTTCAAAAAGCTTGTCCTTAGGTTTTTGTTAGTGTTTATGATTTTGCTTGAATCCAATTGTAATCTTGTGATTGGGTTTTTGATAGAACTTCTTGTTACTACATTTTTTAGTGAACTCAATTTTACACATTTTTTGTCTTTTTCATCCATGAAAATTATACTACTACTATTAATTTGAGTAATTTCTTCAATTGAACAGAAGCTAATAGAATAACTATTCCATGAACTCAATTTTACACATTTTGGCTTCACGTGAAGGAGGACACCTACATCTCAAGTGCATAATAAGGTGGTGGAAGGTGTAAGCTTAAAGGGATCATGCATGGTATATGGGGATTGGTGGGTTAATCATGAATAAATTTGGATGTTTTTATTTGGTAGATGTTCTTATTCACATAGCAAATTATATGCAGGAGGGATAATTAAGAATGACATGCCTTCTTTGTGTAGAACTTGGTAGTGTGGGGTCATATACTTTTTAGGATTAATATAAATTTACTTTGTGTACTTATGTGGGAATTTACTTTGTGCTATTATGTGAGAAAGTATAGTTTCAAATTAAGAATTCTGCCTAGACATGACTATCGGCCAAACAAAAAAGTTTCAATTGTTCATGGTATAATTGGGTTAATGATCCAAATTCATTGAATCATTTGGCAAAGAATGGCATCTTATGTGTACATGATGGCTAAAGTAATTGGACATATTGGTGTATATGCAATGTTATAGTGCATTCCACTTAATTTAGATTTGCATTTGACTTGGAATTCATTTCCTACCTATGCTCCAAGAGGTTGCAAGTAAGTAAAGTTTCTCCAATATCTTCACATAGAACCAAAACCAATAACACCACCATATCTTTACTACCAATTTACTGACATAAATAGCAACACAACAACACCACCCTATACCCACCAACAAACCAAAAATAGTAGCACTGCAATAACAGTATTACAGCCACACCAGAATAGCAACTCCACCCTACACCCAAAATAACCAAACCAAAAACAATAGCAAATTCTAATATATGGTAAAGTAAATGACGGTGAAACTTGTTGTAATTTTTGGAGTTGAATGAGGGGGTAACGACATTGTTCTTAACCATTTGGTGGGAAATCATAATTTTAAACAAATTTTTCAATGAAAAATTTAAAATTAAGTTTTAACATTTAAAAAAGTGTAGTATTTATTGGTACTTTTGTCAATCATTGGATTATGAGTTCTGACATTAAATATAACTATCATTTAAACTTAAGGATATTTTTGGAATAAAAACTGAATTTATGGTAGTATTAATTATAAATAACTAAATGAACCACTTTAATTGGTCTTGATGATTTGTATTATGTTGTTTATACATAGGATCGAAAGTAGTAGTTAATTTTTTGTTAGCAAGGAGAATCGAACCACGACCTTCTACCACCCAACCAACTTTATTCACTAATAATACCTACGAAAATACAAATCAAAGAGGCAATCATCAACCAAGAATATTGGGAGTGGGGAAGACAAATGAGGTGATAGACTCACCTGTTATGAGACCTAGGCTCTATGGGAGGCTTAGGTTCTCATCTTCTCCTACTTTCTGTTTCATTTTTTTTCTTTCCTTTATAAGGTCAAGTGTATGTATTTGTGTCGGATCAAAATTCAACCCCCTTATTATGCTTTAAAAACTTTCTCTGATACTCTTTTAAGGATTAAAGCCCACTACACACAAAATAACATTTAATTATTTAGTGATCTAATTAAACTAATTTATTGGATGTTACATATACTCCAATACGTATCCAAGATTTATCTCTGATAGTGACACTAAAAATTGAAAAGTATAGATATGTATCTATGATCGCCAGTATAAAGGAGTGCCTCTAACTTATCCTCATGCTTCCACAATTGATGTTATATTGTAAGTCGACTTGATTCTAGAAAACCCTCATATATTATCAATCTAAGTGTGAGTTTCCATAATTATATACAAAAATTAGGTTTGTGTTTCCCTAGTAAATCTCGCACATGTTTTTTTAGCACATTTGTTATTTTCTCATGTGATATTCCAAAAAGAGAATATAAACTTTTGCAAATTCCTTCATCATGAAAACATGGGTGTACAAGTCCCCTTTACAAATTGTTTTTTTGGGGTAGTTTATGTGGGGGGAAATTAGGAGGGATATTTATTTTGTTTTGAGAGGAATTTGGGGGGGGGGGGGGGGGGTTGATTTGGATAGAAAATATATATGAGAAATAAAAAAAAATAAAGGAATGAAAACTTTATGTTAAAAATTTAATAAAGTAAAAAAATATTTATCATATAATTTATTTTTTCTCTCTATTTTTTCACTAATCCAAATAAGCAGAGAGTTTTTGTTCTTCCTCTTTTCCTTCTTATTTCTATTCATTCAAATAACACATATTTTCTACCTTTTCCTCTTTATTTCTACCCCTTCTATTTCTTTTCATTCTAATTCCTTCCTTTATATTTCATTTTTAATACAAACAACATTAAACAAAAAGGCTATTGGTTGGTAATCTTCATGGCAAACTCACCCTTCCCGAGTGGTTTAGGTGTCGTTGTTTCCATAACATTCGCATATTCTGATTGATGGAATTCAATAGGTGAGACTTTTGGTATGCAATGGCGGATTCCTCTACAAACCTAAAGCAACTAAGTCCAACTTGTTATAGATTTAGCATTATTCAGTTGAATTTCGATATGATTATTTCTACCCCAGGAAAATAAATAACATGGAATGACCTGTTTTTAGGTGTAATTCTAAGATCGCAGGAATCTGCTAAAAAATTTATTGGTGTGATCATGGACGTGTGGCCCAGGAGTGTGATTTTTGAGTGTAAGTCCACTTAAGAGACACTGGTGCAAATGTACCAAAAACCAGTTCTAAAAAGGAAATTTACAAGTTAGCCAGTGGCTATAATAAATTGCAGTATTAATTGTATCACCCAATTTTGGAAGATAAAATCTGACAGAGTTCATTCACATATGCTAATGCTTATTATCAAAAGATTAAAGAATAAAATTTTACCAATGAAAACAAAGATATTTCATATTTTATTTTTAATAATTAAGACACATTCGTAGTAACAAGTATGTATTATACACTTACCTCAAGCCCCCAACATCAAATCTCCCGCATTACATCAACACATATGTATTTGCCAAGAGCCCAAGACTAATACTACGACCTAACGTAATTTGTTAGAAAAGAAATAGAAAACGAAAGAAAAAGCTTATTCTTTCTCTCACATCGTCACTTGCTGAATTTTTGTTTAGCGTGTTGATTTTACAAGGAAAAAAAATATTACAACATTGTCTTGTTAATTAATCTTTATTTAATATAATGGATTAGAATGCCAATAATTTAGAATTATAAGTTTTTTTTGGCTTTGTCAATAAATTTTCAATAGCTTGTTATGTGTAATATTGTAAATGTTTTTAGTTTATTTTTTAATTAAAATTGAAAATTTGTCTTTAATAATTCACGAATTAAAAATTGACTTATAATATTGTACGTAAGTTAAGGAAAAAGCATGAATTTTTTTACCAAAAGAAAATATACAGATTGCATCACAAATGCAATATTCATTTAATACTCTACTTTTTTTTGTCAAAAAAAAAATTTAATGAGATATATTTAGTGTTTCTTAATTAGTATCCTTAGGTTACTTTGACTCTATTGAAAGTTACCAGTATATATATATAAATTGTACGTGAGTTAAGGAAATAAGGATCAACTGTAAAAAAACATAGGTATTACATCATAAAGGTGAAATTAATTTAATACTTACCTTTTTTCGTCAAACAAAAATATTTAATGTGGTAAATTTAATGTTTGTTAACTAGTTTCTTAAGTTACGTTTTAACAAGACTCTATTAAGAATTACTATTATTTTTTTCTGAATGTTAAGAATTACTACTATTGTATGTAAGATTAGAAATTTTCGCTTTATTTAATATATAAATATTATAAGTAAATTAGTTCTTAAAATTAATAATAATAAAAACATTAATATTTTATTTTTCTAACCAAACTAAATGAAATAAAGATTTTTTTTCAAAAAATAATAGGATTTTGGAAAAACTTAGGCTCTGTACTAAAAATACTTTGTATATTATTTCTTAATTAAAATTTACTTAAAAAGTATTTTCATTTATTTTTACTTTATGTTTAGATAGAGAAAAAATATTTAAATTTTCTTATTTAATTAAAGCGAAAAAAGTTGGGCTTGAAATTTGAAAAAAACAATATTTAATCAAACAATAACTTCAGGGATGCCTCTATTATCTAGTACAGTAGTACTTGAAATTAAAATTTTATCTATTTTTCATTTTTCAAAAATCTAAACAAACCTGGTGTGAGTTGTGAGTGAGTGATCGAATCTTAGCTTTCGTGAAGCCAAGCCAAGCCAAAGAGAAGACAGTGAAGAGAGTTAAAAGTAGAATCTTAGCCAAGCCAAACGCTCCACATGGCCATGGTTAAAATTGTTGGGAGTTACGATTTACAGTACAGCTTATAACATAGAAACTAGAAATTTCAGAACATCATCTATGACTGCTAAAATATATACTCATAATAATACAATAAATAAATACAAAACTCTTTTATTACAATCTATAAAACACTTTTTATGTCACTATTCTCTCTCCTCTTTTAATCTAATTTATGACACATTTTATTTTATTGTACAGGTACAATATTTTTTTGTTCAATAAATAAAGGCACAAAAGAAAGAGTGAACTCTTGGAGCACCGTTCTCTTCTCTGTGTTAGAGCTTCTTTTTCCTTTCGCTCATGCCTCTCCAGTCTCAACCCCCTTTCTCTCTCTTTCTCATTCACCCTGAAAAACAGGATTCAGAGGTTTTAATGACTACCCTCCATTTTTGAACCTCTCTCTTTCTCTCTCTCCGAGTCTGAGCTTCGCTGTTCAGACTCGCTTTCTCTGCTCACTCAGAGACTGAGACACTTTTCTTTTCTGTCATTGGCTCTGTGTTTGCTTCCAAAAGCTCTACACGATAAGCCAAAGATTGAAAGACCCTCTCTAGCTTATTCTCTGTTTTTTCCCTGTCCCAGTTTCTCAGATCTACTATCACCCCTTTCTGCATTTTCCCTTCTTTGTTCTTACAGTCTTTTGCTCCATTGCCTTGTAAGACCATGAGTAAAGAAGAGTTTTTGAAGATACAGGTATGCTCTTTCGTCTAAAACTCCCACCTTTCTCATTTTCACATGTTAATTTCCATGCTTTTTACTTGCTGCTGAGTTTGGTTTTCCTTTTCTTTTTTTTTTTGTCTTGCGTGTGTGTCATTTCTGATAAAGTTTCATGTTTTGTTTTACTTTTACCCCCATTTCAACAATTCCTCTTATTTACAACGAAATTTCTCTTTATTCTGTGTTGCCTCTTGGGATTGCTTGTACATGCAGAAATGTGTTCTCAAAGTGAACATACACTGTGACGGGTGCAAAAACAAAGTTAAGAAAATCTTGCAGAAGATTGATGGTATGTTATGCCTCTATAAGAAAAATCTCTCATGTTATGATCTCATTTCAGTATTTCACTATTGAAAGCTTCTTTTTTGTTCCTTGAAAAAAAAAACAAAATCACTGAGTCCATTTATTTTCGCAGGGGTGTTTACCACCGAGATAGATGCAGAACAAGGGAAGGTGACGGTTTCAGGGAATGTGGACCCCAACGTTCTCATCAAGAAGCTTGCGAAATCAGGGAAACATGCAGAACTCTGGGGTGCTCCCAAAGGAAACAGCAACAATAACCAGAACAACATGGCGAACCAGTTCAAGAACATGCAAATTGACAATGGCAAAAGTGGGGCAAACAACAAGGGTCATAAGGGTGGTGGTGTGAATAACCAGCCAAAGGGTAATAATCATCAGCAGCAGAACCCCCAACAGCAGCAGAGCTCTCAACAGCAGCTTCAGCAGCACCTCCAACAGCTTCAGCAGATGAAAGGGTTTCAAGATATGAAGCTGCCTCAATTCAAGGACATGAAGCTGCCCAACCCGAACCCGAATTCGAAAGCGGTTAAGTTCAGTTTGCCTGAGGATGATTTGTCTGATGATGAATTAGACGAGTATGATGATGAGTTCGACGACGAGTTCGATGACGATGAAATGGATGATCCTCAGTATCCTCTGAATAAGATGATGATGATGAAGCCCCCCATGGGTGCTAAGCCTCCTATTGGTAATGTCCCTATGGGTAATGGGGCTCAGATGATGTCGAACAGTATGATGAATGCTCAGAAAGGTGGCAATGGTGGTGGTAATGGTGGAGGTAATAATGGAAAGAAAGGAGGTGGTGGTGGTGGAGGACCTGTGCCTGTTCAAGTGCATAACATGGGTGGTGGAAATGAGGGTAAAAATGGAAATGGAGGAAAGAAAGGCGGTGGTGGTGGTGGCGGAGGAAATAATCAAACTCAAGGTGGAGGTAACAAAAACAATGGTGGCAAAAATGGAGGTGGGGTGCCAGAGGGTAAGAATGGAAACAACAAAAACAATGGTGGTGGTGGTGGTGGTGGTGGAATACCAAATAACAATGGGAATGGAGGTAAAAAGGGTACTAATGGAATGGCTGAAGGTGTTCAAGCTATGAACATGTTCCCAAACATGGGTGGTCATAATCCTAGTTTGGTTGGGGCTAATGTGGGTCCTATGAATAACATGAGCATCCCTATGGGCAACATGCCCATGACCCAAATGGGCAACATGCCAGCAGTTCAAGGCCTTCCAGCTGCTGCCGCGATGAACGGTGGTGGTGGTGCCGGTGCCAGCGGTGGATACTTCCAAGGTGGTGTTGGTGGTGGTGGGCCAGATATGATGCCTAGCAACCCTTACCAACAACAGCAATACATGGCTGCAATGATGAACCAACAAAGGGCAATGGGGAATGATAGATTCCAGGCAATGGGGAATGATAGATTCCAGCCAATGATGTATGCTAGGCCTCCTATGGCTGTCAATTACATGTACCCTCCTCCTTATAGTTACCCTCCTCCTCCTCCTCATGAACCATATTCCAACTATTTCAATGATGAGAATACTTCCAGCTGCAGTGTTATGTGAAAGAGTAATGGGTGGTGGTGAATGGTGATGGTGGTTGCAAGCCTTTTCTAATCTGATGATGCAATATTATACAATGGAAATGAGTTTTTAATTTTAGTTTGGTTTTTCTTCAATTTTTCTTTTTATCCTTTTTTTCCCCTCTCTATGTTAAACTAGAGCTTTTGGTCACCATAGGGGAGTAATTTTATAGATATTATAATATTATGATCTTGGGAACTATATGAGATCATGTAACGGGGGGATATGGTTATGGTGGTGGGCTTCCTCCATGTGAGATGTTTATATGTGTTTATATGTTGCAAAACAGAAATAAATTTTCAGAAGAAAAACGAAAAAAGAAAGAGAATGGGGTGAACAAAAAAAGAAGCGCCTATCTCAGTCTTTTTTCCTCCGGAAGTCTTAAATTTTTCTTCACAATCAATCTTTTGCCATTCTTTATCATTTTGTTCTGGCACGCACAGTAACATCGTGTCCATTAAAGAATGCTTTGTGTTGCTTTTCGACCCCTTATAATATTTGACATTGTCCCTGGTTTCAATGTGAGGGAAATCATGAATGTTTGCGTGGTGGGGTGCACACTGAAGTGGCATTTTGAGGCATGGACCCAGCATCAACCAAAAACAGTGGTTTTATTGTGATGATAAACCCCAAATTCCTGTGTCAGGAGTGAATTAATATTTTGGAAAAAAATACTGATGACACTGTTGTATGTGTTCCATCCCATTTAATTTATTTAGTTACAGCTCCCACAAACCAATGTTTTTTTGCAGCTAATTGGAACCTCTCGATAATCACAGTGCAAATGGGGCACTAGGCTTAATATTAGGATATTCACATGGGTTGACTGTTGAAGCCGTTGTTGATCTGATATCATCATTCCTTACATACCCAAAATAATTCACCAGGATTCTTAAAAGCTAGTGTGGATTTTGCTATCCCAATTCATAAATTTGTTACCACGACCTGATATATATATATATATATATATATATATTAAAATTGATGCATATACATTTTTTTTCCTCTTGAATCTTGATACTTGTTAATGGTATACATTGGGTGGGACTGCATTTTTTTTTTACTTTTGAAATTTTGGATATATATTCAATTTTTGTGTTGAATCTCATAAAAAAATTGTTTCAAGTTCATGATATATTAAAAGTTTTGGTCTTAGTTCTTGTTAGTTAAATGATAATTTGATATCATCTTAATCGCTTTTTCAATATATACATGTTATGTTATCACTTAATTAATGTCAAAGACTTAAAACAACTTATAATGTATCATGGACTCGAAACAATAACAAAAAAAAATCATATATTTAAAACAAAAATCAGGTATATATAAAAAATTTAAAAGTTATTTAAGTCTTTTTTATCCATGAAAATTGAAGATAGTATTAGAATATTTATATCAATTTATACATTATGTTCAACCATTAAAAAAAAAACTTCCAACAAAACTTCCTTGATGTAAATATTAAATTATTAACAATTTTGTAAAAGAAGAAAATATTAAGTAATTCTAGCTAGGCATACCTATGATGGTGACCACATATGATGCATGTGTGATGTTTGGACTTACACAACTAGTTTATGAGTATCAAGAGATTTTTTGTTTATATAAGTGCAGTAGGGGCAATGTTTGGAAGTGTGCAAGGCAAGAGGCGCAAAGATACATAAATCCAACAACGGATTGCATGTTTGCATCGCTTCTGCTGATTTTCTCCTTCTCACTCTAACTGAATGGTGTTCAATTATGGAAAAATATTTTTCACTTATCGTGCATGAAAGAAATTTTTAAGGTAAACATTAATCAATCAATGACCTTATTAAAAAGTTACTAAATGTATTACTATTGTTTTTTTTTTTTTACAAAAATCAAAAAGTACTGGTAGTACTATATTTTAATTACAACTTTTTAATATGTTTTATTTATTAATTTATTAACTAATATCCTGAGCCAGAATTTGTTTTTGACAGTTTATCTTATCTTATTATGAGGAAATTTTGGATGGACTCAAACTACATACTTACATCATGTATTATAAAAAGATCTAATTCAATTAATTGATCATGATGTGAGTATTATAAACTCTCTAATTTTAATATTTTGATTGTTTTACATGTATAACTAACATATTTTAGTTTTTTACTATATTATTAGTATAAGTATCTATTATTTTTTTGTTAATAATATTTTTTGGAGAGTTTGATTAATTACTTTCGGTGAGTCTCTCCTTTTAATTACACTAGTATAATAACTTATGTCATGCGATCTTAGGTTTACAATTTACAAATTCTTATATTATTATAATTTTGAATGTATTTGTGATATTTTTTTATTTTAAATATATATTTATATATTTGTCTTTGTGTCCATGCATGTGAGTGTATGCATGTGTGTGCATGAATGTGCATATGCTTGCAATAATATTTGTATCAGTTAAAAAAATTAAAAATAAATAAATTTAAGACATATTGTTATAATAAAACAAATAATTTTAAAATATATATTCATACTAAAAATAGACAACTTTGACTTTTTATATTTATACTATAATTATATTAGAGTAATTTAATTTATTTAAGTAATTTCAAATTACATGTACTCGTAAGTTTAAGTTATTACCTACCTATGTCCCGTTAATAAACAAGTAAAGTAAAAATTGATTTATTTTACCCTTAGACACATGTAACATTAAACTATTTCTTTTTAATACGTAAAAAATTTCAGCACATATTTTTTTGTATTTTTAATTGCTATACTTATGATCCAAAACTAAAAGATAGATCAAACAAAAGTTGAGGATGCACAAATACAATAATATTTTTATATTGTATTATATATATATATAGTATTTTATATTATATATATATATATATATATATATATATATATATATATATAACTATAATCAACATTATTCCTAACCATAGTCACCCGTTTTTGTTCCACACACGTACACCCGTGGCAGTGCCAAACCATCTTTGAAAAAACAAAAAACATCAATTTTAACATTATTATAGAAAAAGATGTATAAGATATTTTTCTTTGAAATAACATGTGATAAATGGAAAGGGGGAAAAATGTTAATTGATTAGAACACTCTTTGTCACACATGTGAAACTAAAAAAAAAAAGAAAGTAACAAAAAAAAGAGTGTAAAATAAAAGAGACAAAAGAAAAGGAAATACAATAAAAGATTAAATTAAATTAAAATAATTAATAAATAATCAAACCAAAAAGATGGACAATTTAATTATATATAACTAATTTGAAATAATTAGAATTGAATATTTAATTGTTGGATTACTTATGATTGACTAATAAAAGACAAATTTGGTAATACTAATCATTTTTTTCATTAATTAATTATAATACATTTTTTCAAATAAATAATTTTTCATATTGATAAATACATTCAAAACTTTTTATCAGAAAAATAATTATTAAAAATTTTATATCATAAAATATATTTAAATTTTTCTTATTTCAAATTTAATCATAAAAAAATTAATATCTAAAAAATATACTAAAAAACATTTTATTTTGAATATTTTAAAATAAATTAAATTTACAAACATATTTTAATTTCAATCTAAATCATAAAAAATGGTTTAAAGGGTAAGAAAATACAGTTATAAAAACTTGAGTCATCAAAGATCTTGAATGTTTAATTTAAATATTCACACAATTTAATTGAATTATATTTTTAATAATCAATAAATATATTAATATTTAAATTTGATTTCTAATTGAACCAAATTATTACTAACCATCAAATGATAATGTGTTATCCAAATCTTGAGAAGTTGTTTGATTTCGACAAGTATTATTCAAATCTATTTTTAGATTGTCAAATTTAATATTATAAATTATATTATTTTTCCTAATAACAATGTTCATTGGAGAATTTAACTAGCTACTTTGGGTGAGTCTGTCATTTTACTTTATTTTTTTTCCATCCACAAAATTTAAACAAAATATTACTTAAGATATTTAAAGTTGATTATCCTCAATATCATATAGTTAGATTAACTTAATGTTAGTATATAAGTATTTTAGATTTTTAGTTGGTGCATTATACATGATAAAAATTGTTTTTATACAATTAAAATTTATAATAGATTTTTTTAATATATTAATTATATTGTAATTAAAACATATAATAATTAAATAGTTCTAAATTTATAAAATATATTTTAGAATTATACTAAATAATTTAAATTATGGTATAAATTTATTTTTAAATATTAATAATTAAAAGCTAGAGAACCATTAATTTGAGACAACTTTTTTTTTTGTTAATTGCAGTAATATGTGAAATGTATTTCTGAGAAGAGAAAGTCTTAAGAGTGTTTAATTGTGAGAGGGAGTGAGTGTCACTCTCTCAGTTTTACTTTTAATTATTATATAGGACTAAATTGAAGAAACATATAACACTCTAATTTATTTCTTTTAAAGTGAAAAAGCTTATTGTTATAAATAAAAAGTGAAAAAGTAAATAAAATAAAAAAGTAAGAGTATATAATTTAAAGGTAATTAAAATTATACAATATTTTAATTTAAGTCAACAGTAGATACACTCTTATTATTTATTCATTCACATTAAAATAATCAAATCTAAAAGTTATATAGTAATTAATAATATTAATTTGTAATAAAAATATACTTTTCCCACTTAGTAATAAAAAACAAGTATAGGAAAAGTCAAGAAAAACGTTTGTCGACTTTATATAGAAGCAGTTATTTTATTTATTTTCTGCTTCTTCTTCTTAACTTGCAAAAATATTTTGTTTGAACATGTAGCTTTTTGTACGCTGCTTCGAAGCCAAAATTAGGCATCAAATTGAGGGGAAAAGGCAAAAAAAGTGTAGGTGTGTGTCTACGTACGCGAGAGACAATCAAGTTAATCATGGAAGACGCAGCAGGTGTTCATGTTTTGTGCAGTGATGTTGTAGCACTTTTTTTCTTGCTTTTAGTGGGTCCTTGGTTTTGACCAGACAGAAACCCCTAGAGTTTCACGTGGACCCTTCTTATCTAAAGCTGCCTTCTTATTTTATTTTTATTGGTTAAATTTGTATTAAGCTAATAACATGTATGTTAGAACATTTTTAACGGTAAATAAAAAATATACTACAATCGGCTTAAATAACTTCTTATTCTTATAAAATAGGTAATTTTTTACTTTAGTTATTTAAATTTTATTTTAATTTCTTAAAAAAATTAAATTATTTTGTTTTAGTCATTGTTATCAAATAATAATGTTAATTAATGATGACGTAAAAACGATATTAACAATCTATAATAATCTATTGTCTAGTCACACCACAGAATCTCACATAATAGTTATTACATGTAATATTTTGACAAATTATATTTTTAAATTATTCATTAATTAATTTGACATGATAAATCAATAAATTATCAACATCTTTATTGCATTATCATTTAATATTGTTACTTAATAATAAAAATTAAAAAATTAAAATTAAAATCTTTACGAGTCTAAAATAAAAACTTTTTATTTTATAAGAACCAATAAATTATATAAGATCTCAAAATATTATAAATGATAGATGATTTTAAATTAAGATTTTTATTTTTTAATCTTGGTTTAATTATATTTTTATTTTATTTTATATATAATTTTAATATTTCTAATTTTAATTATTCTCATTTATCATCAAGTATATGATTCAATTGATACAAAATTATTATAATTAATGAATTATCTTGAATTCAAATTTTGAATATATAATTATATTTATAATCTTTAAAAAAATGTTCGTATTTACTTACAAATTGCAAACAAACACACAAAGTAATCAAACATGACAGTGTCATAGAATAAAAATTGTCAAAAGCCTTTATTATTAAAATATTCGTTTTATTAATTAATGTAAAATAGACTGCACTGATTTAGGGGCCATTCATAGCTCTTGAATTTGAGAACAGAGCAAAAGCTAGCTACCATATTCAATGGCGCCACCTCGGGTATATTAATTATTCTTTTAGGGAGTAGGCAATGGTTGTTTATTAGTTTATTCAATTCCAATAATCATTTGATTAGCTTTAGATAATTAGGTTACTTCGTGATAAAGTTTCTTTCCAATGAAATCAAGTTGAATTTGATTTTTGATTTTTTTTTTACATTAATTAATGGTTTAGGAATTGGGTTGAGTAATTTAATTAGCAAATTTTTAATTCGAGGCACCTAATCTATTTATACGATCCAATTTTCTTCATTTTTTCTTTATACACTTACTAGTTTGTGTTTTGTTTTATGGGATATTTCTCCCAATTCTTTTTCTTGTCCAAACTCTCCGTTGTAGAGACAACAAAAACCTAGTCCATCATTATTGTTTTCGTATTTTAAATATTGCAGTTCTCGTCTTTAACATGTGAGTGTGACACTAGCAAGTTGTAACCTAATCTTTATCGGTTAAAAAAGTACAAGGAAGAAAATAAAAATCCAAAATATTTTTCTTAAATCAAACTACTATGAAAGTGATACAACTCTCCACCCATGCCAAGATGAAAGGGGTTACAACTTCATCCACTACACACCACGGTGCCACCTCCCCCGCCCTTTCATATTACCCATTGTGACCTAAATCACCACTCACCCATTAATTTTCGAGGGATACTTGTAGGCTTGTAGCCTATGGTCATTCTCTTAAGTTTTCACGGTTGCTGCTTTTGTTTTTGGTTCAAACTTAATATAAATCTAGTTGTTGAATATTGGTTTCTTTGCTCCTCTATTTACAACGTTGATTTGGTTATAACAGTTGAGTTAATTCCAGTTGCTAAAGTTTTATAAAATTCTTTTTATATTCATGTAAATATCTAATACTAAAAAAGTGGTGCAAGTATGAGTAATTTTTCAGTACATATGTAATATATCTACTCTCTTGATAGTTACAACCCTCAATTTGATATCTTTTCTTTTTATTTTAAAAAATTAAAGTAGAAAAATAACAAAATATGTTACCGTAAAGAGAATACAAAATCTTCTACACTTTGATACAGTGGAAATAACATAAAATTGGGAGGATGAGAGAAAACAGAGAGCGTCTAAAGTTGAGCTTGTATGGTAAAGAGGAAACATCAAAGAAAGAAATTGAAAGTTGATTGACCCATATAAAAACATTTTCATATTAAGAAGGGGGAAATAAGACTAAATTTATGAGATTTAAGGAGAGAGGAAGTAGATTATAATGTAACTGTTTAAATTGATTATTTTATTGTATTTTCTAGTCGCACAATGGAATGGAATTAAAATTCTTAGACATAAAATAAAAGAATATGTTACAATGTGACTGTCTAAATTGATCATTTTATTAAAAATTGATTTATTATAACTTGATTTTTTTATTAGTGTGTCTCTTAGTAGCTTAACAAAATGAGCCTAAAATTGTGGGATGTAATGAGAGAGAGTAGCTTATCATGTGAGTCTTTAAATTGACTCTTTCATTTTGTCTTTTAGCCACTTAACAAAATAAGAATAAAATTGTGAGACATAAGGAGAGAGAGTAAGTTATAATGCGAGTGTTTAAATTAATTATTTTATTAAGTCTTTCGTAATCAAATGAGGCAAATTGTGAGACGTTAAGAGAGAAAGTAGGTTATAATGTGAGTGTTCAAATTGATTCTTTCATTGTATCTTTTAGTTGTGTAATGAAATAAGATTAAAATTGTGGGACGTAGAGAATGAAAATAGGTTATAATGAGTGGTAAAATTGACTTTTTCATTATGTCTTTACACGGGAATTGTGTGATGTAAGGAGAGAGAATAAGTTATAATGTGATTGTGTCCAAATTGATCATTTCATAGTATCTCTCAACCTCATGCCTGAATGACACTGAAATTGTGAGACATTGAGAGAGAATCGGTTATAATGTGAGTGTTTAATTTTCTGTTTCATTATGTATCTCAATCGCACAATAAAATGAATTTGAAATTATAAGACTAAGGAAAGAGAATAAGTTATAATGTGAGCATCCAAATTGGTCTTTTCATTATCTTTCTTAATCGTGCAACTTAATGAAACGTAAAGAGATAGAATAAATTATTATGTGAATGTTCAAGTTGACCCTTTCATTGTTTTTTGTGTCGCACAATAGAATGCTACTAAAATTGTTAGCCTTAAGAAGAGAATATATTATAATATGAGTATTTAAATTGACCTTTTTTTATTGTGTTTCTTGTTCAGACAATAGAATGAAATTGAAATTGTGAAAAGTGAGGAAAGAGCAGTGGCGGAGCCACTTTAGAACTAGCAAGGACCTTGGCACTGGCTAAAATTTGCAGTTATATTGAGGGATGAATTTTTTTTAATAATTATATATATTTATATAATTAATTAGGATTAAAAATAAAATTTGACACTACCTAAAATTAAATTACAAGCTGACTCCGCCACTGGGAAATAGAGTATGTTTCTCAGTCACTTATAAATTAAATTTTTTTCTTAGTCAATTTGACCAGGCTGGTTTACTCAGATTTAACAAAATATATATATATATATATATATTACAAAATCAAACTACCTCCTGTGTTGGTCTACTTAACATGCTATAATAACGTAACTTATGACTATATTTTAACTATTTGTTGGGTTAATGACATTATTGATTGTATGACTTCGGAGAAAATGAATGCCGCCGTATAAATAATGAAAGCAAACTTACATTCAAACGACTGAAACGAGTTACATAAAGTGTTGCTTAGCTTGAAAAACAAGAAAACAAAAGGAAAAAGTGCTCAAGTGTGAAACCGGCCCTTTACGGAGGAAAAAAGAACGCCGTTAAAAGAGATGATAGATCAGTACGAATAAAATAAAGCCTTACAAAGTTACAAGTCATAATTACAAGTTAGAATTTGGGCAAAGCATGGAAAAAATGAATCACGAGTCCGTTTGGCTGTAAGATTGAACCAAATCAGCATTGTTCTATATTGCAATATTTTATGGAGTAGTTTAGTTGGGACTTGGGACAATGGAATACTACTACTATTACTATATAAGACTTTTTTTACGAAAAATATAAATAGCTATTACAATCTCAAAATTCTCCCCCAACCAAATGTTTTGGCAAATGGGCAACCAAAACGACCTACCATTATTAATCTGCAAAACAGTAGAGCTGGATGGCCATTTTCAAGAAAAAGACTTGACAA
Source organism: Glycine latifolia (assembly GCA_013407115.1). Lineage (NCBI taxonomy): Eukaryota > Viridiplantae > Streptophyta > Magnoliopsida > Fabales > Fabaceae > Glycine > Glycine latifolia. The sequence goes on along the minus strand of CM023953.1, from coordinate 11,890,485 downwards.
TATGTCGATTCCCTTAAATTTTATGGGTCTCCTGCTTAATAATAGCATAAAGTAAACTAAAAAATATATAGAACATGATATATGTCATTTGTGATAATTTTTGAGAAATTCAATCAATATTAACTTTGGATTTGTAAAAAAAAGAGATTAATATTGTGATCTTCCTATTTTTAAATTTCAACATGCAATCTAACACTTATTTATTTGTGGTTCTATTTAAATGCCAAATTCTTAACTTCGGGGATGAGCTAAGCTTTTTTCATTAAAGAGCTTAAGAAGCTTCTTTTTCTCCAAAATCACATGACTAGCCTAAATAGATTGGGGTGGAGATTTCTTGTTCACCAATAGAAGAATGCTTCCTGGATTTGGATCGGTGGTCAGGTTATCCTAATTGCTAGAGTAGGGGAGCTTGAACGAATGCAGTTGTGTGGTCATAGTTGGACGAGTTTGAGGAACTTGTGACGTGGATTGGTTAACAATGTAAGTGATTCAATGCTCTGCATCTCTACAAACTTTAATAGTACCTTGTTAGGAAGATTCTAAAGCCATAAGAGGCATTAGACTGTAGTCGGATAATGGATATATAGTTAGGCCAAATGATATTGAGTCAACATGCATGTTTTATTTATTTATTCATGTGAGTCAAGATTAGCCTAATGACAACTCAAAACACCTACAAATAAAGAATGATGATGTAATGCAAAATTTGAATCTCTTTTCTCTATTAAAAAAAAATAAAAATAGTATTAGCTATTGAATCATAATTTGGGGGCATATAACTATAGTCATCTATCTTAAGATTAATTATAATTAAACTTAAATTTTGGGGATATATACATGTATTTCTTTTTAAAAGAGAAAGTTAAAATGTAAAAACAATATATAAAATAAGAAATATAAATGTAATTTCCTTATCAAATATAGTAAGATTTAATTATATATACTATTAATCTAAAAAAGCTCATAAAACTTATCGTTTTCTAAGAATCCAAGAGAGAGATATATTTTAAAGGTCTATTTAACTGTGTATGTTAGTGAGTCAGTGGGTTCCCAAAAGCTTCATTGCAGGGATATGGTTATTATAGTAATATGGTTTACAGAGAAACACAGCAAAATGCTCTGGCTAGCAGAACACCCCCCTCTCTCATTACACTACACCGCTGTCTTCAACAATTGAGTAGATCCAATCGAACGCTCGCATTGCATTATCTAAAATTAGAGGCATGCACATGCACATGCACAGATCTGAACATGGGGCTGCATAGGGTTGAAAAATAGACAATTGAGTCCCGAGAAGTCAAGCCAGTGGATCAAATTCTTCCTTTCCTACACTAGCTAGTAGCTACTTTCTTATCGTATTCCTAAGCTGTTTGTATGTTCAACCTAGCTACTAATTTAATACTACTCTGGATTAATCAACAGGTACATTTTTATTAATTTATGGTAATTTGATTTTTTATATTCATCCAGATATACAATCGGTGAGTTGTAATTTTTTTTAAAATTAATTTCTCCTATATTTGTATTTTCGACTTATTAAAATGTCATATTAAAGGCATTAATCTATTTAAATTAGCTCAATATTTTTGCTCATATATATTACAGTAAAAAATGTTTTATATATATATATATATATATATATATACTGACTATTTCATAATGAAAATTGAACTGTAAATATATAAAAACCTCTATAAAATAATAAAGTTGAGACCATTTTTTATTTTAAATTTTAAAAAGTATTAATTAATTAATTAATAGTTTATCAATTTAGAGAGTGGTTATTTTATTTAACGATTATAAATCCACAGTAAGATATTGAAAGACTATGATCAGTTTAGGACAATTTATTTAGCTGAATATGACATACCTCTAACAAGCTTTTTTTTTTCTTAAACATATATACCTCTAACAGGCTATGATATTAGTTTACCTATGACACATTTAATTCAAAAGTCATGACATTTTGACGGTAGTTCTTGTTTTGTTGAGTTTTCGGAATTGAACATTTATTGGGTGAACTTTATTTTTGTGGAAAAAAATGTAAAAAAAAAGGTTTGTTTTTCTTGGTCAGAGAGAGTTTTTTCCCTAACTTGCGTACATTTAAGCAGACATGAATTATATTCTTGAAGTTCATTTTTCATAGAAATAACTCTTGACCTATCATTATCGTGGCAAAAGCGTTAAGAATACGGTTCTAAGACAATCAAACAAAAATTCAAAAACTAGGAAAGAGGAATTGAAGAAGAATGCGAACGTGCTAGTGGTAGCTAGACTTTCGTCCAGTGGCTACAAAATGTACGTGCTAGTTTTAAAAATTTTCAATGTTGCTGACCTTAGGACGACCAACCAAAAAAAACAACATCCGTTGAAATTTAATCCAGCACTTAACCCTAATAGCTGTAGTGGGGAGTTCACTATCGATTTACGTTCCATTTCCAAAGGCCTAAAAGGGCTCTTGGTAGTCAGTACTACAAATGAATGTGATGACAAACTTATAAAGTGCTAGTCACAAGCATAATGCCAGTTGAAGTCAGATTAGCCACGTAGAAGTGGAAGACACTGATGTTATTGCAAAGAGATAAACACCATGTGTAGTGCATGTTTGATATTGATTAATTTTTGAATAAAAATATTGATTAATTTTAACAGTTTCAAATCCTAATTATACATGGTAGATCCTCTTCCAGCAGTTGGTTATTGAACAGTCTACTTAATGTTTTGCAAAGGTGACGTGACTGGAATAAGTTAACTTTAGGATATATCATTACTACGAAGAAAAAAGTCTATTTTCTGTCTGATTCGTCTGGGAAAAATCCTGTTAAGATTATCGCGGATTTGGATCTATTATTACTTTGACTTCTTTTTTTTACGAGAACATTGTCAAATATTACTCCGTTCCAATCAATGAGACAACACTAAATTGAATTGGAGATTATTATTTAATAAAACGGGCTGATTTTTAAATTAAATACAAATTAATTATTTAATTAGCAAAAAGGTGCAAAATTGAAACTATTTAGCAAAATGGGGTAGCCAAACACGTCCAAATGGGGCGTGTCTTTGTCCGTCTCTAATTCCGTCTCTATTTCGGTCTCTAACACTTTTTTACACAATATTGGGGTTTTTTAAAAATCAGTCTCTAATTCGGTCTCTAATTCAGTCACTAACACTTAGAATATTGTTTTTTATAAATTCCGTCTCTAATTGGTCTCTAAATCAGTTGCTAACACTTTTTTTTACAGAATATTATATTTTTTTTAAAATGTTGCAACCACAATATTGTGATTTTTTAGAACTGAAAACGTTTAAAAATTTACAGTATAATTTTGGTAAATAAATATTGGTTTTTGGGAAATTTGAATAGCCAAAAAAGCAGCAGTGACAGATGAATCCTAACTCACTGGAGTTCTTTGTTTCACTTGTCCATTTAATTATCAAATACTGTAATAGTGAATAAACGTTATTAAGAGAAGTAATTAAAAAAAATAAAAAACCTAACATTTGCTAAATGCACCCCCATTTTTGATAAGCTTAATCTTAATATTTAAAGTCATAACTTGATAGAAATATCCAATGGGGGCGTATTTTATGTCAAAACGCTCGAAATTAAGAGAAGTAACTAAAAAAGCATGCAATTCAGTAATTAAATAAATAAAAAATTAGAAAAGAAGAAGTTTTTTGGAGGTTTAAATCTTAAATCGCAATTTTGAGGCACTTAGAGGCCTCTTTTGGGAAAAAATTTTGGGCAACTCCCTTTGGAAGCTGCCAAGGGCTTCTCCTCTCAATTACGATCGTTTTGACATATCATATGCCTCAATCGGACATCCCAGTCAAAAGTTATGGTCTTCCGTAATTTACGAAAACACCGCGAAAACCCCACACCCCCTTTTTTTGCTGCCACGTGTCATCCTGTGCACAAACACGCCCCATTTGGGCGTGTTTAAACACGCCCCAAATGGGCGTGATTGACTGCCCCATTTTTCTAAATATTTTCCCATTTGCACCATTTTGCTAATTAAATATTTAATTTGTATTATTTTTATTAATCAGCCTTATAAAACGATTAATTCCATCAAAATCAATTCAATCAAATTCTAAAACAAATAGGCCCTTCTTATCTTTAGAGGGAAATTTTATTAAGGAGCTCGATAAATCATTGACAGTGCCTATCATGGGTGGTGCCACCATCTCATTGATCTGGTGTCCTGTGTCCATGAATTGGGTTGATTTAAGTTTAGAGTAAAGTTAAATTACATAAATCATATTTTTTATGCAGAAATAAATCATATTTAACTGAGTTAGTTTGAATTAGGTTTTAAAATTATTTTAGCTAATATGAATCAAACTTTGGATAGTTAAGTTATGATTAAATAATAAATTATTATTACTATTTTTAATTTTTTATATCCACTTATTGTCTTTTTTGGATGAATTTAGGTATTATTGATGGAGAGATAAAATTTAATCCTTAAAAGTATTAAGAATATCATTATTGTAAATATCATTTTCATCAACATATTTAATTCTTATAAGAATAATATTATTTTATTTTTAAAATGTTAAGTAATTACCAAACATGATGAAAATAATTGTGGGACATCATGTTCTCTTTCTAAATTTTGTAAATCAACATAATTTCTTATAAGAAAATACTATTTTATTATTTTTTAACCATTTCACATGCAATTTTGTAAGAATTTTCCGATTCCTGTCACTTAAAAGATAAAATCATAGAAGAGTATGCTTTAACTTAATTTTAACTTTCTTAAATTAAATCTGAAAAAAAAAGTTCTTAAATTAAAGGGAAATTAAGTAGGTTAGAGTGACTGAGTTAATGAATCATCATGAACTGTCCCAAAGGTAAGATATCAAGTTCTAATCAAAAATAGAAAAAAGGAGAGTTCAAAAGAGAAAAGGCTGGTGACCATAAGCTGTTCATTTTCTTCCAGCCGAGATATACTTTCGTATTTGTTCGTTCACGTGCCTTCGGGTTTCGATAACATGAAACCAAATGATTGTGGCTAGCTCGATAAAGTTGAACCAAAAAATGATGCTAGCTGAACGAGTTTAGACAATTTTGAAAAAGCCCTCAGAAAGAAGCAAAGTTGGACTCGTTTACTAGTCTCTTTTGGGATTGCTAAATGTTCACCAATATTTTACTACTGATGAGTGAAAAGCAATAACTTGTTCTTGTTGTTTGGTGTTCAGAAAATGTTGACATTAGAGACAAAAGGCAGATAAAGGTCACACTACTTTTGTGTTATCTGCAATGTCAAATTCTTACCTTCTACACCAATGTGCACATAAGTTACAAAGGGTAATAATATTTGCTATTTTTGACACCATTAGTTTGAAATTTATAAACATAAGTTATTTTGTATTATCTACATTAATGCTGGACTCAAAAGTAGAGGAGAACGAGGGCAAAGGAAAAATTAAAATATAGCGAATTGGCACATAATTTTTTTAAAATTATATATACTTTTATTTTATGTAGGAAAAGTAAAAATTGAAGAAATTGGCCTCAATATGTTTAAAACGCCAAAGCAAGGTTCAATGCTGCAGTTATAGTAGACACCCCAATTTTGAAAGTCTCAAAGCTAAAAGTTGTAAAATGGTAGAAATGATAGGAAAAAATGTTGTAATTAATGTCGTAGGCGTGTAACATGTCAACGCTTGAAGTGCTCCGGAATGAGGGATTACTAGAATCAACATTGACTTCTAAGTTGTAATAGTGTTTGGAATGTTTGGCTAGCTCTAATTAGAACACAAATCATCATAATTCTTATTTAAGGTCATGTGCGCTTCAAACGTTGAGCCTAAACATTAAACACCAACAAGGAAAATTTGAGGCGTTTCATCAAACAATGGGGAGCAAACTTTTTTGAGGCACTATAAAAGCTAATGTTACGGTCCAGCAGAGGAGTATATCTCCATGCATGAAAAACCTAGTTTCCCAACTCATTTATTGACGACTCAAGCCTCTGAGAGAAGATCCTTGATGATTCAATGCAATCACTTTTATCCATTATCATCTTATTTTCTATTGTTTCTATTGCAATCAATTTGATCCATTATCATCTTATTTTGTATTTTTAGACTCTCTTATGTTAGGGATAGATAAACTTCATGGGAATCACTTGTAATTGCATCCTCTTTTATTCAATGGAAGTCTTATGACCATGAGATTAAATTATTTTTTTTTCTTTAATGCTTTTTGCTAATTGGTCATTAGAATGAATAATTAAAGTTGTGTTTATAATAACCAATGTGGTAAATGTAGTTGCAACTTAGATTGAGTGTTTTATATTTAGATGTAGTTGCAACTAAGAATAAAATATTTAGATGTAGTTGCATTAATTAATCCTTGTAGGCCTAAGGAATTAGGACATTATGCTAAGTTTGAAGGGGATATATATTAAGGAATTAAACCTATTCTATTTTAGTTAATCAAAACTTAAATGATTGTGAATAAACTTTTGTTGGATTGAGTGAGATTCTTAAAGGATGCCTATGGTGGGTAACCACTTCCATGTTTCATTCTTCACACAAGTTTAGAAAATAGTTATACTAAATTAAGTCAAGGTATAAAAACTCTCCAAAATCGACACAGTCTGTTTGTTGGTTGATAATTAATTAATTGAGGAATATTATTAAAAATTAAATATCTACTACAATACTGTACTACTGTTTATTATTTTTAAATTAATAAAGTAATAGAAGTCAAATTGAGGAATGCTTTAAGTTCAAAGCACGAGAGGGCCAATGAGTTGAGGTTGAGCAGAAGAATCACATGAAGCCATCGGCCCATGTTTTCGAGGCAGTACCAATCGGAGTAACTTAGAATTATGGTCATCATGTTCATAATATCTGTCTTACTGACTCGACTTAATTAAAGTTATTATTTCAATAGTTCTAGGTTTAAAAATAATTAGACTATATAAATATATTTTTGAGTCCAACTTATAATATTTTAGACTGTACAATCAAGTTAGTTAACTTTATTGACAATTTTTTTTAATTTGATAATTTTTAACAATTACAGTATATATTATTTTTTAAAAAACTTTTTAATTATTTTATGTAATATAGTATTAGGTTTATAACTATAACTATGGCTCTAAATTTAATGGTTTATGATATTGTAAGTATATTTGAAGATTTTATTTTATTTCAAAGAAAACCAAATAATTTTATCAAATGAAAAATCATTTTATATCTTGCTTACCTATTTCGATAATATTTTTACTTACTAATTAATGAAGAAATATAATAATTTTTATATTTTAATTAGAATATTAAATATTGTAATGTTTTTATCCATATTTCCTTTATTTAAGTAAAAGAAAGATTATAAAAATAGTTATTTAAAAAGATGTAGGTTTAATTTACTCTTTATGATAGTAATGGGTTAGGCGGAGGATAAATATTTTAATATTTTATAGCTTTACATGATGATTCTTTCATGTCTTTTAGCTGCGGCCATAAATTGCGGAAAGTTTTTTCTTTTGTTGTTGTTGTCTTCTTGTTAAAAATTCAAAGAAAGGTGCAAGTACCAATACCTCGTTGTCGCTCTGTGCAAAACAAGGGTAGTTAGTTTGGTAAACAAGTCCATACTCCACCCAACAGTACACTCTAAATTCCAAGTCTATGCTTCAAGTTCCAAGTAACTTAATCCTATTATGAATAAATATTGTTCTTAAATTTGTACTCATTTAAGCAACAGCAGACAATATGGTCATCACTGAATGCAAAGCATTAATCATGTCGATAATTAATACTGTAATGAACATAAACTAATAATGCAAACCTTACCAGAAAAAAATTATATACACATTTTTAATATCTTTAAATGAAGTCCACATTTAAGTTTTATCATGAAAGTTTTATTTCTCTAAATAAATCAGTTAAAATCAATTCGAATTAATTAAGTTTTTTATTTTAGATTAAACTTTGGCTAACGCCGAAAGGAATTCTTTTGTTGTCTGCTTTAACTAATTCTTAAAAAATGATGAGAACTACACAAATATCACTAGTTAGCGACAGAAGGAGTCATGATTATTGCCTCGTGTCATCGAGGTCAAATTCACATGCTCTCAATTTTTTTGTTGGATTGGGTGAATATGCTAATGCAACCTTGGTTTTAGTGTGGTTTAGACTCGAGAGTTCTGACTTCTTGTCTGCTATAAATAATGTAAGCAAAATGTGCTTCCCAAGTTAATTGAAGTCGCAACTCGCAAGTTTTCTTTCAAGTTTCATTTCATTTTATTTTATTTTATCCATACACAGTTTTCCTATATAATACTAGTATTAATCAAAAAAGAATATTAGTACTACTAGTGCATAATTCACATGCATAAATTGTTTAAAATAAAATTTTGAATGGCGCACTATCTTGAAGTTCAGATTTTAATTTAGTTTATTACTACTATTATAATATGTTATACAGTACATTGTCTCTCTGGTTCTAAAATAAATAGTGATTCCGTCACAAAAGTTAATGATGATTAGATCATATTACGCGGCATCTATAAACAAACATAATGCATACAAAAATACTTAAACAAACCCTTTCTTATTTGCTTTGAAAAGAAAACTGTTTATTTGAGTAAAACTAGAGAGGAAGAAAATATATTTTTCATTCCATTTCTCTTTTATCTATATCATTTTATTTCTTTTTATCTATATTTTATTCTTGATTCAAAGAAAATATAAAAGATTTGACTTTGATCGCTGTAAAAGAAGGCCTGGAACAAGAATGTTTTTATACGAGTAATCTTTACCTGTATTAAGCATCTCAGCATCAAGTAACAACTTCATTTTCATTTTTCTCAACGCTCGCATTGCCGAGTCTGCATGCAACCGGAAGCTTGAGCTTGGCTGGGCCTAACCTCTGATCCCAGTCCAGTAGCAATGTTCAACTTAGGTTGCAGTGTACTGTGTCATATGGGCCTGGGCCTGGGCTTGGGCCTGGGCCTGGTGGGTCTGATTCCATTATTTTAGAGAAAGTATTAGTATCATTAATTTATGAGGGTATGGTAGTAGGATTGGGATGAGAGAGTTGGTGGGTGAGTTTAGATTTTTCAGGAAAGATATCTGACAAAATATATTCCCCGCATAACCAAAGTACATTGGTCCCCACGTTCGACTTGTGCCCCAACGCACGTTACTTGGATTTTCCTTTTTCTCCCGTCAGGCCATCACTCTCCAATCTTTGGCCTGTATACGTAAGTAAATGAAGAATATCAACACTATTTTTAATCCAAATTAATTAAAGTAGGTGATTGATAAATCTAATAATAAATAAAAAATGAGACCAAAAAAAAAAGAAAAAGAAAAAAGTGAAGGAAAAAAAAATTAAGTTAAAATAAAAGAAGGGTGAAAGGAAGAAGGAAGAAAAAAAGAAAAAAATAACTAAAATAAGGGAATAACTAGAACATATAACTATTAATAGGTTTAACCATCTATTAAACTTATAGTTTTTCTCCACTCTGTTCTAAGACATATCGTCCACCAATCTATATCTCACTCCATTAGGTCTTGTTTAACTACTTTTCCTCAGGTAAGTTTCGATCGACCTCTACATTTTTTTGTATCGAGCTATTGGTAACAAACTCTTGTTCTTACGAGAGCATCCTGTGGTCGTCTCATACTATACTAAAACCACCTCAATTTATGCTCTTTCATCTTTTCAAATATCGGTATCACTGATACCTTTCGTAGAATATCTTCATTTATGATCTTATCCATCTTCATATATCCACCTTAACATCCTCATTTTTGCTACCCCTATTTTATGCTCATGTTGCCTATGTACTAGCCAGCAATCCGCTCCATATAACATTGTCAGTCTTATAGTTGTCTTATAGAATTTTCCTTTTAGCTTAAGGGAAATTTTGCGGTCACACAACTCCGTCATTTCATCCATTCTACTCTAATTCTATGATTTACATCCTCATCAATTTCATCACCTTTTTGCAACATTAATCTCAAGTATCTAAAAACATCTTTCTTGTGTACCTCTTGACCAAGTAGATGCACTGTATTTTGATCACCACATTTTACCTGCGAAAACTCACATTTTATATACTCCTTCTTGCTCTTGCTTATCGTGAATCTTTTAGATTCCAAAGTGTTTCTCCACAATTTCAATTTCCTATTAACATTATCTTTGGTCTCATCAATAAACACGATATCATCTGCAAAAAACATACACCACGACACTTCATCTTGAATATCTTTCGTTAGTTCATTTATCACGCAAAGAGATAAGGACTAAAAGCTGAACCTTGGTGAACACCTACCGTGATAGGAAAATACCTTGATGTTCTATTGTAAGCTTTCACACATGTGATAGCTCCATCATACATATCTTTGATTGCGTTGACATACTTTAATGCTACATTTTTCTTCTCAAGAGTCGACCATAAGACTTCTCTTGGGACTTTATTATATGTTTTCTCAAGATCTTTGAACATCATATGTAAGTCTTTTTTTTTCCCTATATCTTTCTATTCATTGTCTCGTCAAAAAAATAACTTTCATAGTACATCTTCCTAGCATAAATCCAAATTGATTTACAAAAACCTTGGTATCCCTCCTTAGACGAAGTTCGATAACTCTCTCCTACAACTTCATAATATAACTCATGAGCTTAATTTAAAATAAAATTAAGCATGTGTTAGTTTTGGAGTTAGAAAATTCATTTTCGGTTTAGAACTAATTTTGAATATATTTTCACTGATTTAATGTTGGAAAAAAATTCAGAATTAATTTGGAATTAAAACAACTTTAAATAACTTTTAAGTTGAATAACAAATTTTATGTTGAATTTTACTTCTAAATTAAATTTTATAATAAAATATTTAAACATAAATGATATCAATTCAAAATCGATTTTATAAAATCGATTTCACTCAAAATTAATCTTGAGAGCACATCCAAACACATACCAAATTTGGCTAAAATTATAGTTTCATGTTTCATGTTTCATCCGACAACTTTGCATTAGTTGTTATAATTTGTTTAAATAATTAGTATGTGTGGTGCATAAGATAATTTTTATATATAATTAAAATGAAATATAATAAATAAATATTTTTAATATATAAATTATATTTTTATTTACAATTAATTATTTAAAATGAAAAAAATTGTAAAGTGATATAATATTACTATTTTAAAAAGCACTTCACAAAAAAAATTACATTTACATATTATATTAAATAAAGATAGTTTAGTTAAATACATCAATATTTTGTCCTTATTAAATGTTTTTCTACCTACCAACAAGCTTCTAATATGAGTAAAATTAGATTTAAATCTCTAACATAAGATTTAAAATTTGAATCGTGTAAATAAAAACAAAACGTAATTTGAAAAAACAAACAATCTAAAAGTAGCTAATCACGTTATAAAAATGGTCTTCAATCTGTTTCTATTTTCTTTTGTAAGTAGCAACTCTTTAATATGTTTATACCAACAATAATTTTAGAAAGAAGGTAAGAATATATAAAATACTAACAAACAGATAAACTTCATATCTTAAACATAGAAATGTTGCATTAGCATAAACATCCATTATAAATTTGTAGTAATACGCAGCTAAAAAGATATGCTCGCCTTTTTTGTGCCCTTGGAAATTGCGAGGGAACATCGCTGAGAATGTGAAAAAACTGAGGGTTCCTTTCCTGGGCGTGGAAATCATGTAATTTACTGCATTAAAAAGGCTTGAGGGTTCAAGTTTATTATTGGGTTCGAAAAGGTTAAAACTTTAAAAGTTAGCTAGCTAACACCACTACTGCAGTGCTAAGAATGGCGTAGAACGGAGTTTAGTGGTCCCATTGTGTTGGATTTACTATCACTTGATGAAATGCAATGTAATCAATGAACAAATTAAACTGTTTGCACTTTGCAGATAATGTAGTGGTCCTAATCCTACTATGGCTATGACGATGACGTTACTATTACTATAGATATGATGAAATGCTTAATCTAATTTAATCGGTACAAATTCAATCACCCATGCACAGATCAAACAACATAATAAATTGTCAAACCATTTTTGTCGGGGCCCATGTTGTCACAAGTAAAGTTTGGAATAAAGTGACTAAGATTTCAATGACAAAATATCATTTAAAAGTAATGTACAACTAAGACATGCTTCTTAATTAAATATTATCTAAAAATTAAAGAAAAATAATGAGCCAGTAGGATTTGACACTGACTCATTCAGCTCGATTAATTCGTGAATATGAAGCGAGCTGAGTTTGAATTAATAAAGTAAATTCACTTAGTCAAACTTATTCTTATTGATCTGAACTTACTTTCGTCAAGGTAAGCCTGAGATAAATTAGTTAAATTCTGCACCTAATAATATAATAATATAAATGTGTATTTATCTTTTGTATGGAAAAGTGTAATTGGTGAGAATGAAATAGGAGAGAGGAGAAGATTCTCCTACTTTCACAGGAAAAAATAAATAATAAAAAAAAAAGAACAGCTATCCAAGTTTTTGATTAATTATTTCTATTTCTCACATGGAAGAAAATGGAGTGACAACTGACAAGTAATTTTTTTATCTTAAAATATATTTTAATGCAGCTATAATTCATCCTTTCTAATAGAAATATAATTTTAAATTTAAGAAATAGTTACTTTCCAGCTTCTCTTCATATTTCTTTTTTCTTGTTTTTAGAGTAAATTACATTAATTACTTATGTATCTTTATATTATTCTTCCTTAATTATTTGAAAAAATACACTAACACTCTTTATATATTATACTAACTTTCTTAATTATTTAATTGAAAAATATTACATATAAGAGGTGTTCTTGTAAATGTGAAAATAATAATAAATGTTTTTATAATTTTATGAAATTTCAAGAATAATTAGTACTTATGACTTACTATTTTTGGAATAATGAAAAAATATCATTTTCTTTGTACCCAGATGATTTCTTTTTATTTTCTCTAAATCGATTTTATTTCTCATACCAATTAAGAATCATATTCAGAAAAAAAAATTAAGAATCATTTTCAAGTTTTAACACGGTACTCGTCTCAGACTCTCAATCGTGCTATATACTCTTGCTTTAGCGTTTGGAGCTTGAAAGCAATAATGATCCAGCTTGTTAGAGGCCCAGAAATCTATCCAAATTTCTACAAGTCCAGATTTCCAAACAAATTTTTGGGCCCCTTTTTTTTTGCTGGAGAGGGGCCCATATTCCTACAGATATTTACGTACAGGTTCATTTACGAATTTATTTACACTTAATGTATGTTTTTATTTAAAATTAAATATTAGAAAAGACTTAATGTATGTTTTTAGTATTTAAAATTAAATCTATAATTTTATTTTTCCTAATATGATCCACAGCTCCGCGTGATCATGATCATAAATCTTTAAGCTCAGAATATTATTATGATTGAGGACGCTACATGCTATTAAATTACGAAGTTTTTGTATTTTAATTTTATAAAACAAGGAAAAAAACAAACAGAGAAACGCGAAAAAGAGACTCCCCGGGCATCTTATTTTATAAGAGAAAGAAGAGTGGGGGAAGGAAAATCAACCAAACTTGGAGAAAACACCTGTCACTACAACAAAGCATATCTTTTACAACATTTGAAAAATATCATTAAAATATTACTAACAAATTTTTATGATATTTTATAAAGTGTTATATATATTCTATGTTGTTAAAAGAATTTAATCACTTTTTTTATACTAATAACAGTATTTATAAAAATGTTGCTATAGACTTTTAGCAACATTTTTTAATACAAAGACAACATTTAAGAATGTTGCTGATATATCTATTGTAACATTTGACAAATGTTACTAATTTGTTTTTTTTAATAATATAAAATGTCATTTTTTAATATTTTAAAATTTATAATTTTAAATACATGATTTGTACCTTTTTATTAGATATCAGGCAATTTTTTAACTCCATAAAATAAATTGTATAATGAGAAAAAATATATTATTATATTTTTCTAAAACTTGTAAAATAAGGATCTACTAATAAATGTATGTATAAAATTAAAGCACATGAAAACATGTGAAAATCAGAGTCAACGGGATCTGAAACTTTGCAGTTAGAGTTATATTGTTTTGAAAGAGTTTTATATAAAAATAACATGTGTGCTTTAATTAATATAATACTTTAATTTCTATATATTAACAATGTAAAAATAATTTTACATCTTCATCCAATTATAGATTATTATTTAAATTATTTTAAAATAATTATTTCAAAAATTAATAAATTTATTATATATGATAAATTGTAATTAAATAATTATATAAAATTTATCAGTCTGCATAATCTTTTTTCTCTTAATATAACATAAGAAAACAATGGTCTCTATATGCCACTAAAACATTATACAATAATTACAAAATGTATAATCTTCCCTATTATTATAATTACAATATTTCTCCCAAAGTTCTACCACATTCGAGTCCAAATAAGTACACAGCCTCCGAAGCAATCTCTTGAAACTCAAACAGAAGCTCAGATTGCACACCATCAGCAACCGCATCTCTGCCTGTATTAAATAAAATGAGTCAATGAATACTATCTGATTCAAGCTCCCTACTATATAGACAACATATAGTTAGAAAGCTAGTAAACTAATTGATCATGGTAGCAAAAATTTATAGACAACATATATATATATACACTAAACTACCTTTTACAGAACTTTATAGAACAAAAATTTGACTTATTTTCATGGTAGCAAACACGGTCCCACAAATAAATTTGACTGTAAAGAACGAAACTCACTGAAAAACTTACTTGGGTAGAACTGCATTTGATCAAGTTGATTCTCATGCCCAAAGGCATCATCGAAGGTTGCAGCTTTATAGTTCTACCGGAGTCTTCGGTTTCAAACCATGCCCTGGAAGATTCAAGCTTATTAAAATCATCAAATCATCATATAACCGGTGATAACATAGTTGGACCTCTACATGTCATCCACAAGTACAATATATCAAAAGAGTTATTCTACAAAGTCACATATGATAAAAAAGATAGTGGTAAGATAGGTGGAAAACATAATGTGAGGACATAGCCTCAACACTTATGCAGGTTAAGCAAGGATGTGAGCTCTCCTGATTCTTGATTTGTTTCTGTAGCATCAAGTAGGATATTTGTTAGGGTCAATGGATCTTATAAAACCAAGTTCTATAAATTAAACATAGTTAAGAGGGAGATTCTTTCTTTCTTAGAGATTAATCCCCATGAATATTAAATGCATTTTGCATGTGATACATGACCCCATATACTTCTAACAGACTGCAAGAATATGAGCAAACCAATCTACATTGCAGAGAACAACAAAAACCAAGAATAGAGGGAAGCAAAAATGATAAATAAGTGAAATAGGTTATTTTAAAATACCCAATTTTTTAAAATAAGTTAACTATAACTATTTTTATATAAAAAAATAAGTTATTGAAAGTATCTATAACTATGAAACTAGTTATATTTTTATAATTACTTTTAAATAACCAGTTATTATATACCTGGTTATTAGTAACTATGGGTATTTTTTTTAAAAACGGGTTATTTTTTAGCATCCCTATTATTAACTTAATCTTTAGTAAAAATTTTAATAAATGTAGTAGTGAGTATGACCTAGATTGGCTAGATGGTCAGCACACCGGTTAGCTTCACGAAACACATGCACCAAAGACGTGTTACAATCCTCCTTCTGCCGCCGAGACTGAATATCAAAGATAAAGGGCATCAACAACTTGGACTTAGACAGACCATTCTTAACAATTTGAATCACGGCTAAGTAGTCCATCTCAAAAATGACCTGCGCTTGTTTCTTCTGCCAATATGGCTCAGATTATTCCTGAGGGTTCGTTTAGAAAAAGAGAGCTTTTGATTGCTTGGTCTCCTCCTTTGGAAGGATTTTATAAGGCGAATGTGGATATGGATATTTCTATTCTACTGAGGGTCAGGCAGCGTTTGGGCGTATCATTTGGGATGCTAATGCTAGACCTATAGCGTTATTTCATTGTTGGAAACTTGGGATGTGCAGTGCTATGTGGACTGAGCTTTGGTCTCTTCGTACAGGTATCCTAGTGCCTGGCCAACACCAGCTTACCAAGTTTTTAACCTCATCCCTTTTCCCTAATTAAACGAAAGAAATAATCCATTATAAAAATAAAATAATTGATTTGAAAAATAGAAAACGGTGTTATTATGGTTATTTATTTCCAACGATACTTTACATAAAAATTATCATAGCATGTAGAGGTTCGACCACTTATAAAATTATCACTTTCAATTTGAAGACTTTAACCAGTTGTGACAATTTTTTTTTATACATCAAAAGAACTTTTGAAATAGTCCCATAAGTTGTAATTAATATTTATTGAAAACTATAAATACATACATTATTTTATACTAGGATTTATTTCATATTTAAGAATGACAAATCAAAATTTGAACCATGAACATTAAGATATACAAATTGTTATCATTGATGTCAACTGTTATTGGTTAACACAATTAATTGTTTGCAAAGTTTATTTTTTTCATACTTCTATTTTCTTTTTGTTTTAGATAAATTTTTTTAACTCAATGTCAAGATCCTAGCTTGTATACCTGATAATTTAATATAAGTAACCATCTTTAGACTTCTTGTAGCAATTAAATTCCAAGGGTTGAGCACTCGATCGATGTAGAAAAATCTCACTTTCTAACTAATGTAGAATGATATTTCTGTAATTGTGATTAGGCTAATGACTAATAGGCTAATGAAGGAATGAATTTCTCTCTCTCTCTCTCTCTCTCTCTCTCTCTATATATATATATATATATATATATATATATATATATAAAACAAACTATAAAAATATGAAAGTTAAAACTACCATTCAAAGTATGATATAAGGGTAGAAGACATGCTAGACTTTATAAAATCTTAATTATTTATTAGAATTTACAAAACTACTTAATCAGTTGTCTAGATTTTATTATAACTTATTTAAAAACCTATTTTCAAATAAATTCTTTAAATAAGCCATAAATTAATGTTTCAATAAATTTATAGACTCTCTTTATATAAGTCAACATGTCATTTGTAACAAGTTACTTTGATTTTTTTTCTTCTTCGTATTTCTCTCTTCATTTCTTATATCAGTTATAATTTTATTCATATTTTTTTATATTTTTTTGCTCAGTCATTTTGTTCTTTCTATCCATACCATACACCCCATTTTTTGGGATGTAAGTAGTTAATCATATAATCCCTGAAAAAATATTAGTGGAAATGGCTGGTTTTACTATCCTACACGAGAATAAGGTCTACTGAGTAAAATATGGGTGTGTTAAAACATGTAAAAACAAAAGGATGATGTTAACCCCTAATAGGTTCACCAAGAGCCGAACAAATACTTAATTAATTAGTTGAGATAGAGTCTTAAGAAGAAGAAGAAGAAGAAGAAGAAACTAGTTGATATATGGGTGGTGTTCTAATTAACTTGTACATAGCCCTGAAATAATTTTAAAGCAACATAATCAACTTACCTTCTGTTCGTATCCATGAATGAGAGCGTTTGAATCCATATTCATATATAAGCAAAAATAATGCTTGTATATTAATTACCAAATATCAAGCAACATGATATTTTCCTTGTCATTAAGTTTATGACAACAGTTATGATATAATAACCCTAGTTTGTGGCAAGTAACTTAAGAAATGGTTTTTATGCATGTCTATCACATGCCAAACTTTTATTAACAAACGATTCGAAATTAGGTCTCTTTTAAATGCTACGTCTTCACAGCGCAATTATAGCATCTGAGCAGAAGCTTTGTTGCACTTCCATTGCTAGTTCCTCCAGACTTAGTTGACAACCCAGCTCTATCTGTTGTATTAAAAAGAATAAACAAATAAAATGACGTGATGAAGAATATAATATTAATGAGAACATAAAGAAAAATACTTTAAATTATATATTTTCTTTGATAATTGCAACTCTATTTGATAATAACTAGCAATATTAATGTGCTTAGAACTTAGAATTGAAGTTCCTTTTTTTTACATGATTTCACTTGGTTTCGATGTTTCTTTTGTGAAAAGGTATGATCGCCCTCATCCAAATTTACAGATACTGTTGTAACACGGATAGTGGTATTATTATATTTACTTGTTCGTTTTTACCTCAATGACCACACATAATCCCTGAAGAATACACGTTGAAGGGTTTACGTTGAATTTCAGATTAAAAATGAACGCAAACTACTGTTGGACAAAGCACTATTATTAAATTTTCAATAGAGGAATCTACTTAAGCTAATTGCACGAAATTGTGCTAATTGTAGGAAAACACATCAAGTAGGTGATAAATAAAAAGTGCAAAATAATGATAACTAGATTTCTCCGCAAGAAAAAGTATTATATTGATTTCTTTGTCAGGATACAGGTCCTTTGATAAGTTTTAGAAGTTGGATCGTATTTAGTAGAGTGGGTGTAAAATGCCATGGATAGTTTATCAAAATAAAGAAATATAATGCAAGTTACAATTCAATCTAGGTAACATGAACTTTCATATCCTTTGACTTTTGTACCATGTGTATTGAGGTTTTTGGATATCGATAGTTGTAAGATCTGCCAATTTCTCAGAAAACTATGTGTTTAGGTGTATGATTCATCTAAATGACTTGAAACCCTAATTGATCTAGGCTATTAATTCCAATTTTTATAATCATTGATAAAAACTCAAGATATGGAAATCTCACTATCTTCCTTGATTGTTCTTGTGTGTGTATTCATATAAATATGTCGTTACTATATTAATGTTAAATATGATGAATTTATAAAACAATTATCACAGGAATTAATAGTTAAATGTTGTTTCACCTTGACCACAAATTGGTACAGGACAGTCTCCTCCATGCTGCTGATGTTCAGATGAAGAACTTCAAAGGAAAGACTCTCCAAAACAGTTATGATCTTTGCAACTTGACCTGGAATTCTGTGGCAAATGACTTTCAAGATCACGTTTGAACCCGAGATTTTCACTTCAACATCCGCAACAGGAGAGTTGCAGCTTGCTCCTAGTTCCTTGAAAGAATTGGTCCCAATCATGGAAGAGCTATCAAGTTGATGAAACGTTGGCTGCAGTGTTCGTGGACTTGGGCCAGGGCTAGGGCTCAAACTCTTTCTTCTTTTCTGGGACTCCAAAGCTTGACGAACTTGGTGTAACTCCTTGATGAATTCTATAACACCCCCTATTATAGATGCTTGATCTCCCTAAAATAAAAGAAAAAAAAACTCAAGAACTGATTCATACACACACAAAGGTTACAAGGAGAGAAAGATCATGGATTTGATCCTATGCTAACTTAGAAAACTAACATCCTACCAAATTAATATTTTGTCCATAAAAAATAGATTACAAAAGGAATAAGAAAGGAAAGAAGATATACAGAGAGGGAGAAAATACCCTTTTGATATAGAAACATGGGGTCAAAGATCTTAAAACTTTGAGATGTTCATTCATCTGCCTTCTCCTGTTCCTCTCGACGGCTATGTGAGACATGATTTGGTTCTAGATAACTATGGTTGAGAGTGTGCTATTCTTTCTCTCTCTCTCTTTCTTGTTTTATGCTACTTAGTTCTTTTGATCTTTTCACCACACAAATCAAAGTATGCTGTATTTATACGAGCCAAAGTAAGAGTAGGAGTCCTGAAAACAAAATTGTAATAAATGCTATAGGTTGCTTTCCCGTGAAGTATTCTTTAACGTACGTAGTTTACACATAGACACACATATACACTCTTTCTCTCTCTTTCCTTGCTTAAAAACATTACGCGTCTCACGTTTATGATCTTGCGTCAATTACGTGCCCTCGTGAGTTAAAACAGGGTGATGGTTATTTTCTCAGCTCTCCCATGCATTTTTATCTGTTCCCTTTCCTTCATTCATGCATGCCTTGCCGAGGACTTCATCGCTCATCAACTTAGTTGCATGCTGCAACCATACAATACAATTATTCCCAAACATTGGCGGGTTCCAAAATGTCTGCTTCAGAATTTTTGTAAGGTTTTATCCTTTGCAATTCCAGTGATCGGTGTTGTTCCAAGAGCAATTTTATTATTGGGATTAGACAGATATCCAAACAACCTGTTTGAGTTGGATATTCCAGAAACAATTTGGTCATACGTTTGCCATTTTCATAAATTTATTCAAGGAATTGGAGGTGGCTTTTATTATTAATATCTTTTATTTTATATATATATATATATATATTAGTTATATATAAATATGAATTTATTTATTAAGAATACGTAAATTAAAATAATTAGAAAAATTATTTGAATAAATTTTAAGATTCATATTAATATATAGATAGATAGATATACCAGCACCAGCATATATTTTTAAAATTAAAATAATTAATAAATATATTAGAAATTATAATAATATATAAATTTTATAGATTATAAATTTAATATTCGTGTAAGGAATAAATTATTTACTAATAAATAATAAAATAGACTTTTATTCTTTTTTTTATAACATGAACAAAAGTATGGTGAAAGTAGGTCAAGTCAGATTTTGACATACTTAAACCTGGTCTGCATCATTATCATTAAGTCTATCTATTGCTTGTTACCTATTACAAATAATTTAGTAAGACCTAAGTTTGATATGTATACAAAGTCTGATTAAATAAAAATAAAAAAATTAAAAGTAAAAAATAACATAATAGATATGTTTCTCTTATAAATTATAAATTGTCAAATATGATATTATAAGTTATAGTTTAGACAGATTCACTATTCAAGTTTAGTGAACTTTTTTTAAAGCCTACAACCTCACATTTTTAATTAAAAATGCTTTTTAAAAAGTTTAAATTTGACATTTTTAATAAACAGACCAATTTAAGTGAATAGTGGAAAAAAGTTAAAAAAATTAATGTCAAGTTAGTGGACTAAATGTTAAGTTTAATAAAGGATTAGATCCATAAATATATTATTTTTAAGTTTATATATATATTAAATAGGCTAGATAAATCTAATAGTTTTTAAACTTAAGTCTTATCTTTTTATTTAAATAAATTTTTAAAAAAATCTTAATCTGATCTTTATAATAGTGTAGAGTAATATATCATAACAACAGCTAATTAATTTCCTGTGCATGTAAAAATCATACCAAAGTGGTTATGCGAAAGTTAAGATAAAGCCTTTATCTTTTATACTCCCACTTGCCAACTTTATTTCTCCTCTCAACAAAACTAATTAAAATTGAAGCATAGTCTTTCCCGTTTTGGCATCACAAGGACTCCTATTAAACAATCACAAAAAAAAGAGTCATCTTAAACTATACTATATAATTAAAGAAACGATCAAACTTGAGCATCACAAGGAGTCGTCTTAAACAAATCACAAAAGATAAGAGTCGTCTTAAACTATAGAGTTAGAGAACTTAGTTTTTAAGACAAAATGTCACCAAATCGGAAGATAAACTATTACCATGTGTTTGTTTGGTATAGAGAAAAATAAAATAAGGTAATAGAAAATTTTAAAATTTACATTGAAGAAAATAAAATATTTTATTTATATATTATTTTTCTCTTTAAAACAAAATAAAATATATTTTCTTCATTTGTACCTTTTCTTTATCTTCTTTTCTCTCTTCTATACAAACTAGTACCATATTACTTTTTCAAATATTGTTTTTAAGTTCTTCCTCTTTAAGTGAAAATCATAATTAAATCCCAAAAATAATATATATGAAGCTAGCAAGTTCATTTTATGCGATTGAGAAGAATAAATACTAAACATCCAATAATAATTATATACAAATAGTCAAGATTAAGTTTTACTTAATTAAATTCATGTAAATTATTAAAATAATCACATTTTTTTATATATATATTTTGATAAGAATAGTTCCAGTAAAATTTAATTGTTAATATTTATTAGTGTAATTTTCGTATAAAAACAGTCCGATTATTGAATACATAATTAGGTATCTTATAATATTATCTTTTATAAAAAGAATCAAGAATAATGCATAGTAGCAACAGCTAATTCCTTACATGTGAGCTTTACAGGTATCCGTGCTGTCCATTTAACTTTCATTATCGTTAACAAAACAAAATCATGCACATCTATCATAAAGAAATTAAAAATATATCCACTTGCCTAATTGTTTATCTTCCGACAAAGTTAAGGATGAACCATAGACCTTCCTTCTATCATCGATCACAACTAGTCATCTAAAAATATGTTTGAAAATTTAGTAAACAATTATTTTTAAAACAAAAGTAATTAATTTTATTACATATCAAAGAATTAAGATCGTTATTTTTATTTTTATTAAATCAAATAATTTTATTAATTAGATTAAGTTGAAACATGTATCACAATAATTTTATGCATTAAAAATATACAGTGATACATAACATACCCGCAAGACAAAATTCTACCAAAATTTAATAACTACTGTAGTATAATTTCAAGAATACTTCAATAAAATATAAATTTAAATATTGCATGAATTTGATTAATTAGAAACTTAATTGTTGAAAATCAATTGGCCAGCATGCACACACCATCTTGGGACATAAGGCATTTTCTTTGGGCGTTGCTTTAATGATCACTTCTATGCATATATTATTATAAGATTAATGTCCAATTCTGAAGAGGTGGATTGGTGTAGATGAAGAAGAAAAATAGAAGAAAAAAATTAAAAACAAAAAAAAAGATAAATTATGTAATTAAAAAGTAGTACTAATATCTTTCTACGATTAGTACTATAGGGAGGCCCCCAGCTTATTTTAACATGTGAGTGTATATCCATGGTCTATTTATCTAAGGTTCTCAGGAATGTGTACCACAGTATCAGACCCTGAATTCCAGATCTATTAAACTAAAAGAAAACAAATAATTTATCACATGCCAGACACCTTTCTTCATTCGTATCAACCACTACATAAGGGCCATTCTGCACAAGCATTCTTTGCACGTACACACACAAAGCCATAGCAATAGCCATAGCCATAGCTTGACAATATACACAATGGCATCTTCCACCACTCATTTCCTGCTCACAATAGCCCTTCTCTTCATTTCCTTCTTGTCACAGTCTCATGCCACAACACCCAAACCACGTCACTTCATCTTACCCATTGGCAAAGACCCAAAAACCAATCTATTCTACACTTCCTTCGCCCTAGGAACTCCAAGACACGACATGGACCTAGTCATTGACCTCGGAGGACCAATCCTATGGTACGGCTGTGACAACCACTACAACTCTTCATCCTACAATCCCGTCCATTGTGAATCCAAAAAATGCCCCGCAGGTTCTGTATGCACTGGCTGCAACGGCCCTTTCAAACCAGGTTGCTCAAACGACACGTGCGGTGCCTTCATACTAAACCCTTTCGTTGACGCTATTTTTAGCGGCGATTTAGGTGAGGATGCCCTGTTCCTGTCCCACACCTCGCTCTCACTCTCTGGTCTTATTTCCGGTTGCACTTCCATTGATGACACTTCGCTTCTAAACAACTTACCCAAAAGTGGTAAAGGGATATTAGGTCTAGCAAGGACACAGCTTGCGTTCCAAACGCAGGTTTCGTTGTCTCATAAGCTTCCTCGTAAGTTTTCTCTTTGCTTACCTTCTTCAAACAAGAAAGGACTTGGTTCCCTCTTCATTGGTGGGGCACCCCAAATTGCTTCTTCCAAGTTAACTCTCTTCACCACCCCTCTTGTTGTTAACCCCTTTAGCACAGCTCCTATCTTCACTGAAGGTGATGCCTCTTACGAATACTTCATTGTTGCGAAATCAATTAAGGTTGAAGGCCGGATGATAAACTTTAAGTCTTCCCTTCTTTCCATTGACAACAAGGGACATGGTGGAACCAAAATTAGCACCATGAATCCCTTCACGGTTGTACACAGTGCCATATTCAAACCCCTTGTTAGGGAATTTTCGAAGCAAGCTGGTGATAGAAAGATAAGGAAAGTGGCACCCGTGGCACCGTTTGGATTGTGTTTTGATTTTAGCACCATTGGTAGGACTGTCACTGGACTTGATGTGCCCACTATTGAGTTGGAGTTGGAAGGGGGGGTAAAGTGGACAATTTATGGTGGCAATTCAATGGCATTGGTGAACAAAAAGGTGGCGTGCCTTGGATTTGTAGACGGAGGTAAAGAGCCAAGGACATCGGTTGTTATTGGTGGGCATCAGTTGGAGGATAACCTTCTGGAGTTTGATTTGGTTTTTTCCAAACTAAGCTTCAGCTCCTCCCTCCTCCTTCATAATAATACAAGATGCTCCCACTTCAGAAGCTAATTTCTTTCCCATTCAACTGAGCGTGATGATGAGTACTTTAATAATTAACTTCTATCCTAATTCACTTCTATTGTGAATGTTGATGTTAAGAGAAGACAATGTAATGAATTCTTAAAAATAAAATATTGTTGTCAGTATTACTTGTTTCAACCTCAAATTCAAAAACATACTGTTTCCTTAAGTTTCGTGTTTAATAAAAGAGGTAAATAGTCGTTATCGTGTAGAGTGTTGACAATGAAAATTTAAATTTCAGTCTTCAAAAGTGAAAAAAATGGGACAAATTCATTCATTCGTTAATTTTCGTCCGTTACCATTAATGAAAAAACTTACATAAAACAAAAAGACCAAAATGTAACAAAAATGATTGTCAACATGATTGTTGTATAAATTGGACCAAAATATCAGTAAATTTTCATTTGACCAAAATGTTAGACCCCAAATTTCATTTTATTTAAGGATAAAATATAATATAATTTTTATTTTTTTATCATTGCAAGCATAACATAATAAGTACTTAAAAAATAAAAAAAAATAAGCGTAAATTAGAACAAACATAATAATAAAAATAATTTGTCTGTTCCTTTAAAAATTCTATTGTAATAATATTAGATCAACAAAATTAAGTTAAGTCTTATTTTTTTGTAAGGATTAACTTAATGACTGTGCATTTGTGTTTGAGTATCATATTTTGTGTAAGATACTTTCACATTAAAAATTTCAAAGTAATAGACAAACTATGTTTATTAATCAATAATATGTTTATTATTATGTTTGTTTGCCTATTTTTTAAGTATTTATTATAATGTTATGCTTACAACGATTAAAAAGGGAAAAGATAAAGATTAAATTATATTTTATTCTTAAATGAAATAAAAATTGAGATCTGACAAATTAGTCTAATGATAACTTACTGACAATTTTGATTCAATGGAAACTTACTAACATTTTGGTTTAACCTATTCAGCAGTCACGTTGGCAATCATTTTTGTGATATTTTCGTTCCTCTATCTCATGTAGACTATTTCATTAACATTAACAAATGAATGAATTTGTCACACTTTTTTCACTTTCAATAATTAAAATTTGAATTTTTATTATTTAAATATGAATTTATCATTACTCGACACATTCATAAAGAAAATGACTATTTAACTTAATAAAAACCTTCTTGACGGATAGGAAGAAGAGAAAGTTTAAGGTTGTCCCTTCTAGGTAATACTACGTTGATGTGGAAGCAGTTAAGATTGATGGTCATCTTGTGAACTTACACTACTACAAAAGCAGCTTTCAACATCGGTTATTTGAGACATTTAACATCGGTTATTGCCCGATGTTGAATCAGCCGACG